>OX596075.1:88589540-89154540 GCA_951394005.1 Protophormia terraenovae
TATGTCTTTAAAAAAATGTTAAAAATTCGAAAATTGCAAAAATGCAGATTTTTATTTTTATATCATAAATATAAAATTGTTGCAAATAAAAAGGCATTGAAATCAATGAATAAATTTTAACTTTATTCAGTATTAGAGAATACTGGATTTTGTAAAAATTTATTTATTAGTTCCTAAAGAGTGCGATTGAAAAAATCTTAACACACGTTTTGCTTCACAACTTTTAAAAAAAATTTTTTGATCTAGTTATCATGGATAAATGTGGAAAGGCCAAAAATTGTAAGCAGATTGAAATGAGCTCCAAACACATCTTGTAAAAAAGCAGCCCAGTTAGCTCAGTGCTTTGACTATTTGGTGCGAAAATTTAAAGTTAATGCAGAGTTGAAAACATATAAAGTCCAAAAAGTTCCAAACAGGAATGCTGCAAACAATTTTGAAGCCAAAAATAGGACACGGAAATTAAAACCAAATTTCATAAAAAAAAATACTCAAGTTGTATAATTGACGAAGAAACGTATGTACTGGCAGAATTTTCGCAGTGACTGAAGCAACTATCAAATCTCTAACGGAAGGGTTACCAAAAATGGTCCACAAGTTCATAAGTAGTGGTTGGAACCATGAAAGTTATATTTTTTTGTGATCTGTAATAAATTATCAATTAAATAAAAAAATAATGAAAAATTTGAGATCAACCATTTCCAAGTTATTGAATATTATAAATGTTAAGATTTTTTCGAACGCACTCCTTAGTTTATTGCATTTTGAAAATGACAAAATCACTTTATATCTCCCTTTATTTTAGATAAAGAAGTTCAGCGATTCTTAACTTAAAGTACAAGTTTCCATGCTTAGCTTAATTTTATGTCCAAATTCTTTTTATATAACAAATTTCATCCAAGCCATCACCATCATATCCTCTACACCTGACTGAGAATTTATTGGTATATCAACTATGTACATTGTACGTACTTTCATTCGTGAAATCAGTAATATTTTTTCCAAATCAAGTTTAAAATCCTCCAATTTATTTCTTATAAAAGCTTTAATATAAATAAGATAATCCATTTTTTTATACCCACCATCAAAAAGATGGGGATTATATTGATTTTGTCATTCCGTGTGTAACATATCGAAGGAATCATCTAAGACCCCACAAAGTATATATTTTCTGGGTCCTGGTTAGATTCTGAGTCGATCTAGCTATGTCCGTACGTCTGTCCGTCTGTTGAAAGCAGGATAGGGCTCGAACGGGACGAAATTTGGCACAAATGTTTGTCTTATATAAGGATTGAAAATGGGCGAAATCGGTTAATAAACAAAAAAGTTATGGGCTAAAAACTAGAAACACAGGGTGTACGTTAAATACTTTTCTGCTGATATTTCTTCAATAAAAGCACGTACGACAACGAAATTTTGTACGTATAGTTCACGAGTCGATATAAACTCGGAAACCAAAAATGGGCGTGGTCCGCCCACTTTACCGCCCACCTCCCATATAAGGTGAAAATCAACGAAATTGTGTTCAAATAGTTCAAGGACCAATGCAAAGTCGGAAACAAAAAATGGGAGTGGTCCGCCCACTTTACTGCCTACTTTACCGCCCACTTCCATATAACGTATAATTTGAAAAAGTTGATGGTGGGTTTATTCTTCTCAAATTATTAAAATTATAAAAAAATTATTTGAATTTTTGTTTAATTTTTGTGATTAAAAAACGACTTTAAACTACGTGTTGTAATTTAGGCATATATTCGGTTCTATTTACTAAATAATATTTTTTTAATAAAATTCCAACCTGTGGTGCCACTTTTAGATTCTAAAAATTCTATAAACATTTTTAAAAATTGTTCTCACGTTAAATTTTTCTAAAAAGAATAATTATTAGTAAATTTCAATTTTATTCGAACTTTTCTTGAAATAATCAAATTTTAATTTTTATTCAGACTCGAGTCCATTCTAATGTAATAATTATTGAAGAATATATTTTTTTAATATATGCATTACATTCTTCTAGTGTCTGTAAAAAATTTCATGTTTTCACTTTTAAAAAGAACTTTAAGTAAAAAAAAAAGAAATCTTGAATTTAGCATCAACAAATTTTTTTCGGACACTTATTTCGAAATATCTCCAAAACTATTGAGCGGATAAAAATTTGTTAGAACAACGACCAATTTTATTCCACACATTTTGGTGTATTATTATATTACATAAATCGTGCATACCGTTCTCGAGTTATGGTGAAATATACTAGAGTAATCGGCTTATTTAGAACGCAATAATAGACACTACCATCCACATATTCTTTTTTTATTAGACCATCTAGTCCACATATTTTTTTTGAAGGAGCACGAACAAATTTTTTGTCGACCACGGTTTCGTGAAATATCTATACTTATACTCTATACTATACGGTGTTATATACAAATATTACTTACTATTGTTAAGCTGTTTATTGAAATGATGTATGAACAATAAATAATGTAGCTTATAAAAAACAAATTAATAATATACCAATAAATTAAACTTTTAACGGTACGAATTAAAACCAAAAAATACATGTAGACTTAAAAATTAAAAATCATAAAAATAACATGAATTTCAACAAGTGCAAATGTTATATTCAGCTCAGCGAATCTATATATCCACCATCAACTTTTTAAAATTTTATGTTATATAGGAAGTGGGCGGACCACGCCCATTTTTTGTTTCCGGGTTTACATTGGTCCTTAAGCTATTTGTACAAAATTTCGTTGACGTTTCATCTTATATGGGAGGTGGGCGGACCACGCCCATTTCTTTTTCCAAGTTTATATCGACCCTCGAACTATCTGTATGAAGTATGAAATGAAGCTACAACGGACACCCTGTGCTTCTAGTATTTTGCCAATAACTTTTTTGTTTATGAACCGATTTTGCTATGTTGTCCCGTTCGAGCCCTATCCAGCTTCCAACGGACATAGCTAGATCGACTCAGAATCTAACCAGGACCCAGAAAATATATTAGGGGGTTTTAAATGATTCCTTCGACATTCTCATTGAGGCACAAATTTAGAAAGTTATTACTCAACTACTCCTCATAAGGGTTAATTTGTTGATATCTATAGTTGGTGGTCAATAGAAAATATAAAATTGTACAATACGTAAAATGAAAACAAATATTCAAGTGAAAAGTTCATTTCGAAACGGTTTAAATATAAATGCATACAAATATTTATATATTTTTTGGTGTACTTTTATTTGGACTCCAATGTTTAGCTGAAACTAATTTAATTAATATAATTAATAACTTAAACAAACAACTAAACATCGAATGGAATATAATTATAGGACAACCCTTTAGGGCTAATGAAGAAATGGAAAAGTTACTGAGGAGCACAAATAAATCAATTATTATAACAACAACTATAGAAAATGTGGAAGATGAACAAGGCACATATTTATATGAAATATTTAGTCACAATATAATGACCATAGTTTTTCTGGATGAGCATAAAATGGACTTGAAAATGGATAAAATGAAGCATCTGGATATATTGTTTAAAACTTTGGTAAAAACTTTAAAGCTGATACATAGCACTACTATATTATGGATTATTGATATGGAAAAAGACGAGCTGAAATATTTAAAACAAATATCTGAGCAATGTTGGAGTTATGGTTTTGTAAAAGTTCTCTTTTATCACAATCAAAAGTTTTATACTTACTATCCTTGGCCTATTGTAAGAGTTTTGGAGCTTACTTCGTTAAATCAATTAAATGATCAATCGGAACTTACAAATTATCATCAATATCCCTTCAGATTTCCCATAACCTCAAGTCCTCCTCGCTGTTATCGTTATAGAGATCAAATGGGAAATTTTGTTTATGCTGGTTATTTTTATAAAATTTTAATTACTTTCATAAAACAATATAATTTTAAATTTATTGAATATCCCAGTGATTATGATATCGATCAATTAGAAATTCTTTTGCAAGATTTGTCTTCTGGTAAAATCGATGCAGTGCCATTTATGGCTTATCGAAATCGTAATTTTGCTGCTTCTGATGTGTTAAGGAATGTTGATGCTATTTTTATGGTACCTAATGCAAAACCCATACCAAAATATCAATATTTTGAAAAACCTTTTAAAAATGATATATGGATTCTATATCTAAGTCTCGCACTACTATGTTCCATAGTAATTTGTTTTGTGGTATATTTTAAAACAAGTGAATTCGATTTATCTAAAGCTTTACTTTATGTCTTAAGTTTGGCTATATATCAAAATCATATTAAGATTTTCAAGCAAACCAACAATTCCATTAATAATTCTTTATACATTATTCTTTTTCTATATGGCTTTATAATGGTACAAATGTATCTGTGTAAATTATCTAGCATGTTGGTTATGACCATATATGAACCTCAAATAAAAACACTATTGGATATAAATTCAACAGATTTGAAAACGTTTATTGATACTAAAGATATAAAGCATTTTATTTCTGTTGCTACAGTGCCACCTATTATTTTGGATCGTATAATTCTAACGGATGGCATAGATTTCGACAATAAGCGTCGTAGTCTAAATGCTTCTATGTTTCATATGGGCTTTGAGGATAAAATCCACTTCTTTTTATTACAACAGAAATTCTTAAAAGTTCCATTAGTCCAACTAATGAATTGTGTAGTTTTAAGTGAACAAATTTTTTTCCCCATGCGACACAATTTACCGTTTATACATTTATTTAATCGTTATTTGAAATATATGTCAGACTCTGGTTTATTACAAAAGATTCTGAAGGATATTGAATGGGATGGTATACAAAGTGGCGAAATTTATTATTTTAAAGAAAAGGAAAATAGTAGTGATCATCTTTTGACTTTGGAATATTTTTATGCACCTTTAGTTTTATATTTTGATGGAATTATTTTGTCAATTATTGCATTTTTAATGGAAGTTATTTATTATAATTTTAAAGTAAGAGCATCTAAGATGAAATAAATTTGTTATGGCATAAACTTATTTTTGTTTCTATTTGAAAACTATGGTTTGAAGTATTTAAGATAAATCCATATTTTAAGAGAGAGAAATAAGTTACTTTCTTTTCACGAGCAGAAAAAAAGTCGGTGAAAGTGGCATCGTGAAACATTGTATTTTTCTTAAAATAACCGGACAATGAACAAATGGGGTATGACAGTATAATAGAGTGTCCTGTTAAAAAAAAAAAGGAAGATCTCTCAAACGAAGCTTAATATTAAGCTGCATGAAGGTTAAACAATTTTAATGATATAAATTGCATATAGAAGATGAATATGACTTCTACAAAAGCACTGATTTAAAAATAATATTATCATAATGCATTCATAATGCAAATGCATTTTTGAAAAATTTCTACATTAAATTTTTTTCTCCCTCTGATGTAAAAAAAAAAAAATTATTATTATGTTTGCAAAAAAATACAGTATAAATTGTTCTGGGATAAAATGGTCCACTATTAAAAAAATTTTTTTTTAATATTTCTTAAAATTTTTTATACAAAATTTCCTTTTTTTAATTTTTTCATTTTTTGTAAGCTTATTTCAAAATTAATTCTAATCATAATACTTTATAATTTGTTATTTGTGGTATAAAACCTATTTGTCCCAGATGAAATGCTGATGTATTATGTAATAAATAATATTGCTGCAATATTTGCAGCAATATTATTCAGAATTTTGTAAGAAATCTAGTGATTATTTTCAAAAACTTTTAGGACACAAATTTTTGCTGGTTTTCCAAATTTTCTTACAACAAGAGGTTTTGTGCCTGTTTATAAGATTTAAAGTATTTCGAAATTTACCTATGATAAACCCATTAATAAAAGTTTCATATTTTTTGCGTACTTTTTTATTTTTATTAAAATTAAATTTCTGTTTAATACTTACCGTTATTTTTTATAATTTTGTTTCCTTTAAGACTAAAATATTAAAAATTTGCATTGTAGTAATACTGTTGAGAATATATAATTTTCCAAATTTTTCCAAAAATTTTTTCATCAAAATTCCTTAAAAAGTCTTCTAGCGAAACAAAATCCCATGGGAAAATTTTTTAAAATATTTTTTCCATAACCAACATAAAATTACGAATTTTTTGATACCCATTTCGATTGACCAAAGTGTATGGGACCAATGATTTTTCAAAATATGACAAAAGTGGCGCTTAATTGAATTTTAAAATTTTAAATTTTCTAATAAAGTTGGGTACCGAATAAAAATAGACAAAATTATGTATCAATATCAATTAAAATCTTTAAGCTAGGTTGTGTTGTTTTCTTATAAGGAGCTGTCAAAGTTAAGAATTTTTTACATTTTTGAAAAATAGTAAAAAATTCAATTTTCATCAGCTTTCAGTGTATTTATTTTAAATAAAAAGTCTTTTAAGGTAAAAATTATAAAATAAACCATCAACTTAAGATATTTAAGTGTACTTTTCTTCAAGTATTTGTAAAATACATTTTGTCTTAGTATTTTAGTTTTTTTTTTGAAAATTGTCCTAAAATACACTAATTTTCAATTTTCATGGAATGCAACTTAAAATGTTATAGGATGTTTGTTCTGAAAACGTTCTGAAAAATAGTATATATTGTCCACTTTAATATTATAAAAAAAATCGTGCGCATATATAGCCCGATTTGAGAAAATACTTTTTTTCAAAAAAAACTCCAGTATATTTCATACAAAAAAGACCTTAAGTGCAGACATTTTCTTTGCTTTATCAAACATTAAACAGTGGGGAAGAATGGAAATAAATCTGTAACTTCTAACCGGCTGGATTTGCATGAAATTTCACATATGCGTAGCAGAGGACAGTAGTATATTGAAAGCACGGTTCAATATACGCATCGGAGGGGAACTATGGGGGTTCAAA
The DNA here is from genome assembly GCA_951394005.1 of Protophormia terraenovae. NCBI lineage: Eukaryota > Metazoa > Arthropoda > Insecta > Diptera > Calliphoridae > Protophormia > Protophormia terraenovae. The sequence goes on from OX596075.1 coordinate 88,596,431, forward strand.
ATAGGGTATTAGTTAGGGTATCCAAATTGTTCAATTTTTTCATTGTTCGAATAAAACGAATAATTCGAATAAGCCATTTTGGATTATTCGAATTATTTCTTCACGCATTTAAAATTATTCGAATTGTTCGAATACTTCAAAATATAAAATGAAAATTTTAAATGTTGATAAGTTTTCAAATATTTTATTGTAAAAGGAAAACAAAAACAATTTAACAGTCAACAATTTATTGTAATATATATACACAAAAACAATAAGTCTAAATAACAAATGTTAGAAGCGATTCCTTTTATTTTTAATTGTTCAAGTCCGAAATTAAAATCTTTAAAGGATTTGTTTTTAGAATTATAACTTTTTGCTGTGACGTTTATGTATTTATAAAAAAATTATCTGACCACTCATCTACTGTTATTGAAAGGCGACCTTTATTTTCGAATTTCCTTAATAATATCACTTTTCTTTTCAGAATAAAAATTTTCAATATAATTCCATATTGTGGTCTCACTTGATGGCATTCTTAAATTTCTAGAATTATTATAACTTCCGATTTCTTAAAAGCTCATACTGACATATTATCGTCTGCTACACTTCTGCAAATAATTTCTTCAAGAGAATATAGAGTTTGGTTTTTAATAAATCGCAACATTGGACCGATTGAATCTGTTGATGCTGCTGGTAGTTCTTCTTCATGATTTTCTATTTCAATATTATGGGACGTACGGAGATGATAACTATCGCTATTGATAAATTATTTGCACACAAAGCTCATTGTAAAAAATATATATTTTATATACACAGATTTTTTTAATCATACACTGCTAATTTTATATACAACTTTAATTTTTTAAAATTTTGTTGATCACTATATTTGAACGTTTTAATTTTTTAAATAATAAATTTTAATTATTTAAATTAAAAAATAATGAAGTAGTTGTCAAATATTTTATATTTATACAAATTGTTAAAAAATAAGCTAAAGAAGTATAATAATAAAAAATAAAATTATTCGTTTTATTCGAATATTCGACATAAAAATATTCGAATTATTCGTTATTCGAAAAGTAGCATTTTTAAATTCTTCGAACAATTATTCGTAAAAATGATTTGAATTATTCGAACGAGCATTATTCGTATGGATACCCTAGTACTAGTGTCGTGGAAAATGTTTAACCACTAGCGAATTTTTGTTCCTTACCCGATTTCCAAGATTTGTATAACAACTTAAAGTCCTTGATAAATTCTTTAGAAAACATGCTTGCATGTACTACTTATATATTTTTCGAGTTATATACATTTGAAATTTCAAAAATCTAAATTTTACAAGATATTGGTCAAGATTTTTCCATACATAGCCCAAAATATTTAACCGATTTTATTATATTTTATGTAGATGGTTAAAAAGCAAAATTATCTATCGAACAAAGAAAATTCTGAGTCGTTATCTTTATTGGGTCAAAAGTTAAACGATTTTGAATTGAAAGTTTGCAAAAATTTTACCTAAATGTATAGACTGACGTACGGACATTGCTATGCTGCCAAAAATTATTATAAAATTCTAAAAATTCATTTTTTTTACTAACTAATAAATAGCAAAAATAGAAAGTGATCATCAAAATTTGGATATCAACTTTTCCTGAAAATTAAACGTGATCATTAAAGTGTTGATACTACCCTTCTTTGAATTATGCATAATTTTCGATCCATTTAACCCTAATGTATAGACGGACGGAAAGACATTACCTTTCTGCTAAAAAAAAATCTTAAAATTTTAAAACTGAATTTTTTTACCTAATAATTAATAAAAAAAAAACAAAACGTGAATTAAGCGCCTTTCCCTGAATTAAGCGCCATTATCGACCCCTTTTACCCCAATGTGCGCAGGTAGGGAACTGAAGACCAATTTATTTTTTTTTGTATTAAGTTGATTTTTACACATCGTTTGAGGGGTCTTCCTAAATCTTGAGAAAGGCTTTAAACGATGCATTAAAATTAGCTTAGTATGTAAAAAATATAAAAAAATTTATTTCCTCATTCATTCATTACCTCAGCGATTAAATGTCACGGGTCTAGAACATTTTTTGAACCAGTTATGAAAAAAAATATTCTAAAAATTTTCCGCTAAAAATTTGGTCCATAAAATGTCATTTTAGTACATCATGCAAAAATTAATTTCGATATTTTTTCTTGTAAAATGGATAAAAGTTTTATAAAAAAAATTATCAAAATGTCCTAAAAAGTCTTCTAGCAAAACAAAATTTCATGGGGAAATTTTTTAAAATATATTCCATAAGCAGATCAAAATTACGATTTTGTTGATTACCATTTCGATAAAAAATTCGAAACTTTTATTTGGCCGAAATGTATGGGACACGTGATTTATCGCTGGTAGGGAGCTGAAGACCATTTTTTAATTTTTTAAATAAGTGATTTCTTATTATAGGATTTGATATTTCCGATTTCAATGAAATTCGCTACATATATTACGTATTATAAATGTTGCTCAAATAAAAAAAATACTGGTTTTTAAGATAAAAAAGTTTGAATTTTTTTCTGTCCCACTTTGAACTTTTGATGTAAAAAAACTTTTTATATATCATTATGAAGGCAATATCTTTGTCTTTAATATGCTGTAACATAAGTTATTTTTATATTATTATATATTACATAGAGAAAACAGATTCGTTGTGGCAACTTAATTTTTTGCCAAACGAATTTTGTTGTTTCTGTGTAGCATCCACAATTTAATAATTAATACAATTATGGCAACCGAACACAACCAATTTTTAAAATAATACGATTAAAATAATAACTTTTCATTGATTTGTATGTATTTTTGTTTTTATTTATGGAACTTTAACAACAAAAAAAAAAAATAATAATAATAATAATAAAAAAATAAGAAATAAAAAATTATTTATAAATTAACATAAACAAATAAAAACGTTATGTGCGAATTCGTTATTGTTTCTAATTAATTCTTCTTGCACCTGTGAACTAAATATTTTGAATGCAGCTTGTGGGAACTGCCATAAATTGGTTAACTCCGCGGGCTCATATAGTCGTTCTAAAGCATCAGCCCTATTTTTATAACGCCCAAAATAATATGGCATTAAAGATAATCTATAAATGATTTTCATTATTAAAACTTTATATTTGGATTTATTTAATATCAACACTATTTTGCTGCTTCTTTCTTACCTTTGTCACCAAAAACCTTTTAAATAAATCACTTGAATCGTAGCACAAAAGTATTGGAGGTCAATATGAACAATTTAGATTTTGGCTCATCTTAATGTGTTTTATATAAAATCTCATACATATGTTTAATTAAAATTGTTATCCAAAAACCATAAAAATTTCAAGTTAATCCTTAAATCGTGTTCTTCACTTAAAGAAGCTTTAAGCAAAAGTTTTTGGGAACTTAATTTTAGTTATTTAAACGTATTCTTCTAATTTCGTTTTTATGTAAAATTTAAATTGTTATGTAAGAATAAATAATTTTAAAACGTCAATAAATTTATAAACGAAATATTCGGTTGAGAATACCGAATTTGTTATTTTTATATTATAATCGAATTTTACAATTCAAACTACTAATATTTTATATTGCAACTTCACTTTATAATTTAAATTCAGTTGTTGTTTTAATTTATTCAATATAAATTCAAACAAACGTTTACATTGTTATATTGAACTAATTTTTCAATTGTAGAAATTTCAATTCCATCAAAATAATAAGTAACATATTACAATTATTAAAAAACGACTACATACACTGAAAAAAGTCTCCAATTAAAAAATATATATGAAAATAATTCAATCAATTACACAGAAAAAAATATTTCAAATAATTTTTTAATAAAATTATTAATTAACTTTATATTGGTATTTAATTATATGATTTATTAATATAATTAATTTTCTAATTGGTTTTCAGTTTTGTTTTTTAATAAATTGATAGCTGTTTATAAAATATAAAGACAAATTAAATATTTGTCTATAAAAGTACAGAAATAAAATAAATTTAAGTAAATTTTCAAAAATTTTCGGCTCATTGCATCTATTTAAGGAAAAGAAGTAATAATAATATCAATTATTCTAGTTATTAATATTATCATTTTGATGATTGGAGCAAAATCAATTAAAAATTAATTAATATTACAAATTTCGTAATTGAAGTCCATTTTTACTTTTTTCTGTGTATAAACTTGTTTAAATTTGCACCTCTCACCAAAATGATTATATCAATTACTAAAAACTATAAAAAATACAAAACAGAAAAAAATTCCCAATTAATAAATTAATTAAATCAATCAAGTAGATGGTTGAATGATTTAAAAAAATAGGAAATAAAATCATACCAAAATTTACTTTTATTTTATTTTTTCTTGAATATATTTATTAAATTTCGCTGCAAAATTAAACAACTGAGTTAATTGAAAAAAAAAAAACGGTAATAATTTTTTCTGTGTATAAAAATAGTTGATTTTCTAATGCAAAATATGATATACTAATTAAAATTTTTTAATAACAAGCGTTTTCCAACCAATCTTTTCTCTATGTGTATTTAAGAAGTTAAATAAGTATTCATTTGTAAAGTTTCTAACATTTTTTTCGTTTTTGAAACCGTCATATTTCCGGACCGGAAAGAAACATGGGTCTGAAATTTCATGTTATCAAAAACATTTCCAATGGTAAATTTTATTGAAATGTCAAATCAAATGTCTTTTTATTCCTATATCAGAATCTCAAAAAAGTAGTTTCTCGGGACACTCTAATAAATGTATATTAAGAATTTCTGAAATATTGTCCAAAAAGCAAAAACAAAAGAACAAACAAAAAAAAAAAAAAAAACGAGAGAAAAAGATATAGTCGGTTAAGCCCGACCATATGATACCCTACACCATTGTACATCAAAATTCGGGGAGGGGTCTGTTATTAGACTTGGAGCCAAATGTGGACCGATACTTATATTAAGTGGAAAATAAGACATACGAATGCGGAATATTGCGTCCATGCTAACATTTTATGAATTTATTCACTTTTTGTTGATTTCCGAAAAGGCCCGTATATGAGAGCTATGGTAAATTATGGACCGATCTTTGTAAAGTTTGACACTACCATTTATGGTTATATAAAACTTATTTTTGTAGAACATTAACTTGATACTAACATTTTAATGGGCTTTATACCCGTTAAAGTGATTTTCTGATAAGGGGTTTATATGGGAGCTATGGTCAATTAAGGACCGATCTTTCTAAAAATCGACACACTTATTTAGACTTATATGAAACTTATATGTGCCAAATTTTATTAAAATATTGCTATTTTTAAGGGATTTATGATCGTTAAACTCTTTTCCGGGAGGACATTTGTATGAGGACTAGATGAAAAAATGAACGATTGGTATAAATTAAGGTGACCAATATTTTTGGGTGTTACAAACATCAGCACAAACGCATAATACCCTCCCAACCTATGGTGGGGTAGGGCATAATTAATTAAAATCTTAACTTTCTTACTTGTTTAATATTCTCAAAATTAAATAAAACACATTTTTCATTCTTTATTCATCTCACATACGATACAGATATTTATTTCTTCATTTGTTTCTTATATATGTACATTTCCAGCATAAACACAATTAGCGAACAAATAAGACCCATAAAAAGCAAAACAAAAGCACTATGAAAATAGTCTACACTCAAAGGAGTAACTACATCGGAGCCAACAAAAAACTTTAGCTCACCACCAATAACACCATCCCATTTGGCATCATGTTGAAGTTTATCATACAAACCATTCTCATGAACAAACATCAGATAACGATTAAAATGTCTTAGAAAGGGTGATCGGTGAGGCATAGCAAAGAAATAGGGTCGATGATAGAGAGCCTGTTTTAATGCGGTAGCAAAAGGACGAGCTAAATATTGTTGTTGAAATAAATAAAATTCAGCCAAATCATCTGGACCTGTATAAAAATATTGCGTTACATTGAGATTAGAGCGCAGGTCAAAAAATTCTTCCAAAGAATCTATGGTGACTAGACGATCCTTAATAAATTGCGGTACAGAATCTAAACTTAAAGTTTGATCAATATCATTAACGGACTCAAGTATCTTTTTATTAGTTCTCGTTATATCTTCAAGAGATTCTAAAGGTTTTTCATAAATCTTAGCTGTAAGCATACTTGACAAATTACAGTTATGAAAGTTGGATAATAGAAAACCAGTTATTATGGGCATAACGTGTAAGATATACATTAAAATGGAACGCCTGTTTAAGTAATTGGAGGGGAGATGTGTGAGCGTAGTAAAAGCATCAATACAAGATTTTGTAAAATCCCAATAATTGGTAAAGAATCTGTAAATTAAAGCGATCAACAGCGAAAGTATCAGATATGTTAAAAGGCACAATAGCCAGACATTATTATCGTAAGTAATCAAAAGATACAAACTTTCTGGAATTTCCATTGGCATAGAACAAATAACTACGACTTTTGATAAGTAAAAAACATCGCTGTTGGAATAGTAATCACTGAAATACATGACGGTGGGTATAAAATCGAAACGAAAGGCAGCAGTTAACTTGAGAATATCTTGAGGATTTTTCGTTCTCTCTATGGTAAGTGGTAAAATGCGTGTTGTGCCATTATAGTGATTTATAAATACATCGATAATTTTAAACCAATATCCAGCCAAAACTAAATCTCCTTGTCGATTCCGATAACTGAAGCAATGAGGAGCTCGTTCTCGAAATGGCACCAATATTTCATAACCTTGAAAATTTGTTAAATGATTTTTATTTGCATATGCTTTTACATTGGGTAACTGCACCACCTGAACATCGGGAAAGGGATGATAGGAATATAAGAGGCCTTGTGTCCAAAGCAGTACATTAACAAAACCATTTTCAAAACATATTTGAAAAAAATATTGCATAATATGTTCAACTTCTGCGTGTTCCGCTATAAACATTATTTCCACCCAGTGCAATTTCCATATAATACGATCCAAAAATTTGATAGTGTCATTCACTGTCACATTTTCATTTAGCCATACAATTGCTAATAAATTATGTGTTTGCCGTTGATATAAAGAAGTAACATTGGCATTAATATTATTATACACTATTACAGGTTTAACACTCGATGTTAATAATTTCTGATAATTTTCAAAGTCACTGCTAGAGTTGAAATTAATTAAAACGTTAAGTTCAATTTCAAAAGTAAAGATGACTTCATCAACTACATTTTTTAGGTTAAGTTGTGCCTTGGCAGTTGTTAGTAAAACACTTAGTATAAATAGGATGTTTTTTATGTTAAAAGTTTTCATTTTTCTTTAACAACTTTACGACTCAAATCTATTCTTACAAATAATGCTTTATAGTAAGATGTTTTTGTTTTTATATAACACAAAGAAAATTTAATTTGTTAATTAAATAATTATAGTAAATGGCTTTTGTTTGTATGTAATTACTTGATTTGTTAGTGTTGTTTAATTACTTAAATCCTGTAAGGCATAATTATAAAAACCACCTACTGCAGGGATTATTTAATAAAACTTTTGAAAACCTTACGTTTCTTTGGTTTAATTCATTTGCTTAATTAGTTATGTAAGAAAATATTTTCTTCGAAATAGAGAAATTCTTATTTTAGAGTTTATTTATTTTTCATTAATACAATGTATGTATTTAATATATTTAAATGACGTATACAAGAAGATTTATGAAGTCTTAAAAATAACTGTCCCCAAAATTTGTTAAAAAATTAACATGGGAATCAATTGCACAATAAAGTACTTAAGTCGGAATCTGATAAAGGGAAGCGAAATTTCATATACATCGTATTTAGGGATCGCAATTTCCGGGCTTTTTGATTTCCCGGGAAAAGGGGAAAAAAATTATCGACTTCGCGACATCCCCGGGAACCCGGACTAAGAACTATATTATCATTAGTCTCTTTAGTTTAACAACTGAGACCTAAATAGGATATAATCTTTGCTTTAGTAGATTTGAAGTTGAATTGTAAATGCAGCGAGAAAATGAAATTATAATAACAGTGATCGACAAAAAAATCCTCCCCCTAAAGACGAATAGTCGAACTTGATGCATTTTGATGTGCTAAACACGAATCTGCTTTGAGTTTTTTTCCATCAGTTGTGGATTTTTTTTTATGGGCGTGTCTAATATTTCTCCCATAATAAGGCCATTACTCTAGTACAGGGGTTCTCACAAGACCTCGAGTCGCGACCCCCTTTTGACATTGCAATGGAAGCGCGACCCACTACAGCTTTGACTAATTTAAAAATCAGAAAAAATGTAAAGATAAATTAATTTTAAAAAATAATTATGTCGCAATTATTAACGACATTCTTTTTTTTTTTATTAAAAGACATTTTTGTATAATAAATCTAATATTATTCTCTGCGTCCACAAAAGATCGAATCTCTGTTTTGAGGGACAAAAGAGTGAAAAAGATAATTTTACATAAAAGTGTATGTTGAAGAAAAATTTTTTAATAGTTTTAGGGCTTCGGAGCCAACAAGCGGATAAACTTTGCTATATTTCAACTAATTAAAATGCTTTTAAATCTGTTGATTCAAAATTAAATTTAACGAATTTCAACTCTTTTTGAAATGAACTGGGTACTTTCCTAATATTGATATTAAAAGGGCTTTCTGTGTTTAAATTATAAAGTTGCTTAAGCGAATTTCCTTTATATAGCCGGGAAACTTATCCTTGAAATGAAAGTTTTGTGTTTTATAAAATGTTCTTGGCCTAATATATTTTTTATATATATTTTATTATAAAATGAAAGTATAATTGCATGTGAAAAAAAAACTATAGTTTCGTCAAATTTAAGTGAACTACATATTTATCTTATTAATTATTATTTTTTTTCCCTGCCATATCGTAGTTTTATTTATACTGTGTCATTGGACAGCATTACTTTCTTCGTTGTCTTTATCATGCATAGTATTCTCAATCAAAGGTTTCTTCATTAGTAGTTTCTAAAAAGAACTCATTTTAGAAAAAAACTTTTTTTTTTACATTTTACATAACTCAAGAACGGTGTGTACGATTGACATAATTAATACACCAAAAGATGCGGACTAAAATTTTATTTTTTTATGTGCTCAATAGTTTCAAAGTTATTTTGAAATAAGAGTCCAAAAAAAAAATCCTTTGCTTGCAAAATTTAAAATTTTTTTGTTACTAAAATTTCTTTTAATAAATGAAAATATCAAAAATGTTTCAGTTTATCATCTTTATCTTAAAGCTGCGAATAAAATAAGGCATGTGTCTTCGAAATTGATGCACAAATCTTAATTTTATTCACAGTTAAGTAAAAATACCCATGTATGCATACAATTGAGTAGAAATACAGTGGTGGGCAAAAAAAAAAAAAAAAAAAAACATTTTTTTTATTTTTTCTTGAAACAAAAATAGATGGATTAGGTGGATTTTGATGAGTTAAACAAGAATCTGCATTCACTTTTTTTCTATCACGTACTGATTTTTTTATGGGCATGATTAATATCATCACCTTATTCAGTGGTCACACTATAAAATTCGAGAATGGTTTGTCAAATTTAGACTATAACTCAAGAACCGTTTACTCGATTTTGATAAATGATACACCAAAAGATGCATACGAAAATTGTCTTCAAGGTATGTCAACAATATTTTTTATTCGCTCAAGAATTTCAGAGTTATGGATCAGTTTTCACTATTTTTCAAAAAAATAAAAAATTAATTTTTTCGCTATTAATTACTAAATAACTACGGAAAAATTAACTGAACAAAAAATTATGTAAATTAAGCTTAAAGACAATTTAAGTTGTTATAAATTGGAGTTTAATTTGTCATAATAGGACAAACCGTTCTCGAGTTATACAAGTGTGACTGCCCAAAAGCGGGGTCATAGTAGTCATGCCCATAAAAAAAAATCTATATGTGATAGAAAAAAAGTAAAATATGATTCTTACTTAGCGCAATAAATTCCATCTAATTCACTTTTTTTTATTTTTTTATTTAAGACGAAAAAAAAATTTTTTCTTGCCCACTAGAGTATCGTATCTCCACTTAACTGTAGGTATGCATGGGTATCCTAACTTAACTGTGAATGCAATAAAAATTTGTGCATCAATTTTTATGATACATAACTTTATTTACTCGTAGTTTAACCAGCTTTGTGATAAAGATCATAAACAGAAAAAAAAATTTTTTTTTCGGACACTTATTTCAAAATATCTCCTAAAATGTTGAGTGGATAAAAATTTGATAGCAGAACGACTTAAAGCCAATTTTCCGCATAATTGGGTGTATTATTTATATAAATCGTGCATACCGTTCTCGAGTTATAGTGAAATATACTCGAGTAATCGGCATATTTAGGACACAATATTAGACACGCCCATAAGAAAAATCTCGACCTGATGGGAAAAACTGAAAGCAGATTCGAGTTTAGCATGCGGAATTCCATCTAGTCCACATAATTTTTTTTTTAAAGGAGCACGAAAAAATTTTTTTTTTCGACCAGTGTAATTGAATACGAATAATCGTAAAAGAGTTTTGTGGATATCGACATAATACACAGTGGGGCAGAATCTAAAATTCTTGGAAAAAAAAATGTATAACTTCTAAACGGCTAGTTGGATTTGCGTGACTCACAGGTCAACACTAAAAAAATATCTGAAAAATCATGTTGCACATATTGTAGGTATAGTCATCCCATCAACAGGAACATTTCGGTTTTTTTTTCATCATGTCGCATTTGTAACACCAAAGAAAATATGGTTCCAGATGAGTTTTTAGGATATAAAATATTCCAAATAGTAGAGCACATTAGTTACTCATGTTTTATAGCCAAGACATGGGTCTACAAAACTGTAGTAATAGTCAAGTCTCTAACTTGTCACACATAAGAACCTAGAAGTCTTTAATGTTGTAAAAATAAGGAAATTTTCTTTTAACCCTCATAAAACCATTAAAAAATAAGGTTAAGGAGTTTTGGTATAACAAACAAAAGACTGTAGATCTCAAAAATCGCACTGACAGAAAATGCGTGACCATCAAAATTAAGAAAAAAAAAAAAATAAATAAATAAAAAATAATAATAATAAAATTTAAACAGACCCTTCCGGGGCGAAGCTAAGACGGCTCAAAGCTGAGTATCTTTGACATATAAACTTTTTAATCACTTGCCAAATTTGTGTTTCTTATCCTGCGTTTGAAATTTCTCGTTATTTGCTTTTGAAATTTTTAGTACTTTAATTTTGCAAGTTCTTGGTCCAGTTTTTTCATATACATCCCAGTATTTACGACTGATTTTATTTGTTTTTTAAATAACTTAACAATTAAATTATCTATTGAATAAAAAATATTTGAAGTGTAAAAATAAACGATTTTGAATTTGAAGATTGCAAAAATTACTACTTTGTTTTTTTTTTTTTAAGTCTACACTATTTTTTCTCTAAATTAAAATTTTTATTTTAACAACATATAATAATTTTATACCTTTCTGAAAGGTATCTTCACAGAGATAACTTTAAAAAAGAAAACAAGCCCAATACTTAAATTGTTTCTAGCTTCAATATTTTGGTTAAAATCCGATCAGACGTCTGTAGTTTTTCAGTCGGTCTCACTTTCTACTTTTTCTCTTAACTTTTAATGTTAATGTTTTGTCAAATTTCTATGAGACAAATTCCGCATGTTGTCTATACTACTGACAACTTATAATGTATAGGTACATATTTTAAATGTATACAATATTCATTCAATCAGTTATATTTTTCAGTAATGACATTTTATTAAGATGCTTAATTTGAATGAATAAAAAATTATACACAAAAACTTGCTAATGGAATTTTTGTTAAAATTTAGTTCCTAGCTGGATTTTTAGTTTAATTTTGTTTAAAAGTTACTAAAATGTATAAATTTTTGATAAAATTCAAGCAGTTTTCCGGGCGGGAAATCCCGTTAATTCCCGGAAATTTTTCATCGGGAATTCCCGGGAATTTTTTCAAATTTTCCCGGGAAAACGGGAAATTTAATATTTATGTAGTTTTATAATCTTATAGCAAAAAGTGTTACTGTTTGTATTGCCTCATTGAAAATTTTACATTAATGTAAACACACTACTTACCAGTGTTGCCAGGACTTAAGAAAAAAAGAAGCTAAATTAGACTTTAAAAAAAGTCAGAAAAGGCTAAATGTCCCAAAAAAAAAAATAAAGCCAGAAAAAAGCTAATATATTGTTTTATTTAAAAATGCATTTCTTATTAGATTTTGGTATTTCTTAAAGACATTTTAGTGAATTTGTAAATATAACATAAATAGTTTTTATAGGTACCAAAGTTTGTTAAAAAATACTTATAATATTTTCATAAAATGAAGCGCCACAGGCGAAAATTTTCTATAAATATAAATAATTTCTATTTTTTCTGCGAACTAATACACAAAAATGCTTAAATTGATGATTCTGTAGAAATAAAATGAGTAAATTTTTAGCCTTTTTAAGGCTATGTTAAGAATTAGAAAAGCTAGAAAAAAGGCTAAAACGAAAATTTTGAGGCTAAAAGCAAAATAAAAAGGCTAGACTTAGCCTTAAAAAGGCTAAACTGGCAACACTGCTACTTACTAAAGGCATTTTTAGATGTTAATACAAAATATATATAAAATTCGATACAAGTGATATTTTATATTATTGAAAAACATTTTATCGGTGCGCTGATGAAGTCCTATTTTACTACTTTTCACTAGGAAAAAAACGTTTTATTTTGTAAACTCACATTTCGAATACACGAGTTTTTAATTACATATTTCTTAAATCTTTTAAACATTTATTGATGACGTACTATTTTGAAACTTCATTTAAATCTCATCTTGGCTCTGAAAGGGTTAAATAAAATATTTTGAACCACCTTTGGCAATAATAAACGTGAGTAATTAATTTTTGAGGCTGTGTAAATAATTTTGAAATATGTACAAAAATTTAATATGTAAACATTTTTTAAATGAGAAATGGATAAGAACTTTTCTTTTAAAATCAGAAATAAATACCGCTACTTTTTAAAAAATTATTACAATTCTAAAAATAGGCATCCCGCATGCTCCCAATTTAGAGTACAGGAACAAAGCTAATATTTTACAAAATGAATCAAAAAAATATTTTCTAAAACTAGTTCTTAATAGATTTGAATAGAAAAAAATTTGAATGGTTCAAAATATTTTTTAAGCTTGAATAGTATAATTGGTAGTGAATTCTTTAAGAAATTAATTCTTGTGAAGTCAAAGAATTTAAGTCTATGAATTAAAATTTTATGAATGCTTTAAAGAATTGATTGGAAAAATAAATTTAATTAGATTTTGAAGTGAATTAAAGAATTTTACCCTAGGAACCTTTACTTACTTATTTTATTTGTATGAAATGTTTAAAATTGTTTAAATTTTTAATTGGAAGACATACTTCAATATTATTTTTTTTTACCTTAATGGGAGTTTTACACTATAATACTTTGTATTAATACAAAAATTATTTAAAAATGTAAATTTCTGCAATTTTTTTTTATTTGTAGTGATTTTCGTATAATTATTCGTTTTTAATTTTTTAATAGTACTTTCCTTAATACATTTTTTGATTTGTATTATAGAAAATTAAACTCTGTTATTAATACAAAGTATTATAGTGTAAAATCACATTAACTAATCGTAAATTTGATTTATAATATTGTTTTATAGTATTGAATAGAAAAATAACATTCTTTATAAAAAATAATTGCTTTTTTTCTTATAATATAAATTTCCGGGATTCCCGGGAATTCCCGGGAAATCGAATTTTTTATTCCCGTTTCCCGGGAAACAAAATATCACGGGAAACCCCAAACCCTAATTTCAATGAGCTTAAGACGAATTTATTCAAGCCACGTTAATTAAATTTTTTTATTCGAAATTAGTATGCGAAAAATTTGTTTCATACAAAAATAAATTTTTTTGTTTGCTTTTTTACTCAAATTTCTTTTGAAAAAATAAAACACCAAAAATCATCTTAATCTCAAAGCTGGTATTATTTCGAGTAAAATATTCTTCCATATTTATAATTATGGAAGATACATAATATAATAATTATTATTATATTAAGGTCGAGAGTATGGTGCCCACTACGAAGTGGTAAAATGTTTACTTCGAATACATTGTTTTACCGCTCCTGAGGTAGAATAAATAAGATTGTCGAAGTGGAATGTCCATGGAATGAATTAAAATAGTATATAAAATATATAAATTCTTTTTCCAGTAAAGTTTTGTAAGTTTTTTCCGTAATTCTGTGCGAGGAAAATCGAAGTTTACATGTCTCATAATATGAAACTATTAAGTACACTTAAATCGCAACTTAATAGTATACATAATTAGCATTCTTTTTTCTCAAATAACGAAAATAATAACATTTATAGCTATTGATTTTTATAGTAAAATATGTTTCATTACTTTTTTAGAACATGCGTTCACGGGTAAACGGGAGTAGTTTTATTTTACGAATGCACAGTGGAGTAGAATCAAAATTTTTGGAAATAAATCTGTAACTTCTAATCGGCTGATTGGATTTTCATGAAATTTGGCATATGCATAACACAGGAGTGTGCAATGTTAAGTTTGGAAGGGAGACCGAACAGACCCCTCAGGGGCGGAGTTAAAGGGGCTCAAAGTTGGATACCTCTGAAGTAAAATTTTTTTAATAGCTTGCCAAATTTTCTCGTCCGATTTCAAATATTTTTATACATTATTGTATGCACTGATAAGACCTACAAAAACATGTTTGCATGTCCTATTTGTCTCTTACAGTTTTTGAGTTATTTGCATTTGAATTTTTAAGTACCTCAATTTTGTATGTTCTTTGTCCAGTTTCTTTTCATATATATCCCAGTATTTCCGACCGATTTCAATTGTTTTTTCTATCGCTAATTAAAAAACAAAATTATGTATTGAAAAAAATTTGAAGTCGATATCTTTACCGAGTCCAAAAATAAATGATTTTGAATTTGAAAATTTCAAAAATTACTTTTTTTTCTTTTTTTGGCCGAAGAAGTATCTACACTCTTTTTTCTCTAAAATAAAATTTTCTTTAACAACATATAATCATTTTATACTATTCTGAAAGGTATTTTCACAGAGAAGACTTTAAAATAAAAAGTAAGTCCAATAACTCAAGTGGTCGAGGTACACACCCTCCCGAATTTGACCAATTTTATATGAAAGTTTTGACTTTAGTTTATATTTCCACAAATTCCAAAGCACGAATCGGCAGACGGAATGCACTTTAAGAATCTATGGTATGTTGTTAAAAGTTTTTAATCAAAATCTACGGGACTTCAGAAAAAAGTGGATTTTATAGCCGAAAATGCGAAAAAACCCAATTTTAAGATTTTAGGAACTTTTTTGGGAAATGTGGGATTCCTTTTACAAAAATCTTAAAGTTTTTTTCACTTTCTCATTTTATACGATAAAGTCTACATCCACCGAAAATTTCGTTACGATATCTTTAATAGCAAAGATTTTATTACAGATAAAATATTTATAGTTTTGTAAAAAAAAACAATTTTTTACAAAAATATTATTTTAATTGCAAAAAATAAATTCGATTTTTTCATCTAAATTAAATTGCTTAGCTGACATAATTTTTCATTATACAGAAAAAGATTGAAATCAATATCGTCTACAGAATCGAAACCATAGGTTATTGACATATATATGAAGCTTCAAAACAATTAAAACGAGAAAAAAAGGTATAGTCGGTCAAGACCGACCATATAATACCCTACACCATTATGTATGACCATAAAAATTCGGGGAGGAGACCTATATTAGATCAACACTTTTACTAAATGTAAAATAAAATATACAAATACCGAATAATACGTTGATACTAACATCTACTTGATTTTATGCACTTTAGGACGATTCTCGGAAGTGGGTTTATATGGGAGCTGTGGTAAATTATGGACCGATTTTAATAAATTTTGGCAATGTTGTTTCTACTTTGTGTCGAATATTAACTCGATACTAACATTAGTATGGGATTTATGCACGTTAAAGTGATTTTCAGAACAGGGGTTTATATGGGAGCTATGGTTAATCGTGGGCCGATCTTCATAAAATTTGGTACGAAGATTGACACTTATACAAAACTTCTTTGTACCGAGTTTCATTAAAATATTCTTATTTCTAAGGCATTTTTTAGTGTTGAAACTTAATTCCGGGGGGACATTTGTATGGGGGGTAGGTGAAATAATGGACCTATCATAACCAATTTCAATAGTCCTTGCACAGAAAAAATTATTACCGTCTTTTTTACAATTAACTCAGTTGTTTAATTTTGCATCTAAATTTAATAAATATGTTCAAGAAAAAATAAAATAAAAAATAAATTTTGGTATGATTTTTTTTCCTATACACATTTTTAATTCATTCAATCATCTACTTGATTGATTTAATTAATTTATTTATTGAGAATTTTTTTCTGTTTTGTATTTTTTATAGTTTTTAGTAATTGATATAATCATTTTGGTGAGAGGTGCAAATTTAAACAAGTTTATAATTGAATGAATTATTTTCATATATATTTGTTAATTGGTGACTTTTTTCTGTGTGTGTCATAAAAGTCCCACCTGCCAAATTTCATTCAATTATCTTCAAAATTGCGACCTGTACTTTGTGCACAAGGTTTACATGGACAGCCAGCCGTCCAGCCAGCCAACCAGCCAGCCAGCCGTCCAGCCAGACGGACGGACGGACGGACATCGTTAGATCGATTCTGAGTCAGTTGGTATACTTTAAGGTGGGTGTTGGATAACGTTTTCTATGCGTTACAAACATCAGCACAAACGCATAATACCCCAACCACCTATGGTGGTGTAGGGTATAAAAATTACTCAAAAAGGCGTACTAAAATCGTTTTTGTTTTCAATGAAATTTTTTACTTACACATTCTTAGACTTAGGTTTTTTTGACTTCATATCTATGTTATAATCTACTTTAAAGTTTTATAAATCACGGAAAATACCATTTTTTTTGTGAAAAGATTTATTTCCTAAAAATGTCGATTCTGCCCCACTGTGGAATGGTGTTTAGATTATTTCACAAATGGTGTTTATAATTTTTAGTCATCTTAGGTGCATTGAATTTCGAATAACACGCTTTACCGTAAAAAAACTTACTTTAATACCTGTTACTTTTTAAGTATCTTTATAAGAATCAATTAAAAAAAAAGTGGATTAGAGGCTTAGTACTTATTAATACCTTATATCCGAATTAACTGAGAAACCCCATGCCGCATAATTAGTGATTATTTACCAGTATATTTGGTGATTGGTGAATTTTCCTGTGCAGTTTTTAATTGAAAATTTAACATAATTTAGGAAACATCATTCTTTAAATTTTTAATAATTTGTAAACGTATACAAATTTATTTAAATGCAGCTTTCAAATAGTTGCCAATATATATATTTTTTATTAATATTCTACTAACAAAATTCTATAAATGGTGACAATTGTCAATACTTATTTGTATTATTTGTAAAACTTATAGATTTTTTTCCTCGATCTATTTATAAAAAAATAAAATACAACTAGTTTTTATGCATCTGTATATTCTATCAATCAGTTTTCTTTTGTACAAGTAATAACTTGTCTTCTTATGGTCTTAGATCGTGCTTAATAAAATCTCTAAATATATTTATTAATATGTTTATGAATATTTCATGTCATGAATATAAAAAGGAAAAAACAATAAAAAATTGAAATAAAACGAATAATAATAAAAAAAGATAATGATCAACATGTTCCCATTAAAAATCAATTAAAAATTATTAAACAACAATCAGCTGGTAACAAATAAATTCCTATAAGGCATTGTGACACTTTTGGAAAACTATTTGAATACCCTATAGGTAATGATATTGCAGATGAAATACTTAGTTTATATTATATACTATATTATTAAGATAATCGTGCCTTAGTCATCTAAAATAATTTTCAATAGCAAAAGCATTTAATTAAGGATTTGATATAATATTTTTAAAAAAGTTGATTTTATTTATATATTTTATAAAATGACCTATTACATTTTAAATGAAATAAAAATGTAGTTCACTTTAAATTCGTTTTGTAGGCACATAACTAAGTATTCCAATACAAAATTATTCATTTATTTTATTATTCGTTTTGCACTTTCAATAACCAATTGAAGCCTTAGACATTTTTTTTATCATGATTGAACTACATTTTTTTTTGTGTTTTAATATTTTAATTTTAATTTTTATTATGTACTAATTCCATCAATTTACACTTGATATTAGTTATTGAGTGGTAACAAAATACGACACTTTATAAAAAAAATTACTAAATTGCTTACATAAATATAGTTGGTATGTATGTATATAGTTTTTTATTGCATAAATTAATTTAAATAAAATATATATTAAAAATAAAAATGTGCAAGCCTAATGACGCTTTTTTTTCTATCGACATACTTTTGAAAATAATTACAGCACCACTGCACTATGGGTACTAATCAATGTGACGTTTGACGAACGTTATTAAATCAGAACGATAGGAAGTGTTTGTACTCGAAATAGTATTGATTACTGATATATTGAAAAGATAAACAAAAGAGTTGGAGTTAAATTAATGAACATGTTTTGCTTGTTAATATTGATTTTAAATAAAAAAAAATACAGATTAAAATGAATAAATATTTTAAAGATTAGATTGAATTTTTTTTCGTTGCTAATAAGTGTATTTGTTACTTTACTGGTAACAGTCTGTTTATATATTAGTTATTATATAAAATTTATTATGGTGAAAAAAATCACTTTAAAATCGATTATTCTTAATAAAGAATATTCCAAAGGATGTTAGTAAAGGTTATGTTTTAGGGGTTTTCAAAATTTATTTTGAATTTCGATTTTATGTACTCTTAAGTATTGAATATTTTGGAACATTTTTTTCATTATGTGTGTAAATAAAAAAATACTTAAATCAATAAATTTCAATTCGTTCGCGAAATATCGCGGTTTGAAAGTGCAAAATAGCTCAAAATATGTACAAAAATGTATACACAAAATTACAAATATCTTTCGAAGTATTAATTATATAAGATTTATTGAGATGTCATATTAAAGGTATCAAAATTACCTTTAATATGACGTATAACATGATTTTTTTTCAACATCAAAATGGTCCATATCTCGCGATTTTTTAAAAATTAAAAAAAAAAAAATATATGTTAGTGACGAAAATGTTTTCTATAACCGTGGAAAGTGGCATTCTGGGACTCGCAATATTTTAGGAGTTATTATAACAAATGTCATAATAAATACGAAATATTTATTGCAATTTGTATTGTTTTGTTTGTAATAAAATATAAAAATCGCCAATTTCTTCCAAAAATCATCCGAATGTAATAAAATTCGGCAAGAATATTAATATTGAAGCTGGTAACGCAAATGACGAGTTTAGTTTGGGTCAGCACATTCTAATGAATAAAACTATTTCACATTAAATGAAACTGTGTTTGTTTGGACTTTACAGAAAGCTCAACCGCTGAACCGATTTTCTTGAAATTTTCACAGTATAATCCTGTGGAACGAAAGTAAAATAGACCACTTTATTTTTTGATAGGAGCAAGGGGGATGGTAGTCCCCAAACAAAGTAAATATTTTTTGTCACATATTTCCAGAATTATTGACTATAAGGTCCTGAGATTTTGTGTAAATAACTCTATTATCAGTTTACATAATTGAGATGAAAATGGAGCGGGTAGGTCTAGGGAGAGTTATAGCCCCCATATAAAGAAAATTATCGGATAATTTGAATACTGTTACAGTACAAGTCTTAAAATTTTACGGGAATATCTCTCTCATCAACTACCAAACTCATAATGAAAATGAGACTGATAGGACCAGGGAAATGGTGTCCCTCATACGATGAAAATATTAAATCTATATAAAAGAGTAATAGCTGAGTGATTGACTGACTGACTTACTTGGTGATTCATTATCGCACAGCCCAAACGGTTAAAGCTAGAAAGATGAAATATGTACTGTAGATTGGTCTCCTTCCGAACAGATCCACTAAGACGGGATTTTTGGATATTCGAATGTTAAGGGGGTAAAAAATATAAAAATTAATTAAATCGGTAACCCTATATCTCCTAAACTAATAGAGATACAAAAAAGTTGAATAATTAGCGCTATTCATTTAAACAATTATCGGATAGGTGTCTGGAATTTTTTTGAATTTCGGCACTTTAAGGGAAAAAACGGCTAAAAACTATATCTATATTTTAAACCAGTAAACATAGAAATAAAATGTGCATCATTAGTAGTCGAATGGTGCATTTATACCCTACTTACCCTATACTACCTATGTTATAAAAACATATCAAATAAACATTTTTCTAAAAGTTAATCTTTTACATTTATTCCCTAACCCTAAATTTACACAATAACCCTTTTTTTTTCCTAACAAAACTCATACACTAAGCGAATATTTAAATCACACAATAAAACTACGATGACTAAAATTGTAAGAAAAAGTAGTTTTTTATATTTGATTTAAGCGATTACTTCCATATGCTGATATTGTGTTAAACATGTACAATTTCATATTTTTTTTTTTCTCTTGGTAATTTTGTTCCAGCTTTTCTTAACAATTCATACGAGTGCATATATTTTGCATACTTCAGCAAACGCGCCATATTTTGAAGTGGTTTTACTAACACAACAAGTGCTCTTAAACTGAAGAAAAAAGTAAAAAAAATATATATAAAAAATACAACAAAATCGGTGGCAAGGAACAAAAATGTACACAAGTACACATCCTTGAAAAGCATTTTACTCTAAAGTACTTAAAACATACTTTCATTGTTTGGAGTGGTAGTAAGAAAATAATACAACAGGAACTAAAAAAAAAGAAATCAAACACACATAAGGGGATGAGGTTTCTCAAGGAAGCGGTTTGATTCTAAAGAAATGAAACAAAAAAATTAAAATTTAACAAAATGTTAAGTTGGAAAAGGGACAAAGGGTGGAAAAAATATTAAATATCACTAAATCATGTACAACTTTAATGATTTGTTGGAAAAAAAAAATAATATTTAACTAATAGTAGTAGGAGTTTGGCTATATAATTTGGCTATTTATTTGTTTTGAAGTTAAAGCCCAAATTAAAATAGCGCGTAGTCAGCAACAGTATCAGCAAAAATTATCAGCTGATCACTGTCAGCACAACATAATTACATAATTACAATTCAGCGTAGGCAGCCACAATTTACAACCACCACCTAGCTTTGTTCTACTTGTGTATTTTAGCCTCTCATTTATTTGCTCACTGACTAAATGCAATCAACACCATAACAAGCAGTGTATTCCAAATAATCATCTGATTATGGCAGCACACACTGCTGCTGACTACGCGCTATTGTAATTTGGGCCTAAGGTGAAATTCATCATGTTTTCTTAAAATTAAATCAAACTTATTTTTCCTGATAATTTGGATAAAGTTTTAACCAACAGAACTTCTGTTACAAAAGTCATAACTAACGTGACCAGACATCCCGCTTTTGGCGGGATTATCCCGCTTTTTAAACTTTCATCCCGCCTAAAATATTTTTCCCGCTTTTTATTAAGAAATCCCGCTTTTCTAACTTTAACAATTACTTATTCGATTTCCTTATTTACATTTTCTCTAACATTCCAATATTTAAGTGTAACTAGAAATAACTTTTTCCACTGGAAAGTTGATAATTACAAATCGTTTCTGAAAATTAAAAGTTTTAAATATTTTATTACACTGATCATATTTAATGACTAACCTTAAATGTACTTTGTGTGTATTTTTTTTATGACTTCGATGTAGGAAGACCTTCCAAGAGATACGCTTTTTAAAATATTTATAAATTTTTTAACATATTTTCAGTTCTCTACCAGTGAATGAAAAATCTCAAGTCTGATATATTTTGACCAAAAAAGTTTAATTATTTTAAGAATGTTAGAATAAAATATAAATACATTTTTGGAGGAAGAAATTTTGTTGTTTCAGAGAGATTTTTAGATTTTAAAAACTCATTTCGTGGGAACATTTGTGTGAGGGCTATTTAAATAATTTGTTTAACCAATTTTATTTACAAAAATGTCCCATTTCAAAAAGATGTTTTGACATGAACTTTGATCTCAAGGTTAACATGGATATTGTACCTTTAATAACTATCTGGAACCATATAAACGATGCGCCTTTGTTTCGGATTGGATACTTTTTTTTAATTTTGTATAAACTAAAAGTTAAAAAAATATAATAATGGCAGTCGATTCAAAAAGGTGAAAAGGTAATAGTATATCGGATTATTTTGATAACGGTTTTTTTTTTTTTTTTTGGGAGTAACGGTATTTTTAGTTATTTCGGTAACGGTATTTAGCGTTATCGGTATTTTGAGTTATTTCGGTAACGGTTTTTAAGCGTTATATATTTTAGCAGTAACCGTATTTTAAATTATTTCGGTAACTGTATTTTAAGGATAACGGTATTCAAGTTGAATGGTTTTTTTTTTTAGCGGTAACGGCAACCAACTTCGGTTTTATTGTTAACGGGTCTAAGAATTATTTAAGAAAATCTATTGCTAACAAATTTAAAAAGTACAAAGTTTTTTTTTTTTTTTTTTTTTTTTTTTTTGTTAATCCAAATTCAATCTTGAAATTAAACTTGGAATATTTTGAAAACATTTAGAGAAACACGTTAAAATTATAATTTTTAATGTTTCAGTTTGTAGGGATATAATTACTTATTTCGATGTTCCAAAATTTTTATGGGTCGTTCTCAATTTGTAACGTCTCAATTGGGTCGTGAACAAGGTGCTTGCGAGAGAACGGCTGATCTAGATTTTTAATTGAGATATAAAAATAAAATGCCTCTTTTTTTACAAAGCTTTTCAAAATCCCGCTTTTTCTATACAATTTTGTTCTGAATCCCGCTTTTTAGTCGTTCGGGTCCCGCTTTTTGACAAAAACCCTCTGGTCACGTTAGTCATAACGCATAATATCTTTACATCAATAATCTTTAAAAACATTTACTATAAATTTATAAATGAAGATAATCTGAAGATAAAATAATACGGATTATGTGCACCATCAGTCAAACAGATCAAAAAAAAAAAAAAAATTAAAAGTGTTGCAACCGCAATACTCATCACGTAATAAGTTGTACATAAAACTTTGTATTAATACTGTTGACAATGCCTACATGCAGATAGCTATTCTTTTTCATCTTACATGCAAATAAGTATGTATAGTGTATATTTTTGGTTGCCCTGTTAATTAATATAAAACAGTTAATGCAGTGAGACTATCATCTTTTAAGAGATACTGCAGAGAAAAAAATTTTATTTCATACCTGCAGATAAGAAAAATCTTTAGAGTTTTAAGCGCACTCGTATGTATAATAAGCTCATGTTTTTTATATTAATTAATATAAATAAAACTGACTCAGGAGACCTTTATTGTGTTGTTGTTTAAAATTCATATTCATATAAAACAATACGAGTACATACGAACGAGTGCCAACAAACAATACATATGCATATAAATGTAAATTTATAAATAGGTAGAAAAATTTTAATTTAACAAGCATCAGGCGAACACATACATATGAAAAATTTATTAATAATACAGTAGGTAACAAAAATGGCGAAGGAAAATATTCCAGTATAATTTCATATGATTTTAGCAAATTTTTTGGTAATAAATCTGCATATCCTAAACTACTATTCAGATCGAATTGAAATGTATGGAAGAGTTGTGGAGAAGGACCTAAGCTTTCAGAAAGTTTTGTAGTAAACCTGTGATAACACGAGATAAGCTGCAGGTTATCGAATTTGACTATGTAAATGTAAAAAAAAAAAAAAATTTTAACTTCTACAAATTAAGTCCAATTTCAAAGATTTTTATATATCTCCAAAGTGCTTGACAAGATAAAGAAAAATCTCTTACAATTAAGAAATCTTTACGCTTGAATTTTTTCGTGAATAAATCCTGAAATAAATGTGGAACATTTTTTTAAAAATATTTTGTAATTTGGAATATATTCCAAGATAATATGATGAAGAAATTGTTCGATTGTCTTCATTCGTATAGACGTGAAAAAATTTCATATTCAGAACTCTGAAGTGAATATCTTTTTTTTTTTAAATAGTACTATTTTTTCACTATTTTCTCAAAATTGTTTGAAAAATTACCATAAATGGGTTAAAATCATCAAGTTAAGTAATTTTGCCATTTCTCAAAACATAAATAGCACTCCTTATAGGGTACCCATTCTATGGAACGGTTTTAGAACTAGTTCTTTAATCAATGGTTTTTGATAGAATATATATAACCTATTCTTGACTGAATGATAATAAAAATGCTAGCACAAGACTAGAAAAGAGTTTGTCATTGATTTTTAAACTAACTTTGAGTTTTTCCAATTCGAATAAAATTATACTTTTGAGATGCACCTGTTGTTGATTTTCCTATCATTTAAAACGAAAGGAATGTTGAAGATAAAGAGGAGTACATAAGTTAAATGCTGAAGAAATTTATGTATACCGAAAGTGAGGATGAGCAGGATCATGAATATGATCCTACATATGACACTGATTCGGATGAAGAAATTGATGTAGATGCACTTGCAGTCTCAATGAACATATACTGGAATTGATGGCATTTTTTTTTGTAATCTGTTTTACGTAACGTGGTATGTGACATCTTCTTCACAAGCTACAATTTGGCATCTAATTTGATGCTGGACTACAATTTGTCAATTTTGGGAAATTTCAAAATTCAAATTCAGTTTTCTAATCAGACCGATGGCCTTTATCTTTTTTATAACATTTTGGGTGTGGCTGTTTTTACTACAAATTTTATATATATGGAAAACAATCCCCAGTTAAAAACTTCAACAAATCGCAGAAGATTATTTCTGCTGCGGCTGAGCGAATAACTAACTTTAGAGGAAATTCAAAAAAGATCACAAAATGTACAAATTATACGACAGTTTTACTCTAGAAGTGGAATCACACAAATTTTATTTTTATAGGAGAAAATCAAAAAATTTAAAAATTTGATTTGTGATTTAATTAACGACTGTTTATGCATACCAAATCTGTTCGCGTAAATCATTTTTATCAATGCGCGCAAAAGCTGTGGAGGTTTGAATTTAAAACTTTCAAAAAAATCTTAAAAATAGAGCTTTAGCTTTATCAAAATCAAAACAACGCGATTTTATAGAACTTCTAAATTAACATGTCAAAATTATTACAGAATCTTCAATATTTATCGAAATACACTGCAAAGAAAAATTTTTAATTTTATTTTTTGTACAATTTCATAAACAGCAAAAAAAAAAAAAAAACAATATCTTGGGATCGTTTGCTGAAAAAATTAAGTGAATATCGGCTTCAGTTTGCAAAATATAGTCGTTTAAACATTGCAAAAAAACAATATTGATTAAAAATTTTACAAAATTGTGAGTAATACAAGACATATTTTGGGATCGTTTGCTGAAAAAATTATGAGAATATCGGTTTCGGTTTGGAAAATATAGTTGTTTAAATATTACTACTCATATAACTTATTTTTATTTTTTAGAAGTGAATTTTAGCAAAATTTTTAACTTGTTTCTTATTTGATGATAAATTTTACATTGAAATTTGATTTTATTATTTAAAAATTTGAAATATAATGCGAAATATTTGAAATATAATGCGAAAAATCCTCGAAAGTTTCAACTCAGTTTTTTTACGATTTTTAGTTTTAAATGCCTGTATTTCTGTGAAATTTTACGCGAATGATTTAAAATTTAGGATTTCTTATTTATTTTGTAAGATCTAAAAAAGCCATCAACACTGTTCCTAATATTAAAACAAACTTTGGCAATACAAGACACTGAAAGTAGGTTTCAAATAATTTCGAAATTTTTTGTTTTTCTTATTTTTTTTTTTATATTATGTTGTCCTAAAATACTCTAATTTTAAACTTTGATGGAATTGAACATAAATTGCTACATATTTTGCATATATATTTTTCTGAAAAACAGTAAATATTATCTTTTCTAATATTCTAAAAAAAAAAAATCGTTTGATTTTCAAATTTTAAATTTTTGTGAAAAAAAACTCCAGCTGCTTTTAAACACACACAGAAAAAATATTGGTTGGAAAACGGTTACAAGTATAATTTTTATTGATATCACTAAAATTTTATTTTAATAATTAAAAAAATTAGACTTCAAATAACATTTTATAATTATAGATATAAGATCGTTATTATGTTGGTATTTTTGTACTAAGTATTATTAAATCGTTTAAGTTGATCAATATATGTGGTTATGCAATATATTCTACAAATTCGGTAGGGAAAAGCAAATTAAAAAACATTTTATAATAAACAATTAGTTAAAGCAATAGAAAAATTTATTTGTATATCAACTTTTTAATTTAAAAACATCTTTTCCATTACAGCGGTAAATAATTCTTTATGTATAAATATAATTCGAAGTTCCTAATTGACAAAAATTAGGTATCGTGATCGAATTATTACTATTTTGTTATTTTGACATTTTATGAAAGAAAAAATATTAAAAATTTGTTTTAAATACAATTAACAAAAAAATAAATTCATCAAGCTCGAAATTTAGAAAACTAACGCTAAAAAATTATACAAAATATGATATGCTAAGGTAATATTAATTCTTGATAACATCATTTATGTAATAATAGCATCTTAAAATAATATTTTCATATATGATTATGCCCCAATAAGGAGAAAACGGGTTGTACTTTGATGTTAAATGTGCTGATAGTTATTCTAAAAATGTAGGTATATCTTCGTCTAAATCATTATGATATAAGATATTTATATATTTGCTATTGCAAATGCTGCTGTTTAAAATTAACACACATAAGTGTATGCATTATAATTGAGATCAAGAAACCTGTGGCTTGAGAAAACTGCAACAATTTTTTGGAAAACATCGCAGACATAAAAGATTTTGGCGTTCACGGGACAAATGTATAGATATATGGTGACGTATAAATTCATAAAGTTATAACATAAATTTGTGTATTAGTTTTAATTTTATAAAAAAATTAAATAAAACATACATATTATAAAACATTCTTTTCATTTTTGTTAGGCACGAAAATTCGGTAATTGCAAGCATTATGGTATGTGGATTTTATTTCGACTGGTTTCCACAAATTCGATTACTATAACTAACTTTTTTCTTAGGTGTATCTATAACATTATGTTGGTAAATGAAATATTCCATGGTTGCAACGGATTCACTTGATAGTTGTTGTAACCTACCGGATTCGATTGGCAAAAAATTCGGTTGCCACAACGAATCTCTTTTCTCTGAGCAGAAAATGCCTTAAGTGCAGACTTTTTATAACTCTTGTAAAAAAAAAAGTACGTAAATTAAATTTTATAAAAATAGTTTAATAAGTAAACTCTAAAACAAAAAAAATGGGCACAATCCACACATTTTACTATCCACACACAGAAAATAGATTGGTTGGAAAACGGCTATAATAATGTAACATCCAAAATTTTATTATAATCAGAGAAAATTTATAAATTTAAAAGAGTTTTTTTACTAAAGGCCGAAAAGAAATAATTACAATGAAACTGAAATTACTGCAACTATAAGATTAGATAACTTAATCGAATTGGCTTTGGTTAAAATAATTCTAATGAAATCGGTAGCGTAAACCGTTATATATTCTTATTTAAAGCAGAATATTGGTGATTACAATTGAAAACTGGATTGTACGAAAATAATTTAAATGAATGAAAATTCTTCACTAAATACAGTAATAATTTATCTTTCTTAACTAGCAACCGAAAGTTTATAAAAAGCCTGTGTGACATATGTAAAAAATAATATTTTCAAACAAAAATAATTTTGCGTTCAAATAAATTGAAAAATAATATATTGTACATTTAAAAACCAAATGTGTTTTCAAAAAATATAGCGGTTATGTTTGGTGGTTAGTGTTTTTGTTTCAAACACAAAATAGTATAAATTAATGATAATATTCTCAAAATTGTACCGACTTAAATACAAGCCCAGAATTACGTGGATGGTCTTTTATTAATTACAGGCTGCAACTTTGTAATGTTCTATGTAAATATTTAAGAGCCTTCTGTTTCATTACTCCAGTATGGTTTTAAATCGTAAAATGAAGTACGAATTATAGGCAAGTAATGTATCATCATCAAATCTTGTTATACCCTACCCCACGATAGGTGGTTGGGTAATTATGTGTTTGTGCAAATATTGTAAAGCAGAGAAAACATCATCCGACCCCCAAGCGTTCGACTCAGAATCACTTTCTGAGTCGATTTAACCATGTCTGTCCATCTGGTCGGCTGGCTGGCTTTCCATGTAAAACCTGCGCGCAGAGTACAAGTTACAATTTTTAAGATAATTTGATGAAATTTTTTGCATATGATGTTTTTTAAAAAGAACTATTGAATTTAGCACAAATACGTTTTACATAAGTATAAATCCGTATGATGTGCAGTACTTTATTAAGTCAATTTCTTAGCAATAAACTTTATTGTATCGGCGCCTGCAATTCATTACTAAAATTACAATGTAAGTTAATTACTCATATATTTTAATAATTTTTCTAATTTAACATGAAAAATTGTAATATTTATACAATAAAAAAAAATTATTAATAAAAAAATCTGTTCTTTCTTTCTTGGGCATACCTAATTTTAATATATATAAACTGTTAATATATTACTATTGTTATAACTGAATACATTTTATTAAATAATTTCGGCAATTATAAAATTCGGCAGTTCCAACCGAATTTTAAGATAGTACATGGAACCGACTAAATTCGATTGGCTAAAAATTCGGTTGCCACAACGAATCTGTTTTCTCTCCCACATAAAGTGAAATTTTAAATTAGTTTGACACAAAAAGTTGCAGATGGAGCCTTTATAGATTCGGCCAAGCCGAATTAATACTTGATTATTTATTGCTTTATCAAAAATTATAATCCAAGGTGAAGTTGAATCGAAAGTTTTTGGAAATAAATGTGTAACTAATCGACTGGTGCATTTACACAAAATTGCAACCCAATGTATGTCGTATAAATTCCATTTGTATTAAGTGTAATATCAAAAAGAATCCTTTATATCACAAACACTTGAAAATTCATAATTTTTATTTATTATATATATTGAATTTTGGTTAATGAAATTTCAAAATCCAATAACAACTTTTTACACTTTCACTCGGCACTGTATTAATGATAAAACCTATGATATTCCCGGGAGCTGTTAAAATACATAAACTTTAACAATGCAATGAAAATTGTGATGATGGCAGGATGCTGGTGATGCAGAAAAAGAAAATGATGATTATGATGATGATGATTGTAGTAGTAATGTTGCTGCTGGTGGTTAGGTTGACTGTTTGTTTGGTTGAATGGTTTTCTTTTTTTGTTGTTAGTGGCATGGTGTAGTCTTGGTTCGCTTTGGTTCGGTATATTTAGTACGTATGTACTTCATATGCTACAAGTATGAATGGCTGACAGCGTAAACTAAAGAGATGGCTCATTGCACATGACATTCATTATACTGTCAACGTGAGCACTTATGACGCGCTTAACAATTTGCACCTTGTTAATTAACGAGATTGCAACCTATGCGATCTATTGCGAACGTGACAACTACTAACACACTCACATACCAGTGCTATAGATTCTAAGTACACAATATTATACAAAAGATACTTTTTTTCTTTTTGTTTAGGTTTTTTTGTTAATTTTTTTTCAAAGGTGTTTCTGCATGCTGCTTTAAATAAGAAAATAAGGTGATGGTGTCGTTAGTAAAGTGAGTGATTTCAAAATTGCATCACACTACCACTCACACATACACATCCTACATTCATATAATTTTTCTTACATTTATAAATAAAGATGATAAAACAGAAATAAACCCCCGTAAGTACGAGTTCTTTTAAATGTCTCAAGTGCATACCTTTAATACTTTTATTCTTACTCGCATTTTGAATTTTATGATACGTTTTTTTTCCATTATGGAGCACACACTTCACTTGTTCTGCTCACTATGAATATACATACTAGAACAATAAGTAAAACGCGTGATACTTACACCCTAGCATATGATGTCCTCGCTCCTCGAGTTTTTGCATCATATTGAAAATTTGCAAGAGTTTTAGTAAATGATGTTTTTATATAAGAAAAAAAAAAAAAAACAATATTTTTGTTATTTTAGGCATAAAGCCACGTTCTTCGGGGAGTTTGTTGTCAAATGAAGGAGAGTGTTGCTCAACACTTTTAGTTGTGATATGTTCTATCATTTGTAATGAACTTGGAGAAGATGTGAATTTTTAATAAAAAACAATAGCAACAACAATGAATAAAATATTAAAAGAAAAACAGTAAGTACTATCACAAGAATACGTGTTGAAATCTAACATGACATGATAGTAATCTTTCTTTGTGTTGCATGTGTATTAAATTTCCATATGAGATGTTGTGATAGGTGTATTAAAAATAATAATTATAAATATGTATGTTTTTTATATGATGTTAGTTTTAATGAGGAGTGATGTTTCTTTTAACAAATAAGATGGTAAGATAAAAAAAGAAGTTTAGAATGAAAGGTACAATAATTTTGTTTGAACTCGTTTTTAAGTAATTTTATTTGATTCATATTAAAATAATTTTGAAGTTTATTTTCAAAACCTGGAAAAATACACTACTAAATATAGATCTATTTGAGATATAGAATTTTCTATCGAAAGTTTAGTGTACGATAGAGAAAGTTGATCAACGAGCTGAAAAGTGTTGGTTTTCCTTCACTCTCTTTAAGAGCTATTTTTTTAAATCTGTAAATTATATTTTGTCCAAAATTTTTTTGTTACTTCAAAGAAGAGTAACATTTGAAAAAATGATCCCACGTATGTTTTAGGAGCGGAGCTGTGGGTTTTAAAATAAATGTTTTTCGAGTTATATGCATTTGAAATTTCAACAATCTCAATTTTAAAAGATTTTGATTTTTTTCCATATATATAGCCCAATATTTTCAACTGATTTTATTATATTTTTTGTAGTTATTTAAAGAACATAATTATCATTCGAATGAGGAAATTCGAAGTGGAAGTCTTTATTAAGTAAAAAAATAAATGTTTCTGAATTGGAAAGTTTACAAAAATTAACAGATAGACGGACGGATATACTTTCATCAGAACTTTCTTAAAAAAATTTCAAAGCTAAAATTTTGTTAACTTTTGCATTTCTAAAAAAATCAAATGTAAATATTTAAGTATTGATAACTCATTTCCCGAAATAGAGCACTATTTTTGACCCATTTAACCCAAACGGACGGAATTATCATTCTGCAAAAAAAAATAAAATAAATAAATAAAAAATTTCAATTCTAAAAATTAATTTTTTACTTAATCTATCTATAGAGTCATTCCATTTAAAACCAACACGAAAAAAAATCCAATTTTTGACTTTTCCTCTCCGAATTTAATGATACTTGGTACAATGTCATATTAAAGGTATCAAAATTACCTTTAATATGATGTATAACATGACTTTTTTTCTCAGCATCAAATGGTACATATCTTGCGATTTTTCGTTCGCTGATAAATATCTCGAAAAGTGGTATTTTTAAAAATTTTTAAAAAATATATGTTAATGATGAAAATGTTTTCTATAACAGTGGAAAGTGGCATTCTGGGACTCGCCATATTTTAAAAGTTATTATAACAAATGTCATAATAAATACGAAATATTTATCTCAATTTGAGTTGTTTTGTTTGTAATAAAATAGAAAAATCGCCAATTTCTTCCAAAAATCATCCGACTATAATAAAATTCGGCAAGAATATCAATATCATGTTATACATCATGATAATTTTGATACCTTTAATATGACATCTCAATAAATCTTATATAATAAATACTTCGAAAGATATTTGCAATTTTGTGTATGCAACTTTGTACATATTTTGAGCTATTTTGCACTTTCAAACCGCGATATTTCGCGAACCACTTGATGAAATTATCTAAAATTTTGAATTAGTCTTAGTTTTGACAAGAATAATAATTGTACCAAATATTATCAAATTCGGAAGAGGTGAGAAAATCAGCTGGTTGGTTTTAAATGGAATGACTCTATATATAAAAGAGTAACGGCACTGAGTGATGACTAACTGACTTAGAGCCCAAACACAACTAAGCGGATTATTATTATTTATTTTTTTTTTGAAGATTTGGCAACTAAAACGACACAGCGGAATCCGCTGAAAATTAAAATTTATTTTATTTTTCCCTCTCTGTCGGTGTTGCCGTTGTTGCAAAATGAATCACATAGGTTTAGATTAAATTTATATAATAAGGAAAGAGATAGAAAGATTTGCTTTATATTTTTTATGTATGGAATTTAAGAGAGGAAGAAAAACATTTTTTACACATGTAGTTTTGTTGTTGCCATATATAAAAAATATAAAGAAACAAAAACAAAATGTTTGTGAAATCCGCTGCTGGACACCGTCTTCATTTAATTTACATTTCTCTCTTAGAGCTGAAAACAACATCCGCCATCGCTTTCTTGTGTTTGGGCTCTTACTTGGTGATTCATCATCGCACAGCCCAAACGGTTAAAGTTAAAAAGATGAAAAAGGGACTGTAGATTGGTCTCCTATCGAATAGATCCACTAACACGGGATTTTTGGAAATTCGAATGTTTAGGGGGTAAAAATTCATCTCCTAAACTAATATAGATACAAAAAAAGTTGAATAGTAATCATTGCTCATTTAAAAAATAATTGGACAGGTGTCTGGTACTTTTTTGAAATTTGGCTTTTTTTTAGGGAGAAAACGGGTAAAAACTATAATTTGGTACTTTTTTTTGGAACCCTATCTATCTTTTAATCCAGTAAGTATAGAAATAAAATATGCATCAAATAAGTACCTTATATAAAATTGGCGAATAAAAGTTTGGTGCTTTTTGGAAATTCGTACGTTAAAGTGGTAAAAATCGTACCTGTTTTTTTACCTTTTTCACAAAATATTTTTTCTTTACATATGAATATTTTAACATTAGATCCAAGTACAATTTAGAAAATCATTGGAAAACAATCGTTGTTACATCCAGGGGGAATAAAAAAGTACCAAAAAAAATTTATTTAATCAATCAAGTAGATCATTGAATGAATTAAAAATTTAAATGAAAAAAACCTTAATTTTATTTCTTCTATTTCTTTTAATTTTGTTTTGCTTGAATATATGTATTAAATTTTGATGTAAAAGCGAACATATGTGTTAATTAGAAAATTCAAGTTAATAATTTTTTCTGTTTTGTTATTAATATATTAAAGTTCAGCTTCAAGCGTTAAAGAATTGCTGAAACGATGACAGTAAAATTACCATTAAATTCTCTATTTTATTTGTATACAAATTCCATTTGCTGATAACCTCTTCATCTAATCTTTCACACACAAAAGCTTTTCGTGAGAAATTAGTTGGTAATCAGCTTTTCATCTAAAAACTATATTTCACCTGTTTAGTTTAAAACCCTTGTAATAACATCATTTGATATGCGGTGCAAGCTTGGTATTCGCGACTACAAATTATCGCGAAGGCCCGGTTATCGCGACGACTTAATTTTTAAAATTGCAGGATTTTATAATCGCGACAGTTTACGAATATATATATATATATATATATATATATATATATATATATATATATATAAGATCAATATAATCCAAAAAGGTTAATATATAAAAAGACGGGGATTTCCAATTTGCAATTTTAAAAATTAATCCGTCGCGATAACCGGGCCGTTGCGAATACCGAGCTTGCACTGTAACATATAATATAATATATGTATATCAATATAATTTTCTAATAAAAAATTTTGAGGAAGTTATATTTCATTATAGTAAAATTTAGCTTGGAAATTAAACAAATAAACATACCAAATACATAACTAGTTTTTATGTACAGACAAAGATAATACAATGCCTAGCCTTAAATTAGTTGTTGTTATTTTCTCATAATGAAAGACTTCAAAGTTAAATTAAGCCAACAAACGTTTCAACATAAATAGTTTTTCTTCGCAAAGGAAATTTATTATTTTCCGCAAATTATTTTTATTATTTTTTTCATTTTTTTCTAAACAAAATTCCATAAAATATTTTAACATTTCGAGAATTCGTATGAATTTATAAAATTTATTACTGTCGTAAGTTTATAGTTGAATTCTAGTATTACTTTAGAGAAGATTGGATTGTTGTTCTGTCGTTTGGTTGTGTATGTTAGAAATGAATGAAGGAATGGTTGATACGAGATCTTCACACAGAACGTTGTACAATCAGCAAAATTTCAATTTATGACGGCACTATACTTACGAATGTATGTCCATATGTGTAGTTCATGATTTCTATGGTATTTTTTGTTGTTGATATTTTTCATTTTAAATGAAATAAAACTAAATAATGATCGCACATAATCAACGTTTCAAACGAACACATACAGAAGTTTGCACAAATATATAAACATATCTTTAAGGAAATTAAGTTTACAATATTTTTGCAAATTACGATGATGCGTTGACAGGCCGACATCAGTAACGGCAGCAGCTGCAACTAAATGATCGTTTTTAGTTTTTTTACTATAATTCTTGCAGTGCACATTGGGGTAAAAGGGCAAGGTTATATCAATATTTTAATGATACCGTTTTATTTTTTCATTTATTATTAGGTAAAAAAATTACTTCATAGAATTTCAAGAATTTCAGACATGTCTGTCTGTCTATAGAATGGCGTTAAATGTGTCGAACATAAGTAATTTTTAACTCCAGGAAAACTTTAATGCTCACAGTTTATTTTTTATTTATTAGTGAGTAAAAAAATTACAAGGTACTTTTTGGCAGAATGGTACCTGTTTACATTAAGGTAAAATAGGTTGAAAATGGCGCTTGTTTCAGAAAAAGCTGAATATGGAATAAACTTCAGTTGCAAAATGAAGATTCTTGAAATTTCAAATGCATGTAACTAAAAAAATATATAAGATAAATAGTGCATGCAAGCTACGTTAAAAGCACCCTATTTTGAGTCCTTATCTCCACTCCTGAAATGTAGTACAGTGGTTTCAAAACGCTTTTTTTGGAAATAATTCAGTAACTAAAGAACCGTTAGAGGTATCTCAATAAAATTTCACATGGTTAGAGCTGAGGTGTTTTCGAGTTGATTTGGAGGAGTACAGGCTCCTAGGTCAGGGGGGAAGTGGGTGGCCCTCCAAAGTTGCCCATCTAGGGTATGTAATTTTTTAAAAAAATCGCCAAAAATTCATTTATGATATGACAGAAAAGAAATTTTATATATAGATAGTTCTTATAAATCTCTACAAAAATACGCTTACATATGTAAGTTTTCTCTTTTTAGTTTAAGAGATATTCGGGTCGAAATAAATTTGCCTCGTGTTTTTTTAGTTTTTTTTTTTTTTTAACTTGGCGGGCTAAATATTACCCCTAGAATTTTTCTAAAATATTTGCTAGACTCTCCACAACATTCTAAATAATATTGCTGGGAGAATCATATAATTATAAGAATCCGTTAAAAAGTTATATTAATCTAAATTTGAAACTTTAAAAATATTTTACTTTTTTTGGGATTTTTTCAAAAAGGTGGCAATATTCAGTGATAAAATTAGTTTTTTGTTCTGGGCTTTATCACTTTTTTAATGTTTTCAAAAGAAATCTTAATGTAAATGCGTGTAAAGTAAATCCGCAGGAGTTTGGGGCAAAGGTCTGCCCACGAGCCCTATCCAAATTTTGTCAATTTTGGAATTTATCGTTTTTTTTTTTGTTATGTTCTCAAATCGCAAAGCTGGGATCGACTTAAAATTATTTTAGTTTTTTAGCCCTATATGTAAGGTATACACCCAAAAAGTATTTTCTGACGTAGGCCCCTTATAACGACAGGGTGACCATTTCAATGAAAAAGGTCAATTTTTGAAGGAAGCTTTCCCCGAACTGAAATTTTGGGTATTTTGGAGTAATAAAATGGAAATCTATTTATCTTCTTCTTTTAAGGACAAAATTTTTTATATTGTGCTGAAATTTCACAATGCTAGCTTAATTAATATAGATTTTATTAAGGTTCAAATATTAATTTTTTATTTTTTTTTATTTTATTTATTTTTTTTTTTTTTCGAAAAATAACACTAAATACAAAAATTTTTCTTTTTTTAATAAATTTAATGAAACAATTTAGTTCGAATACCTTTTATATATTATTATTTTTCAAGTAATAACCTTTCCTATGACACCAAATACTTGCATAAATACTTTACACAATCGTTTACAAACTAATTGAAACTTGACCCCCCCTTTCAGCGAAATGTGCACATTTTCCTTAATTTCTATAGTAAATGTGTGCTGCAGCATTCTATATACATAAGTGCACAGCAGTTTCAACGTGTTTTTTTTAAATAATTTTGTGTAACTTTGGAACCACTGTGTGTAGGTAGGATTCTTCTTCCCAACTTAAAATAGTACTCTCCTCTACTACGCTTCGTTGTTTTTTGTATGAGAACTACTGGGGATCGGGCTATTTATATATTTTCAAAACAAACATCATGTAACATTTTAAGTTGCATTAAATGAAAATTTAACATTATTATATTTTAGGAAAATTAAAACAAGAGAAATTATAATAATAAAAATATTTTGACAAAATATAATTTACAAATGCTTGAAGAAAAGTACACTTAAAGGCCTAAATTTTCATTCCAATTAAACTTTTTAAACAAATTTATTTAAAAAAATTACACCGAAAGTTGATGAAAATTTAATTATTTACCCTTTTTCGAAATGTATAAAAATTTCCAAATTTGACAGCTCCTTACAAGAAAACCATACAACCTAGCGTAATGAATTTAATTGATATTGACATATAATTTTGTCCATCTTTAATCGGTGCCCAACTTTAGTATGAACATTTAAATGTCCAACTTCTATTAATCGACATTTTTTACCCATTTTATCCCAGCGTGCAGTGGCTGATAATTTTTTTATTGCTATATGTTGTGGTATTATAAATATGTATTAAAAAAGAAAACTTCGATGTCCAGCAATATTATTGTCATTGAACATAGAACTGCTCTAATGTAACATAGATGTTAAGAAATATGTACATAACATATAAAAGCATTAAAAAATTAACAATAGGCCTTGTAAATAAAATTAGGACCAGGATTAGCTTAAAAATATTATGTGCCTTAAATGTTTAATTCTATCAAATGAAATCGTTCCAATTGAGAATATTAGTTATTACCAGAAAGTATACGAAAGTGTGAGTCAATACTATTTTGTCATGGAAGTTTTAAAGGACCTAATTATCTATTTGTCACTAAGACAGAAAGGTTGCTCACACCAGAAACTTGCCTACTTTTTCTCCTTTTTTTTTTGACAATAAACAAAAAACTATTAACGGAAAGCGCCAGTGGGCACGTACATATAACGACAAACAACGGCATCATTTAACTAGCCTCTTCCAACTAATATTATTACACAAGTAATAAAGAAGACAACGCATAGAGATGAGGATCATTGTCTTCAATGTACAATCAGTTTTCCACACAAAGTAGACGTATCACGAAAAAAAATAAAAAATATATAAAATTGTGGATGCGCCACACTCGACACGAATCAGTGAATATCTTTGTGTAGTCGTATACGGGTATAAATTTTATTATCCAAATTGTTTTTTTTTTTTCATTTATTACGAATAACTTGCAAAATTTTTATGTTGTAATGCTATAGTGGGTATACAAATTTATATAAAGTAGTAAACTTTAAATATAGATCTTAAATTAAGAGTTGATTAAAATCTTTATAATTAAAATATTAAATTAACAGAATAATTCAAAATACTTTTCCCTAAAATATAAAAAAATCATTATACAAATTTGATGTCCAGCCATGTTAAGGTTATAATCAAGAGCTAAAGATCGATTTTTATTTTACTACGAATTGTAAACCCGCTACTTCATTAGCGGAACTTTTTTATAAAAAGCATACTTTATAACAAATTTAAACTAAGATTCTTAACTACCTTGGGAAAATTTTTAATAGTGGTTTTATGTCATCCATAAATAACAATATCTCTTTAATTTCAGGTTTCTAATCTTAGAATAATGAAAAATATATATCAGAATTACGAAAAAGTATATTAGAATAAAGAAAAAGACCACAAAATCCATTTTAAGGTTTCTAATTCATTTAGGACCTTACATCTTCAATTTTATGTTTCTAAGGATGAAAATTGCAGAACATTCAAGACCCCTCTTGTGAATTCTTTCTCGCATGAATATTTAATTTCATGTTTCTACTTTAAATATTATAGTAAATTCAAAAAGTACCATTAGAAGAACAAAAAAGTACCACAAAGTCTTCTCTTATGGATTCTTATTCACTGAGCACCACATGTCCTTAATTTCATGTTTCCAGGTTCATAATTATAGAAAATTAAAAAAGTACCATTAGAATAACAAAAAGTCCCACAAAGTCCCTCCTCTTGAATTCTTACTCATAGGACCATGTATCTTTAAGTACCACAAATTCCACTCTTGTGAATTCTTATCCACATTTACTTAATCTTATGTTTCTAAGTTTAATATAATGGAAAATTAATTATTAAGTTTGAATAAAATGTAATTTCCTGCCTTTACCCCCTTTTTGGTACTTTTTTTTACCCATAGAAGTATCAGAAATTGTATTAAAATGAGTTTCTAAATGCATATTAAAATATGCATATGGTTATGTCAATAAATATAAAAATATGTTTTATGAAAAAAGTAAAAATAGGTACGATTTTTACCCCTTATACGTTCGAATTTCGAAAAAGTTTTTTGATAAGTTATGAATACGACATAAATTTTATTTGTATGTTGATTGGTTTCAAAGATACATATGGTGACAAAAAAGTACCAAAATACAGTTTTTTCCCGTTTTCTACCTAAAGGGGCTGATTTTCGAAAAAGTACCAGACACCCGACCGATTATTTTTTAAATGAATAACGACAACTATTCAACTTTTTGTGTATCTTTATTAGTTTGGGAGTTATAGTTATATGTTTAGAGGGTACCCTTTTTTACCCCCTAAACATTCGAATTTCCAAAAATCCCGTCTTGGTGGATCTATACAGAGGGAGACCTACCTAAGTTTCAAATTTCGTCTCTCTAGCTTCAGCCGTTTGGGCTGTGGGATGATGAATCAGTCAGTCAGTCACGTTACTCTTTTATATATATAAATTCTATTTCTGGAAGTGGTTTAGAGTATCATATAGTCGGATTTTATAGGCTGTTTTTTTGTTTGTTTTTTTTTTTTGGCAAGTGTTTGTACGATCTTTATATTACAAGATAAACATTTTTTAGTATTAAGATTTTGTTCATTATTTTCTTAAAAATATGCATGCTAAGCTGTGTTTGATTTGAAGCTAACGCTGATAACCTCTAAGTGAATTGCGAGACTAAAGACGCGTGTTGCCAATGTAAGAGACTCCTCAATAATATTTAATTTTAACAAGCTCAAAATAAAAAATAAAAATAATAATAAAAAGCGTGTCTAGTTAGTGAAAATGCAATTAGAGAATAGCCTATTTTTATGAAAGAAAGCTAGCTTATGAGATTATGATCGAAAATATAAAATATTTTTGCACGCATTTTTCAATTAATTATTATAATTTAAAATATTAATTAAATTACGTAAAACTTATAATTTGGAATTCGTTCTCGAGAAGCGTCGGAACAAAAATTTCAAAAAAAAAAAAAAACGTGATTTTTCACTTTCCGAATCACGTGAATTTCACCCGTGAATCTTGAGAATTAATAAGTACACAAAGTATACATTTTCTGGGTCCAGGATAGATTCTGAGTCGATCTAGCTATGTCCGTCCGTCTGTTGAAAGCAGGATAGAGCTCGAACGGGGCAACGTAGGGTTTGTTTGGTATTGAAAATGGACGAAATCGGTTAATAAACAAAAAAGTTATAGTTTCGCTCCTGAAATGTATGTTACATTCTTTTCTAAGCTTAAAATTTTTGTAAGTCCAACCAGCCGATTAGAAGTTACAGATTTATTTCCACAATTTTTTGATTCTTCCCCACTGCGTAATGTTTGATAAAGCAATAAAGAAAATTTGTTTGCACTTTAAGCGTTTTTTGTATAGAGTTTGTTCACAAATATCCAAAGCGACAATAGTGGCATTTTCCACAAAAAAAAAAAAAAAAAAAAAAAAAAAAATAAGAGACAGAAAAAGAAAATCAAAGTCGGTCAAGTCCATCCATATGATACCCTACAACATTGAGTATACACATCAAAATTTGGGAAATGTCTTTTCTGGGACCTATGACAAATTGTGGACCAAAACATACATTAAATGTAATGCATATTTTTATAAAACAAACATATGAATTATATTATGTTGATACTTATATTAATATCGTCACCGAAAATGCAAAACAACATAACATCAAAATTTTAAAATTTTTGTTTTTGATGAAAAATAGTTTATTTTTCCAAAATTCGTGTGGTCAAAAATTTTCAGCTCAAAAAATAACCATTATATTAACGAAGATAATAATTTTCTTAAGTCAAAATAACGTAACATTACATTTATTAAAAAAATTAAAAAAATGTTTTCTTTCTTTTTTTACGAATTTAGATTGCAAATTATTAAAAATATAATAGCTATTAAAATTTTGGAGTAAAAGTTATCAAAAATCCTTTTAATTAAAATTTTTGTACAATTTTTATTGATGTTACGTTTTTTTTTTTTGGCTTCACAAAATTGAAATCTTGAAAAACTTAAAAAATATTTAATAAAAATTAAATTATTTATCATCAATATATTAGGTAATAACCTAAAAATCTTATTTACAGGATAATTTGTTTAGATTTTAGAAAGTTTTTTTGTGCCTCCTGTAAAGTTATGAAAAGTGATGTTACGTTGTTTTGCATTTTCGGTGACGATATGGAATGTTGTACTTTAAGGTAATTCCCGGACGAGGGCCTTATATAAGACCTATGGTAAATTATGGACAAATTTCTTAAAAATCGCCACTGTAGTTTCTACTTATATAAAATTTGTGTCAAATATCAACTTTATACCAACATATGTATGAAATATATGCGCGTTAAAGTGATTTTCGGAAGAGGCTATATATGGGAGCTATTTTTCGGTCAATTATTGCCCGATCTTCATAAAATTAAGCACAAAGATTTACATTTATGTAGAAGTTACTTGTACTGAATTTTATTAAAATATCGCTATATATAAGGCATTTAAAGTCGTTAAACCCCTATTCCGGGACGATATTTATATGGGGGCTAGGTGAAATAATGGACCTATCATAACCAGTTTTAATAGGGTTGCTTGACCTTATAGAAGATCGTGTGCTCAATTTCATTAACTTATCTTTAAAATTGCGACCTGTAGCTTGATTACAAGATTTATATGGACAGACAGACGGTCAGACGGACGGACATCGTTTAATCGACTCAGGAAGTGATTCTGAGTCGAATGGTATACTGTGCTTTGTTCCATAGATAAAAATCAAATTGAGTTTTTGGAAAGGTAACAATATAGATCATATAATTTGAAAAGATTTTTTGGATAAAGTTATTTTTGTGGCTACTAGAGGGTGCTAAAGTCAGAGAATTTAAAGTCAATATTAATGAACCAAAAAGCTTTAAACTGTTTTAAGAAAAATTGTCTAAAATTAATTTTTACCAAGTTTCAATTTGCTACAACAACTCCTTCTATTTTTGTCCCATCGTTGTATGGGATCAAAGCACTGTGTGGTGGTCTGATGGTTTTTTCTATGAGTTACAAACATCAGAACAAACGCATAATAACCAAACCACCTATGGTAGTGTAGGGTATAAAAATATCAAGACAAATAGCCTGTAACATTTTAAGTTCCATTCCATCATAGTTTAACCCATTAACGCCATTCCATCATAGTTTAACCCATTAGTAATTTTGCAAAGTTCATTATTTGACAGCTTGCAAAAACTCGATTTTAACGGAAGGAGAATTGGAAAAAGGCTTGTTATTTGCATTCAACATATTATAACGAATTTTTTTTTGTATACTAAAAGAAAACAAATCAAATTTATTTATTTAATTGTTTAAAAATATATAAGGCGTGTCCTATGAAAACGAGAAAATGAAAAAAGAAAGTGTTACATATATGCAACACTGGGTCATTCTCAGTACTTTTTGGCCCCCACTATTTTCAATTCAAAAAGGACTAAATGACAAAATTTTTTTAAACTAAATATACTATTTGAGCAATAAACATGATAATTTGTTTAAACAAGTTGTTATGTTTATTATTAGTAGTTTGATAAATATTGTGGGTATGAATAAGTAGGGGGCCTACGGAAAAATTTTCCCTAGGCACTATACCCGCATTCACCGGATGTAGTGATTTGGACCCATATATGAGTTAAGAAAAGTTTTTCAATGATGAAGTGGTATAAATGTTGTAAAACTCCTTAAATATATCAATTTTATTTTGCCTTTTTTTAAAAAATTTTACATTTTTTAAGTTTTGCTTATATAACCCATGAGATTTATATCGAAAATACAAGGTCCAAAAATTATTGAGTAATGTCCACTGTAACGGCTTATAACTTCCTTGCTACACCAAATATAAACAATTTTTCAACGTCAATGGGTTTATATGCCTCAGTTGATATGATGTTCAAAATTTTAAATCTCTAAGTTGGCTAGATCGCAGTGGGTCATTAATGGGTTAAAATTAGTATATTTTAGGTCAAGTTAAAAAAAAAAAAAAAAAAAATAATAAAAATATTTGGGAATAAAACTAAATTTTCAAATACTACACTAAAGTTGTATTTAAGTTGATGGTTCTATTTTAAAATTTTGCTTTAAACAACTTTTTATTAAAAGTAAAAAAGTTTATGAAATTTTATTTTTTATACCCACTATCAAAAATGTATGGGGCTATATTGGCTTTGTAATGTCAAAATATTTATTTACAAGACGATTTGACATTGTCCGTCTGTCCGTCTGTGTGTCTGTTGAAATATTTGTCGTATACAGTTGAACACGGTTATAACGAACTATGGCTATAGCGAACACTTTTCTTCGGTCCCATTGATTTTACCAATATTTTACATACAAACAACTACGTTTATAACGAACACGTTTATAGCGAAGTTTTTTATAACGAACACATTTTTATGGTCCCAACAAAATTTTTTTATACAAAAAACTACGTTTATAACGAACTCCCACAAGTACTAGTTTTAGATAAATAAATTACATATTTCAAAAAAGTTCCAAAAACTTAAAAACTAGCAGAAATAACTTTTATTTATTTCTATTTAAATTATTGGACAAATAGAAGTAATTTTCATTAATTTCTATTTAAATTATTGGCAAATAAAATAATTTTACATTTATATTTTTAACATAGCACACATTTATCGAAAATAAAACTGAAATTATTTGAGGATTAAACACTAAATATTAGAAAATCGCTATTCCTCAAAAACTAAATGTGTATCTCAAAACATGCCAATTTAAAAACATCGGTAATAAAAGAAAACATTAAATTAGTATTAAAAATATAATTAATCTCAATTTGACATGAATTATGAATTTGAAATGAATGATGAACGCAAAAAAATATTATTCCTGATTTCTTTAAAAATAATGTTTTTGCTATTAATTTTTATAACGAAAAGTTAATTTTCAAAATAAAAATAATTGTTACTTTCGACATATTTTGCCCCAACGTGATATGAAGCAACTTTGTTAATTAAAAAACGAATTATCGCCATTTTCTTTTACTTTTTATTCATTAAAAAATTTTATAATCTGATATTTTTCCCGAAGTAGTGAAATAATTACATCTGTCCAGCAAAAACTTGGTAATGACATGTAGTTACGGATGAACTTACTTTGTAATGACAAAAACATACTGTCTGCATTACATAGAAGTTGTTTAGTAACTAATTATTTATAACCTAAATGTAAATAATTATTTATGATCAGATTTTTAA
This sequence comes from Protophormia terraenovae, assembly GCA_951394005.1. Lineage (NCBI taxonomy): Eukaryota > Metazoa > Arthropoda > Insecta > Diptera > Calliphoridae > Protophormia > Protophormia terraenovae. The sequence continues at coordinate 88,640,619 of OX596075.1, forward strand.
AAATATTAATTTTTATTGATGATACCAATATGCAGTTACCAATTCATATATTTGAAGAAGGGATACATAAATGAAAGGCAAAATTTGCGTATGAATCAATTTGTAATCTAAAATAGTTTATTTTTATTACATTTATTTTAATTACATTTTTGGTTGTTGTTTTTTAAATTAAAATTTAAAAAATCTTCTTACAACTACAAAAAAAATATTTTATATCCTGACATTTCATTACTTATTTATAACCTAAAATATAACTAGTTCCTATTGTTATTATTTATAATGACTTCAGAAATGCTTTAAAATCAATGCGCTGTTTAACAGCTTGGAAGTAATTAGTTATTGTAATGACATCTAAGTAATGTATAGGGTAAGTAGTTACCTCTAATGTCATCACCGTGTTAAAATAATGAGTTATTCAGCTAATGTGTAAGTAGTGGAGAGCCATTATATTAGCTTCTTAACTGATTACATGACAACCAAAGTTTTTGCTGGGTGAATCTGAATCACAGCCAAAATGTATTTATGTTTTTATTAAATAAATTTTATCTTCTTTTAAAACTACAATTTTACAATTTACAATTATCTTAAACAAATTATCTTATGAATATTATAATAACAAAAATTAATGTCAACGAAATTTATGTTGTATATTAAAGATTAACTTCAACTTAAGAAGAATATGTTCTTTATATTCAATACAAAATAGAAAAATTAACAACAAATCCCACACACTTTCAACTATAACACTAAGCATTATTTTTTTATTTTTTTCTCAAGTGTACCTACATATTAGAAACCACAATACCACATCAAAATTTAGTAAATAACCTTTTCATCTTCAACGTTTATATGCGTGTAAGTGAGGGCGTTTTCAATGGTGCAGTTTCTTTTCTTTTTTTGCCATTAGCAGTTTATGAAACCACTGTTGATGCCAAAGTTTGTATTATTTTGCATTTGCATATTTTCAACTGACAAAATATGTCTTCGGTGATCTGCAGCTGGCAAGTGTCAAGCTTATGAATCTTGTCAACGCAATTATATCTAATTGTTGCTACATAAATCTATCGCCTAAATAGAGGATGAACGTGAAACATGGAATTGTTAAAATATTTATTATACACGATCTCTCTTTTTGTATGTTTGTACATTTAGCTATGTATCTGTCTGTTTGTATTTATACGAGTAGTAAGTATCTATTCATTGTAATGGAGTACAGAATGTGTGTTGTGTCCACTTGTAGCCGCACCTTATTTTTTTTTCTGTTGTACTTAGTTGTTGTGTGTTTTGTATGCAACCTCTTAACTTAGATTTAAAGATAGAAAAATATTTATTGCAGTTTTTTATGTTGTTGTTACTAACATGTTGTTTTTGTGTTGCTATAGTTGCTGTTGTTGTCTTCTTATTTAGTATTATTTGCATTTATGATCATGATGCAGCTAGTCAGTGTGGTTGACAAGACACATTCTTGTGATGCCATCAAATTAGTTGTATTTTATGATTAGTATCATATTGTGTTGAAAAAAAAAAAAAAAAAAAAAAAAACAGAATTATAAAAAAGCTTAAGAAGACTATTAAATATAAATTGGAATTTCTATTAAATAAATTAATTACATATGTACACATATTTTTTGCGCTTTTTTTTTTTTTTTTTTTTTTATGAAACCATCGTGGAAAAAATTTGGTCGATCAGGAGTTAACAAATGAATTCATTAATTTAATAAATTAGCTTCCATAATGTTGAAGGATGATTAAAATATGTTTGGCAGAGTAATAAGCTTTGGAATTCAGATTTTTAATTTATGCAAGTATAAGTCAAGAAGATGTATATTGAAAAATATTTTTTAAATATTACACAGAGGTACAAAATGAAACAATATTTCTGTGGCACGATATTAATAAGTGCTAACCCAATAAACCATAGAACGATATGATAGCGGAAACGATATCATATTAGTTGCCGATTATAATATCATATTGTATTGAAAAAAACGATATTATTATGATATTGAGATTTCGAAATATTTCTTTCCAACTAAATAAAAAAATAAACATTTGGAAAAAACTTCAAATAAAAATAAAAAATTTTCAACAAACAAAAACAAGCTGGGAATCAAATACAAAAAAAGTCAATAATTTACAGATTTTTAGTGGTAAAACCATGCTATTTAGGTATTTAATTGCAGAAATATGTATTTCCATAAAGAATAATCATGCTTGAAAATATTATTGATAATATTTGCATAAAATATGTCATGTATGATGATTTTTATGTTTTATTTTTTTATTTAGGATTTTAATCTTATTTTAGCTGATTATGGTACTTAATACTTATATTTAGAATATTTAAATGAAAATAAACATATTTTTTGGTATCAAATGGCATTCAGAAAAAAATTTGGCTCATGACGATTTTACTATCGTTATTTTTGGAAATAACGATATCGAAAACGTTATCATAATTTTATGGAAAAACGATATCATAAGGAAAGGTACACTTTAGTACGTAAACTCTTTCGTTTTAGATTCGAAAACGATTGTCACTAGTGATAATTTTTATCATCTAGATAATATCGTTTCGATATCGTTATAATATCGTTTGGTTTATTGGGAAGCCTCTAATCCACTTTTTTTATAATTGACTCTAGTTCTCGAGATAGATCGCGATTTGTAAAATTAAGGAGGTTGCACTTTATATTGAAGCATATCTCGAAAACGACTTGTCTGATTTTATATATCAAAAAATTATAATTTTATTTATTATTGTTATTATTATTTTTTAAAAGTAAATTTCAGCAAAATTTTTAACTTCCCATCTGAAAATGGTCATATATAATAATTTATGTATAAATATATGGTGGATCCGAAAATTGAGAGTATATGGAAATATATGACCATATATTTGGTGAAATATATTCAAAAATCCTATTCTAAATTGTAATTAAAATCTTCTTTTTTTAATTTTATTCAAAGTAATATATAAAAGACAAATGTACACATATAGGCACAACATAAATTCTCTTTAATGAACAACCTAAATTCACACGACAGCCGGTTTTATGCAACGATACGATCCTATATACATATCTCGGCCAACGGTAGTTAACCACTTAAGAATTTGTAATTTCAGATACTGCCGCTTCGTATTTTTTTGGTCCGTGCTCTGTAGCCCGTGAACTGATAAAGTTAATCGGCATCATCGAATCCCATACCTCTACCTTCCCTGCAGCTGTTACATTAACAGCTCAATATTCTCTTGAAGAATTTAGGCTGTTGAACTGCAAATTTGTGTCTAATATAAAAAAGAAAACAATGCGAAATTAGAATACATATTTTTTCAAATATTATTCATACACTTACCATCTTTTAACACTGATTATTGACCGATAAAACAGCGTAGAATTGCTTTTAATATTGTTAAAAAATTTTATTATTTGGATTGATTTTTTTTTATTTATTTTTTTATGTCAAGAAATTTGTATTTTAAATATTTTGACAAACACTTTTTATAAAAGACATCAATTTATACGGTTTTAAACCTATTAATGAAATATAGTAAAAATATGCAATTTTGTTAAAGATATTTGTACAAGATAATTGGGTTAAGGTTCTTTCTTTTTCTTTTAAAATAATGTAGAATTTTATTAGTCATAGTATTAAAACTCATTTCAGCTAATATAGCTCTAATATGCATACATATTTTTTTTTTTTTGTTTTCATGTGAAACTCATTGCAACTTATGCAGAAGTCATGGCCACGAAAATTTTGAGAGCAACCTAAAAAAGTGTTTTTGACCAAATCATATATGCTTTCATACAAGGAAAAAAATTAATATATGATACCATATATGAATAAAAGTTCACATATAATTTCATATATGACAATATTTTTCATATATGGTTTAATATGAGAATCCATATATTGAAAATATATCCATATACAAGTACATACTTCTTCATACATGGAACCATATATATTCATATATTTTCATATATGAACCATGTATAAAAATATATATCAATTTTTAGCTGGGTTGTTTCTTATTTGATGATGATTTTTACATAGAAAACTGATTTTATTATTTAAAAATTTGTACTATAATACGAAATATGTGGAGTTGATCCATACAATTACAAGTCCTTAAAATATTTTAACGCCACACGTTGAGGTAAAATGTGTCAAAAGTGGCGATTAATAGAATTTTGAAATTAAAATTTTTGTAATAAAGTTGGGTAGCGAATAAAAATAGACAAAATTTTGTATCAATATCAATTCAAATCATTGTGTTGTTTTCCTATAAGAAGCTGACAAAGTTAAACTTTTTTTTTAATTTTTGAAAAAAGTGGTAAAAAATTAAATTTTCATCAATTTTCAGTGCATTTATTTTAAATAAAAAGTCTTTTAAAGTAAAAATTTAAAATTAAACTATTAACTTCAAGTATTTAAGTGTACATTTCTTCAAGTATTTTTAAGCTTTATTTTGTCTTAATATTTTTTTTATTTGTTTGAGAATTATCCTAAAATACACTAATTTTCAATTATCATGTAATATAACTTAAAATGGTACAGGATGTTTGTTCTGAAAATTTTCTAAAGAATAGTACATATTGTTCTCTTCAATATTATTGAGAAATTCATTTTTTTTTTTTTTCGAAAAAATTCCAGTAGATTTCATACAAAAAACAACTTAAGTACACACATTTTCATTGTTTTATAAAACATAAAGCAGTGGGGCAGAATCGAAATAAATCTATAACTTCTAATCGGCTGGTTGGATTTACATGGAATTTACAGTAGCATTTTGAGTTTAGAACAGTTAGAAAAAACGTGACTCGATTTGCATTGACATTAATGAGTGAGCAGCAGTCGAACGAAGTAGTTTATAGTGTACGTGTGAAGCAGCGTTGCGTAAGCAGCATTTGTAGTCTAAACTCGCCGAGTCAAGAAATTTGCAAATTGCGCATCTCTGGTTTAGAAGCAGGATTCCAGATACGATTCAGGAGCGGAGCTATGGGGGTTTAAAATAGGATTCCAATGTTATAAAAAATGTTTAACAGCTAGGGATTTTTATATCACCTTAAAGTCCTTGATAAATTCTTTACAAAACATGCTTTCCTGTACTATTTCTCTTTTATATTCTTTGAGATATATTCATTTGAAATTTCAACAATCTCAACTTTGCAAGATGTTGACCAAGTCTTATGCATATATATCCCAACATTTTCACCCGATTTTATAATATTTTCTGCAGTTTATTAAAGAACAAAATTGGTTATCGTATAAAGAAAGTTTGAAGTCACAAAATAAACGATTTTAAATTGGTAAGTTTGCAAAAATGAATAAGCAGACGGACGGATGGACAGACATTAAAATTCTGTAAAAAAAAAAATTTAAAATTCCAAAAATATATTATTTTTTTATTTCTTGATTAACTTAAAACCCAAATCTATATATTAAAGTATTAACATCACCTTTCCCCGAATTATGCATAGTTTTCGATCATTCTGGAAAAAAAAAAAAAAATAAAAATCTTAAAATTCAAGAACAAATTTTTTTTTACCTAATATTCAGTAAAAAATAAAACGTGATTCCCTGAATTAAGTTGTCAGCAAGCGAAATAAGTTTGGAGAAGAGTGCCGCAGTAGAGAACATAAATTAAGTTTCCTTAATATCTTTTTTATATTAACAATTTTAATCATTAAGATGATCCTTTAAAGGCATTTTTCAATGATCTAAAATCATATCTTATGCTGAAAAAATTTTAAAATTTGGTAAAAATTTTCCAAGTTCCATAAAATTTTTTATTATCACAATTTTTTAACGTCATTTTGTCGCGGACGTGTCAATTTTTTAATAAATCCTGTGTACGCAATATTTTGGACGTTATCAATAAAAGCAGTATTTGTCAGTAGCAAAAATTTTATTAATATTTATTCCAATTATATGAAAGTTTGTGATGATGATATCCCATGTCTGGTTTCTTGACATCAACGGGATGTACATCAAACTGATGGTAATTAGCTCGTCTTTAAAATTCTCTTTTCAAAATTTAATTGCATTTCATGGCGCAAATTTTCAATAAAAAAACTTAAAAGCATAACGTTTCACCAGATGGTTTATACAGAAAATCAATTTCCTTGTCTCTGGACTGGTGAGTGGCTGAAATCTTAATGATGTAAAATGTCAGTGCAAAACTAAAATTAAGCAAAAAATCGTTGAAAGTTTCTTTTTTATTACATATTATTAAATTTAAATGCCTGTAGATTAGGGCTATAACCAAATTTTGGCCCTAGCACTACGCTATGGCGAATGGGTCGTTTTGGAATAAAAACCTCACCCACAAAAATGTTTTTTTTTTTTTTTTTTAAGACATAAACCTCAGATTTAAGGTGCTCGGGTTTTTGCATATGGATAAATATTTTTGTGTACTATATCAATACCTAGTTCTGCACATATGTTGCATTACGATTATTGATTTCCAAACTGTACCGCTTTTATTTGATAACCCCGAAAAAGTAATACCATTTTTTAAATAATTTTCAATGGCTTATTCGATTATGCTAGGGCCTACTACTCCTCATAGTTTAAAACATCAATAAAGTATTTATACACATATAATCAGGGTCATTATAGGTAGCATATTTAAAATACCTATGTCCGTGGGTCCGTTGGCTCGCCCATTTAAAAAAAAAAAAATAAAAAATATATATAAAAAAATAAAAAATACATAATAATTTATATTTGTTTGTATTAATTCTCAGAATACAGAAACAAATTTAAGAAATTTAAAAATATATCTTTAGTTCCCTACCGACGATTGAAAATCATTGATCCAGTACATTTCTAAAAATCGAGTGTAAAAAACTCTTGATTTAATGAAGATTGTTCCATAATTAACTATATCTCCCATATAAGACCTAATTTCGGGAATCACTTAAAAGTGCTTTAATATATTCTGAATTAAGGAGTGAGATCAAAAAATTCTTAACATACATAATATTCAATAACTTGGAAACGGTTGATCTTAGAGTTTTCATTATTTTTTTAATAATTTGATAATTTAGCACAGATCACAGAAGTTCTAACCACTAATTATAACATTGTGGACCATTTTTGAAAACCCTTTCTTTGGAGATTTTATAGTTGCTTCAGTCACTTTTTTGGAACAGTGAGCACATCTTCTGTTAAAATCTTCGGTATTTTGGGACACCTTTTTTGTGCTCTTGAATTCACTTTTCACAAGAGCTCAATATCTCTCCACTGGTCTAAGCTATGGACAATTTTGAAAATTGACCTCTCTTGCTACTAAAATTATGTTATTGATTTGGTACCACTCCAGAGCTTTCTTACCGTAGTGACATGATACCAAATGGATCCAAAAATATGAAGACACGTTGTGCTTTCTTAAGAAAAGAAGAAGTCTTTTTTGCAAATATTCATTAATGCATATTTTGGTATTTATAGATCCGAATGTATTAAATGACTTTCCTATTTTGCCGCAACTGCAAAAAGCGTGTCATACCATGAATTTTGTAAGAAATGTTTGCTACTTTTGGGTCTCAAACTTATCTCCAACATTGCTTCGAGCCTTAGCAATAAAAATTTTTGAGACACAAGCTGCGAAGATTCTGCCAGCATCTACGTTTCTTCGTCAATTATACAGCTTGAGTATTTTTGTATGAAATTTGGTTTTAAATTCCGAGTCCTATTTTTGGCTTGTATTTTTTTTTTTTTTTTGCAGAATTCCAGTTTGGAATTTTTTGAACTTTATATGTTATCAACTTTCCCATTAGCTTTAAATTTTCGCAGCAAATAGTCGAAGCACTGAGAAAATTGAGCAGATTTTCTACCAGATGTGTTTGGAGTTCCTTTCAATATGCCTTCAATTTCCCAATATCATGTGGTCCTTTTTTCTTATCGAACTAGGATTCACATCAATAGTCAAATTCTTCTGATACTGTTTAATAACATTAGAAACGGTTTTACGGACGACATTTAATTCTGTGGCCAATTATTTGTAAGACCTATTTGGATTTTTGAAAATTTTAAATAACTTGTAGGAAGTAAATCTTTTTTTTTTCACTTATTTTGATGAAAATAAGGACAAATTAACATGGTGTTATTAAAAATAATAACTGAAGTATTTTTCCATGATAACTAGATCAAAAGAAATTTTGAATATTGATTCCGAAAAAAGTTATGAGGCAAAATGTGTGTTAAGATTTTTTCGATCTCACTCCTTAGTATGTTTTTTTTACACTTTTATACAAGTATCCTTCCCGAATTTTGGAACACATAGACAATGGTGTAGGGTATCATATGGTTGGGCTTCTGACTTTAGCGCCCTCTCGTAGCCACGAAAATAGTTATTCCTAAAATATATTTTAACTTTTTAAAAATGTATATTTCAATATAAATTGAAAAATTATTTTATTTTAATTTTTTTGTATGGGACAAAGTACTGTGTGGCGTATACTTGATATAATTACCATAAAATACTCATACACTGATATAAATGGCCAACAGTGTTGCCAGTTTAAAATTTTGGAATCTAGATTTTGGCTTTTTATAATCCTTTTATCTTCGAAATTAGTGTTACTTTTTAGCATTTTTGTTAAGAATACTAAACCTGTCCTCTTGGAAAAATATATATTTATAATTGTTTTTATTATCAGCGACTTTAAAAAAAATAAAAAAAAAAAATCTAAAAATATTTTGTAATTTATTTTTCATATTTTAATTAATACCGTCGTATAAAGTATAAGTGTTATCTGGTCGCATCGTTTACTTTTTTCTCTTATTTTTAATGAGGCAAAGCATAAATAATAATGAAATAGAAACCTTTATAAACTCTGGCCACATTTTATAAACATAACGATTTTTCTGATAAGCTACATTGTTGTCATACTTTCTTTTAACATTTTTTATGACGATTAAATTTGTCCTCATAACTGGTGATATTGTGCATGTGTATCATATTACTCCCCTTATGTGGAATTTTAATTTTCAACTTTATGTAACCTTTGAAAGAAAGAAAAAAAAATAAAAATAACAAATATCTCACAAAAACTATGTGAAAATGTAACCTATAAAAAGTGCTTAAATTGAAAAATTGGTATCAGTATTAAGATTAGACATTTATATAGCCATTCACAGAAGCGAAAGAAATTTAAAAGAATTATTTGATTTGGAACATTTTATTATATCAGAAAAAAATTTATTAGAACTGTGCTGGTGAGTGAAATTAAAAACTACCCTAGAGTAAAGAGAACCAGTTCAAAACTAGTCACGTGACAGGTTCTCAGGAATAGTGATCGGTCCCAGTTCTGGAATTTTATATGCGAGGAACCTGTCACTTTTACATGGGGTTGTCATTGGAGTTGGCTAATTAGCCCCTTGATACCGGTCACAGGACTGGTCCAAGAGGACAGGTTCCGTGTCAATTAATATAATAAAAATTTAATAAAGTTCGGTAATTGTTTAATTTTTAAGTATTTTTTATTATTATTTTATTAAATTAAAGTTGCTAATTGCACACTTAACAAGCATATTATAAAATTACACTCAACTGTTAAATAGTGAGTGTGTTTGTGTCAACTGGTTCTCAATTGGAACTTTGGTGACGAGTTAAGTGTCAATTTGTACTCAACTGGTACTGAGGGACCGGTCTCTTTCGGCAATTGCTATAAATTTTCCGCAGGATAATATTAATAAATTTTTCTTTTATATAAATGTTTAAATTATTTTCCTTCTCTGACCATTCACAAACTATTATCTCCTTAGAAAATAGAAAATTGGAATTTTTTAAAGCAACATTTCCCAGCGATGCCGAAAAACAAACTAACTTTTTTTTCTATATAAAACTGTTATCATACAAAAAACAATTGTATGGCCATTATATACATATGAATTGTATGAGGATCCATGCGTATCATAGGAAAACAATCTTTATAGAAGGGGCATCATCACCTGTGCCTTAAAATAAAAAAAAAAAAAAAATAAAATAAAAAATTGTTACTTGTACAGACATGTATTACTGCCATACATAACTTTCTATGTGTGTTGGATTTTTTGGAACTTTATTTTTGGGGGAATAATAACCCAGCAAACACAACTGTAATGATACTACTCAAGTTTGCTAATTATTATTATTATTTTATTTTTATATTAAAAAGGTCTACCTTAAGTAAAGTATTTTATCTTGATTTAATACTTATATACGAGGGCGTATATATGGCAGTGTGGTTTCGATTTTAAATGATCAACTGGGTTTAAGAAAGTTGTCTGCAAGATGGGTGCCGCGTTTGCTCTCAATTGACCATAAACGTATACGTGTGACATCTTCAAAGGATTGTTTGGAGTTCTTTAACCGCAATCCGAATGAGTTTTTGCGGCGTTTTGTAACTGTGAATGAAACATGGATCCATTACTGTACTAAACAATGGGTTTCTTCAGGTGAACCTGCTCCGAAGAAGGCTAATAAGGTGATGTCAACACTTTTTTGGGATGCACGCGGGATAATCCACATCAATTACCTTCAAAAGGGGAAAACAATAAATGGCGAATATTATGCCAACTTACTAACCGATTTAATGAGGATATAAAAATTAAACGACCCCATATGGGCAAGAAAAAAGTTCTTTTTCATCAAGATAATGTACGGGTGCACACGTGTGCAGTCTCAATGGCTAAACTCTTTGAATTGGGCTACGAATGATACCTCATCCGCCATATTCTCCTGAATTAGCCCCTAGTGACTACTTCCTATTTCCAAACCTAAAGATATGGCTCGGCGGAAAGAGATTAAGCTCCAACGATGAAATTATTGACCAAACAAATGCCTATTTTAAGGCCCTCGAAAAATCCTATTTTTTGGAAGAGATACAAAAACTGGAGAAACGTTGGACTAAGTGTATTGAGTTAAAAGGAGATTATGTTGAAAAATAAATTTTTAAATAAATATTTCGCAACTCTTACTTTCCTAACAATATCGGTGAAAAAATATAATAGAATATAATGGAATAAATCTGCTAATGCATAAATACATATCACTTTGGGTCTAAATTGTTCAACTAATGAGAGTAGTATCATATTATAGTTTTTAATCCGGGAATCCCGGGAAGTCAAAAATTGTTTCCCGCTATCCCGAGAAAATAAAAAGTCTGGGAAATTGCGATACCTAATTGCAGTTCATTCATTGCTGATCAAATCAAAATGTTTGCTGTGTTCGCATACGTTGCATTATATCGTTATGTTGTTTTTTCTCTGTAAAAATAAGCAACATATGATTTTGGCAAAAAAAAAAAACAAAAAAACATGCCAGACTTAGTCTCTTACCAAGTAATCATAGCAAACCACATTATACACAGAATAGAAATATAAATACATGAGGTCTAACCATTTTTGGGGCCAATTGGTCATGTGGTCATCAGAGACATGAAATCCACCAACAACAATAAAAAACAAACAAACAACTGCAATAACAATCACATTAGTTTTAAACAACTTAGAAACAACTACAACAAACATCACCATCATAATTATGTTCTTCTTCATCATCCTTTGTCTAACCCACAATATTAACCACACAGAGTGGTGGTGTATCATTTTCTAACAAACATAATATAATAATGTACATACATATGTATGGATAATTTGGACTCAACATGTAGCTGGGCCAACTATTTGTTACATCGAATTGTTTGATGAATTATGTTTTTTTTTTTTTCTTTGCTATTTTCTACATAAAGACACTTTTTCATGCCTGCAAATACCGGAAAAATGACGAGATGAAAAAAATGTTAAAGAAAAAAATTATTTCATGGAATTTACTCATAAAATATAGTTTTTTATCTGATTGCATTCATAAGATCACAACCAATATCCATACATAACTTCTTTTGTACATACAGTTTAATACGTGTATATGGAATTGATGAAATATGAATGAGTATGGGAGGTATTTGTTTCTGTTACAGATGGCCAAAAAACATAAGGCAGCGTTAGATATTTAGTTGGTTTTAAGTTTTTTTCTTTTTGTTTGTTACAAAAGACTGATGAAAGACAATTTGTGTTGGTCAGTATTAGGTCATGGTACCCTACCAAATGCAAAACTGTTATTCATAATGATTAAGTCAGAATTAATTATTTAATATCTTATAAACTAAGATGTCAGTGCCATAATGAATACAAAGTAAACCGCTAATACTTCTAAAAGCTTTTTTTTAATTGTTCACTTAGTATCAGTGTTGCCAGGACTTGAGAAAAAAAGAAGCTAAATTAGAATTTAAAAAAGGTCAGAAAAGGCTAAATGTCCCAAAAAATAAAGCCAGAAACACAGAAATATATAGTTTTATTTAAAAACGTATTTATTTTTTAGTTGTCATTAGTTTTTGGTATTTCTTAAAGATATTTTAGTGATTTTGTAAATCTAACATAAATAGTTATTATGGGTAAAAAAGTTTGTTAAAAAATAATCATAATATTTTTGTAAAATGAAGCGCCGCAGGCGAAAATTTTCATTAAATATCAATAATTTCGATTTATTTGTGCGAATTTATATACAAAAATTGATGATCCTGTAAAAAAAATATTAGGAAATTTTTAGCCTTTTTAAGGCTATGTTAAGAATAAAAAAGGCTAGAAAAAAAGCTAGAAGCTAAAACGAAAATTTTGACGCTAAAAGCAAAATAAAAAGGCTAAACTGGCAACACTGCTTAGTATAAAATATTTTAAACTTAAACAAAGTGATCTGCACAAACAAACCAATAAATCCTAAATACCAACCACATTAGAAAAGTGTTTTAGTTAAAAATACACTAAAAACACATTTTTATTATTTGTTCACATGGTTTTGTGGTTATTCTTGGATTATTTATTTGTAATTTTTGTGTGTTGGTCTCTTTCAAATACATATAATAGTCAAAGCAGGCTCATAAGTTTGTCGTTTTACTCCATTCATTGCATCTTTTTGTTACTTTTTCCTTTCCAGCACCATGTGTGGTTTTATGTTGTATTTTATGGTTACTTTACTACTTATAACATAAAAATGATGATGCATTTGTCTCTTGTGTCAAATGTCATTGATATTTAAGTGTAAGTCATTGGACAATTCACTTGAAAAGCATAATTCAATTGATTTTTTTTTTTCTCAAATAAATAGTTTAAATTGTAATTTTTCATGTATCTTAAGGTAAATCTACAGTATTGAGCATATAATTTTAATGTGCTTAAAAGTTAATAGATATTATTTAGTAGGTTTAGTTGATATTTTCAAATAGGCTTAAAGCATGTGTAATACTACTATCGATTTGCAAATTCAATAATTTTTTTTGTAAGAATACTATTTTAGTATTACAATTACTTAAGATGTGTTAAATGTATTCATATGAATAGCCTGTTGTAGAGAATTTTTGATAGAGTAATTCAATAAACTAAAATATACTCAGTTGCGTCCAAAGTGGGCAGTTGTAGGTTTCATTATACTTTTCTAAAAAAAAAAATAGATAAAAGTTTTTATATTTTTTATATAATTTTTATATCATTCTAATTAAGATCTTAATTATTAAAACAAAACTCTTTTATTTCCAGCAAAAACTTTGGTTGCCATGTAATGAGTTAAGAAGTTAATATAATGGCTCTCCACTACTTACATATTAGCTGAATAACTCATTATTTTAACACGGTGATGACATTAAAAGCAACTACTTAACCTATACATTACTTAGATGTCATTACAATAACTAATTACTTCCAAGCTGTTTAACAGCGAAGTGATGTTAAAGCATTATTGATAATTAGTAATAACAATAGGAACTAGTTACATTTTAGGTTATAAATAAATAATGAAATTTCAGGATATAAAATACTTTTTTGTTGTTGTAAAAAGATTTATTGAATTTTAATTTAAAAATCTTAATAATAAAAATGAGGCTTAATAAAAATATGTTTATAATAAGCTTTTTGTATAATGAAAATTATTTAGTTGCAACTAAATAATTTTCATGTAGACAGAATTTTAACAACCATAACGTTATTCAAACTCAAACATATTATAAGAAATATTATAATATCGCAATATTATAATGGCAATATTTTCTATTCTAGAAGGAACATAACAGACCTCCACCTAAGCTAAACTCTGATTACATATAGTTTTTCGTCCGAAACTCTAAATCTTTATTTATATTAAGTCCAACCACTGTCGGACGAAAAACTATATGTAATCAGAGTTTAAACTATATGTTTTGAGTTTTGGACTTTACTTGTTGCAGCTATGTGGAGAAATAACATATACACACTATTTTTCTATTGAAAACCTTAAAGGTTGTCAAATTAAAAAAATTAAAGAAAAATGGTCATTCAAGGAACATTTAAAAGTCAAACATCATCAGTGTGAAATTTTGCACCCCATATTTTTTTAATGAAGTTTGCCAATTAAATTTTATTAGATTTTGCAATTGTATTAAGAAAAAAAAACAAAAAAAAAAAAAAAAAAAAAAAAACGAAAAACAAAAAAAATATAACAAATTTAAGTTTATTCCTTTGTTACCTGGTTAGTTATACACTTTGCAGTTTTTTTAGCTGCTCGTGATCACGATGCAATATAAAAAGCCACAACTCTTGGGCAATTCTCAGAGGCATAAACTTTACTGACTGACTGACTGTTATTGTTATGTTGGACTATATGGAAGACTTGTTGCTGCTGATGATGACTACAATGATGATCTTATTGTTAATGTTTTATTAGCTTTATCAATAAAGCTAATAAAAAACAAGAGTAGCTTATTATTTTATTTTTTTTCTGCTGTTTAAATGTCTTAAAGTGGCTGAATTAAATAAGAGGTGTAGAAAGGTGGGTGGATTCACGTTATATTTTTTATTTTTTATTATTATTTTTTTTTTTTTTTTTGTTTTTTTAAATTATGTTATTTTTTCTTAAAGATTTTGTTTTCGTTTCCTTTAAAGGTCACCACCGTTAAAAACAAGGTTTGGTTTAAGGCAAATAAACACCAAATAACTTCTTGGATTTTTTTGTGTATCTTCTTATGTTTTCAATTTTATTCCGTTGAACTTTAATTTAAAAGAAAAATGTAATTGAATCATAATCTTTATATATATATTTCAGTTTAGTTTTTTCGCCATAATCTTTATGTTTAGTAGTAAATATGTTGTGTAGTTTGTCTGTCTGGTGAATGGCAGACAAGACAAACAAATTCATGTTGTTTGCCTTTAAATGGCTTAGTTGGTTATATTCCTCCAAGGGGGTTAAAATAAGCTGCTATAAATTCCTTAGAATTTGACAGTGATTTGTTAGAATTTTTTTAAGGTGAAAATAAAGCAAATTAAGATAAACTTCCATACATACCTTGCAGTGATACATAAATATTATTTATAACTAGAACTTTATATTAAAAATTAAATCTATTTGAAAAATAGTAATTAATCGATCATAACCAATTTCAAAAGGCTTTGTCCTTGGACCATAAGAAATCCGTGTATCAAATTTAATTAATTTATATTCAAAACTGCAACCCTTAGTTTGATTGCAAAGTTTACATGGGTGGACAGACGGACGGACGAACATCTTTAAATTGACTCAGTGATAATAAGACGATTGGTAAATTTTAAAATAGTAAAATTTGTTTTACATAGTTTTAAAGAAGACAAAATTTCCTTTAAAATTATATATAATATTACTATTCTGAGTTTGCAACGTTTCTTGTAAATAAATTTGAAATTAGCAAAGAGTTGCAAATTATTCGTTTACCAAAAATATAAGGAAACATGAAGAATTCAAAAATTTTTGCGTTTTGCTTATCAATCAGATCAATTCAGATTTACTATAAACGTTACAAACTCAAAATGGTCATATTATACATAATTTTAAAGGAAATTGTGTCTTCTTTAAAACTATGTATAATAAGTTTCACTACTTTAAAATTTTTAGCACACTTTTCTTAAAACAAAACAAAAAAATGAAAATTAGGTTTACAGCGACATATTTAAAAAATTTGAGACTGAATATTTTCTAAATGATATAAAATATTTAATGGAGAATTGATAAATGTGAGAACCAGAAAAATATATATAAATTTTACTATATACTTTTAAAGGTCGAATTTTTTTATTATTGAAAATATGAGTATTTTCGGAAAATTGCCTCGTGTGACTAAATTTACCGATAGGCTGTCATAATTTTTTACAAGACCTTTAAGAACGTATTGAGCTATATAATTAAAATTACAGAAGTACTGAAATAAACAATCAAATTTTTTTGCAAAATCAAAAAGTTCAACTTCTCATCCAAAATTGATCATTTTTGACCACTGCTGGATGTGGAGTGAACTTTTAGAACTTTTCAAAATTACACTTACACGTTTTCTTGAGGTCCCGTCTTTCAGAAAATGCCTTAAAATATTAAACGTTTTTAACTAAATTTAAAAAAAAAAATAAAGTCATAAAATATTTTTTTTGGCAAAAAATTTAAATTTTTGTTTTGAAATTTTTACTTTGAAAAATTGTTTCTTGTTATCGAATTGAGATAAAAAAATTTTTATTTACATAATTTAGAATATTGTAGAGAATTTCAAGATATTTTTGAAATATTTTAGAAATTTTATTTTAAAAGTTATATGGCAAAATCGCAAAAAAGTCAAGGCCAAAATGAAAAATTTTTTTTGAAGTTAAGTATCTTTTAAACCATACGAAATAATTTAGTAAGCATATTTTTTTTTTTGTGTTGCATAGGAGAATCCAAAAATGTAAAAATATTTAAAATCGGTTTATATTTGTAAAAGTTATAAGCCCCAATATATGTTTCACTCTCGAGGTGGTCAACTTTGGCCCATTGTTGCGGCATTCGTGCTGCAGCTACACACTCTAGCCAACAATATTCTGATAGCCTAACTACTCCTCTATCGATGTTTTAAGTTTCATCTAAATCGGTTCAGTGGTTTCAAAGGTCCAGACTTATTACTATTTATTTTGCTTTTGGTCTCACTGTGCGCTATAACTCAAGAACCGTTTACACGATTTTAATAATTGATACACTAAAACAACGGTTCTCAAATGGGGTTCCGCAACCCACAAGGGGTCTGTAAGGACATTTGTAGGGGGTCGGGAAGAGATCCCACACAATTTTCTTGAACAATAATTTTTTTAATGTAAATTATATGTAGAAGTTTAAATAAAAGCTCCAATGAAAGCATGAAACTATTTAAAATGGAAGGACATATTTTTTAGAAACATTCGCAACTTAAAGACGAACGATTTTTTTTAAATGAGTTCTTTTAAGAATCAACTAATGAAGGAACTTTTGATTGAAAATATTATGTTTGATAAAGACAACAATGATTAAATAAAGAAAGTGAAGCTGTCCAATGACACATTAAAAAGAAAACTTTACGATTCACTTTAATTTGATGAAACTATCGATTTT
Organism: Protophormia terraenovae; assembly: GCA_951394005.1. Taxonomy (NCBI): domain Eukaryota; kingdom Metazoa; phylum Arthropoda; class Insecta; order Diptera; family Calliphoridae; genus Protophormia; species Protophormia terraenovae. The sequence continues at coordinate 88,658,056 of OX596075.1, forward strand.
TCACATGAAACCTTTTTTTTTTTAATATATTAGCCTAGAACTTTTTTTATAAAGTCGTTTTAATACCATTTCTGAATTTTAACCATAGAAAAAAATATTTTTGAATAAGATTTTTAAAATTGACTTGAATGGTGCGACTTATCAATGCTGAGTACACAAAACTTTAATTTCGCGAAGAGGTATCCGCACTATATAAAGAAAATTTGCTTGAACATCTTTATAATTTTAAGATGGAAAAATCCTTTCAATTTGAATATCGATAAAGTACCAGGTTCATTTCAAAAAGAGTTTAAGTGTAACTTACATATGTGTTAAATTTAATTTTGAATCAACAAATTTAAAACCGTTTTAAATAGTTGAAATATAGTAAAGTTTATCCGCTTGTTGGCTCCGAAGGCCTAAAACTATTAGAACATTTTTCATTTACATAGATTTTTATGTGAAAATATTTGTTAAATCTTTTGTTCGTCAAAACAATAATTCGATCATTTGTGGACGCATAGAATGATATTAGAAGCATTATTCGAAAAAGGCTGTTAATATTCAAGATTTTATGATTTTTCAAATCATTTATAATGTTATTTACATAACATAATAAATGATTTTTAAACTAGTCAAAGATGTAGTGGGTCGCGCTTCCATTGCAATGTCTGAAGGCGTCGCGAAGCAAGATCTTGTGAGAACCTCTGCACTAAAAGATGCACACGAAAATTGTCTTCTAGGTATGTTAACAATATTTTCTTTCACACAGAAAAAATTATTACCGTCTTTTTTTTCAATTAACTCAGTTGTTTAATTTTGCAGCAAAATTTAATAAATATATTCAAGAAAAAATAAAATAAAAATAAGTTTTGGTATGATTTTAACATTTTTAATTCATTCAATCATTTACTTGATTGATTTAATTAATTTATTAATTGGGAATTTTTTTCTGTTTTGTATTTTTTATAGATTTTAGTAATTGATATAAACATTTTGGTGAGAGGTGCCAATTTAAACAAGTTTATAATTGAATGAATTATTTTCATATATATTTGTTAATTGGTGACTTTTTTCTGTGCATCAAGAATTTTAGAGTTATGGATCAACATTCTTTAATTTTTTTGCTACTAATTACCGAATAACTACGAAAACATTAACCGAACAAAAAAATATGTAAATTCAGCTCAAAGATAAGTAATTTAAATCGCTATCTATTGAAGTTTAATTTATCTTAATTGGACAAACCGTTCTCGAGTTATACAATTGTGACTGCCTAAAGGGAAGGCTTTATTTACTCGTAGTTTTACCAGCTTTGAGATAAAGATGATAAACTGAAACATTTTTGATGTTTTCAATTTTAGAAAGAAATTTTAGTAAAAAAAAAATTTCGGACACTTATTTCGAAATATCTCCTAAACTACGGATGAAAATTTGATAGTAGAAAGACTTAAAGCCAATTTTATTCCACATATTTTGGTGTATTATTTATATAAATCTTTTTCTTGAGTTATGGTGATATATACTCCAATAATCGGCTTATTTAGGACGCAATATTAGACACGCCCATATGAAAATCTTTACCTGATAAGAAAAACCTGAAAGCTGATTCGAGTTTAGCATGCGGAATTCCATCTAGTCCACATATTTTTTTGAAGGAGCATGAAAAAAGTTTTTTTTTTCCACCAGTGTAATTCAAAAGAGTTATTCAATAGAGAGTAAAATAAAATTAAGAATATTTGATAAAGTGTAATATATGGAAGATAATGTTTATAAATATATTTCAAAGATATTCATGGAATATATGATTATATACAGATAAGCAATTTTGGCCCCATACTTAGCGCATAACCCCACTTGTTTTGGTACTTTCGCCGTCATATAAATATAAACATAGAGGAGAGATACATTTTAATTTTAGACCCATAGTTTCATGGCAAAATGTCAAATTTAGACATGCACAAATCAAATCATTATATCTTCAAAAAAACGGTATGTTTAAAATTACGCACATAAAATTTAAAGTTGGGAACTCATTTAGTTAAGAAGTTATGGACAAAAATAAAATCTTATAACTTCTGAACAATACGTAATAAAATTTTAGTTTTAGTATAATTTTAAATATGATGACATAGCCTTCAAACTTATATGTATAAGTTGACTTAGTTCTAAAGTTCAAAAAACAAAATTGAACCTAAGGAGTGAGATCGAAAAAATCTTAACACACATTTTGGCTCATAACTTTTTTCGGAATCAATATTCAAATTTTTTTTTTTTGATCTAGTTATCGTGGAAAAATACGTCAGTTATTATTTTTAATAACAACCTTGTTAATTTGTCTTTATTTTCATCAAAATAAGTGACGAAAAAGATTTACGTCAAGTTATTACAAAATTTCAAAAAATCCAAATAGGTCTTACAAATAATTGGCCACAGAATTAAATGTCGTCCGTAAAACCGTTTCTAATGTTATTAAACAGTATCAGGAGAATTTGACCATTGATAGGAAATCTAGTTCGGTAAGAAAAAAGGACCACATGATATTGGGAAGGCCAGAAAATTGAAGGCATATTGAAAGGAACTCAAAACACATCTGGTAGAAAATCAGCTCAGTTTTCTCAGTGCTTCGACTATTTGGTGCGAAAATTTAAAGCTAATGGGAAAGTTGATAACATATAAAGTTCAAAAAATTCCAAACTGGAATTCTGCAAAAAAAAAAAAATTACAAGCCAAAAATAGGACTCGGAATTTAAAACCAAATTTCATACAGAAATACTCAAGCTGTATAATTGAAGAAGAATCGTAGGTGCTGGCAGAATCTTCGCAGCTTGTGTCTCAAAAATTTTTATTGCTAATGCTCGAAGCAATGTTGGAGATAAGTTTAAGACCCAAAAGTAGCAAAAATTTCTTACAAAATTCATGGTATGACAAGCTTTTTGCAGTTGCGGCAAAACAGGAAAGTCACTTGATATATTCGGATCTATAAATACCAAAATATGCATTAATGAATATTTGCAAAAAAGACTTCTTCTTTTCTTAAGAAAGCACAAAGTGTCCACACATATTTGGACCCATTTGTTATCATGTCACTACGGTAAGAAAGCTCTGGAGTGATACCAAATCAATATCATAGTTTTAGTACCAAGAGAGGTCAATTTTCAAAATTGTCCATAGCTTAGACCAGTGGAGAGATATTGAGATTAGTGGTTAGAACCATAAAAATTATATATTTCTGTGATCTGTGCTAAATTATCAAATGATTAAAGAAATAATGAAAACTCTAAGATCAACCGTTTCCAAGTTATTGAATATTATGTATGTTAAGAATTTTTCGATCTCACTCCTTATAAAAAATAAAACTTTATATGTCCAAAAACGATATCTTTAAGATTCTTAAAAAAAAAGTTATATAATATTAACACAACTCTTGTCCATACCAGTGCAAAATTTCATATCTAACAAAATATAAACTCACGTCAAATATTGTATATATGTATATATAATTTTTAATAATGAGCCCATAAAAAATACTTTTAATAAATTCCATATAAATTTTAGGAGAAATTTCTGAAATTTGGAATTCTTAGTTTTGACAAATTTCATTGAAATACCGATATATTTAAGATATTTATGATCGTTAAACAACGTTTTCCTGAAGGAAATTTGTATGGGAACTAAGTGAAATGACCCAGCAAAAAAAAAGAACTGAAAAAGTCATGATTTTAACATTGTGGAAGTACTTAGTGGTGAAAAAGAGCTGCAGAAGTTTTTTTTTAACCCATGCTTGTCATTGGTAGAATGTTCTTCATTTATACTTCTAGTTCATTTCTTTTGAAGTAATTCCCTTAAAACTATGTTTATAAATTTTTTTTACAAAAAATTCCGCTTTAGCCTTATTAAAATATAATAAAAACGCTTTAAAAATTGTAAAAATTAAATTTTCTTGGAAATTATTGACCTTTTTTCCCGCAAAAAATTCATTTATTTTCACTTTTTTGGAAGTAATTATTAAGAACTTCCAAAAAAGTTCAAAATGTGCACTTTGTTTCACTTTTGAAGTAATGAAAAAGATCTTTTTTTGGAAGAACTTCATCGTTTTTTTTGCTGAGGATAGACCGATCATAAAGAATTTTGACAGACTTCATTCTTGTAACAAAATAATTATTTGTACCAAATTTCAGCAGGAAAAATATCTTAAATATTGTTGGCTGTACTTTTTACTTGAAAGGCTTAGGTCGAAAGTTTCTTCTATGCATTGAAAACCTATCTTGGTATAGCGTATAACAATAAATTTGAAAAAAAAAAAAAAAAAAATAAATAAATAAATAAAATAAAATTTTTTATTCATTCAGATTCATTTAAATCAGTCTACGTCTTATTATACCCTGCACCACCATAGGTGGTTTTGTTATTATGCTTTTATGCTGATTTTTGTAACGCATAGAAAAAGTATTCGAACACCCAACTTAAAGTATACCAATAGATTTATAATCACTTTCTGAATAGATTTAACGATGTCCGTCCGTCTGGATGGCTGACTGGTTGTCTGTCCATTTACATTGTGCACAAAATACAGGTCGAACAAATGCCTTATTTATGTCACTATTGCAATAAAATTAGGTTCGAGTGAGTCATATACAAATATAAATCGAAGTTCAAAATTTCAAGAAGATCGGTCCACAATTAGGCATAGCTTCCATATAAGGCCCACTTTCGAATATCACTTTAACTCGCAAAAATCGTACATAAAATAACAGTATCGTGGTAATATTTGACACAAATAAGTTTAATATAAGCAGAAATCATATTAACTATTTTCATAAGGATTGGTCTATAAATCCGATATTAGGTCCATTTCTCGTTCTATTTTTGAAGTGAATGGAAGAAAATAAAACAAAATTATTTTTAAAGAAAATCAACTAAAAACCACTGTTCCTTTTGAACTTTCTTTCTTTTCACCATGTTTGTCGAATATCTTATCCTTCTCTTCCGTCTTTATTTTTTCAATCCCATATCTTTAGGGCATAACCTTATACTTACATTTATTGAATATTATTCAAACATTACTGATTCTATTTTTCATTTGCTCCCCACTCAAATGCAATTGATATAATTTATGTTATTTAATTTTATGATTCGTCCTCTTGGCAGCTTTATTCATCTCTCAATGATTTTCCTAAAAAAAAAATGTGACAATTTTCAATTGTGGTGGCGGTTTGCGCCTTTTGTCCTTGAACGTGATGTCTTGCGACTGTATGCTAAATAGTTTGACCATTTAGTTACTTGTGGAATGCTGTCAAGGACTTATATTTAAATCTAATTTAGATGAAAACAGAAAATATAAAAAATTGCGAAATATAGAACAATGTACTTTAAGAGAATTATGTAAATTTTTTTAAGAAAATCAATTGAAGTTAAATAAATATTTATATGTAAAATAATAATTTAGAAAAGATTTTTTTTTATGACTAAAGCTATTTATTACCAATAAAATATTTAAAACATTTATAGCTATTAGTTCTTAAATTGTTGATAACATTGCTACATAAATGTGCCTTGCAATTAATAAAATATTTTTCTTGTATTAATGTGTTACTAATAACCATACAAGAAGGGGTTAATTAAATGCCTCGGGTCATTTATTTAAATAATATTTATGGATTTTTTAGTATCCACAAATGTAGATATATTTCTTGTCTATTTAACTAAAAGCTCAGTAGTTAAACCTTTTGAACTTAAAATTTAATTTTTAGATAAAAATAAAACAAAACATGTAGCAAAATAGAAAAACAAATCTAAAAAAATAAATTTTAGGTTGGTCGTAATAAAAAATACAAAAAAATGTTTTAGATTCTTTTACAAGAAATTACGTGTTGAACTAATTTTCAACAGAACGTTATGAACATAAAATTAAATGAAACATTTTGTTCAAAATAAAAAAAAAAAATAAAAAAAAAGTAAATTTAAATCGAAAACCAATAGCAATAATAAATAATCTTTATCAATCAAAATTTATAGCGGCAAACTTTAAAAATATATAAATAAATATTATTGACTGCCAAACCCTTTTTTTCATATTTTTGCTGATACTTAAACTTGTGCTTTTATTTATTTCATTTCTAATACAACAAAATAAATTTCCTATAAAACGTGATCGTAGCCGAAAAGTACAAATATTTTTCGTGTACTTTGCTATACATTGTTGTATTAATGTCCGTCTGTATGTCTGTCTATCTATTTATTTGTCTGTCCATTCAGTCGTCCATTTAGTTTATTTTATTATTTGTTGCTGAAGGGTTTAACCCAGAAGCTGTTCAATGCAGAAAATCTTAAATGAGAACAACAATCGAAACACAAAATATTTTACAATAAAACTAATTTACTTCACTCAAAGAAAATGTGTGACGGTACTAAATACTTAGATAAAATGGTGTAATACAATATCTTCAAGTAATAGAAATTTGAAATGTAAACCTCTCGCTATAAGATTGTCTTCTAATTATTTTCAAACTAACATAAAAGTTATCAGTGTATAAGAAATTTTAAAGATTTATTAGCCAGACAAAGTGTCACTACTAATATAATGTTTTAAGTTCAATTAAATTTATTGTAAAATGGAGTTTTTTATGAAAATTGCCTGAGTTTGCTTATTAATAGTATATTTTCTCAACAATCAATGTCTTGCTAAGATCTTATAATAGATCATAATAACTGTTTTTAAGAAGAGATTTTTTTCAATATTTTAAGAGATTTATGTTAATTTTTCTAAAGAAAATTTCTTCGAATCGAAGTGAATTTTTCTATAGAAAGCTACTTCGAATCGAAGTGAATTTTTCTATAGAAACTTTCTTCGAATCGAAGTGAATTTTTCAATAGAAAATTTCTTCGAATAGAAGTGAATTTTTCAATAGAAAATTTCTTCGAATCGAAGTGAATTTTTCTATAGAAAATTTCTCCGAATTGAAGCGAATTTTTCTATAGAAAATTTCTTCGAATCGAAGTGAATTTTTCTATAGAAAGTTACTTCGCATCAAAGTGAATTTTTCTATAGAAAGTTACTTCGCATCAAAGTGAATTTTTCTATAGAAAGCTACTTCGAATCGAAATGAATTTTTCTATAGAAAATTTCTTCGAATCGAAGTGAATTTTACTATAGAAAATTTCTTCGAATCGAAGTGAATTTTTCTTTAGAAAGTTACTTCGAATCAAAGTGAATTTTTTATAGAAAGTTACTTCGAATCGATGTGAATTTTTCTATAGAAAATTTCTTCGAATCGAAGTGAATTTTTCTATAGAAAATTTCTTCGAATCGAAGTGAATTTTTCTATAGAAAGTTACTTCGAATCGAAGTGAGTCTTTCTACAAAAAGTTACTTCGAATCGAAATGAATTTTTCTACAGAAAATTTCTTCGAATCGAAGTGAATTTTTCTACAGAAAATTTCTTCGTATCGAAGTGAATTTTTCTATAGATAATTTCTTTGAATCGAAGTGGATTTTTCTATAGAAAATTTTTTCGAATCGAAGTGAATTTTCCTATAGAAAATTTTTTCGAATCGAAGTAAGGTTTTCTATAAAAAATTTCTTCGAATCGAAGTGAATTTTTCTATAGAAAATTCTTTCAAATTGAAGTGAATTTTCTGTAGAAAATTTCTTCGAATCGGAGTGAATTTTTCTATAGAATATTTCTTCGAATCAAAGTGAATTTTTCTATAAAAAATTTTTTCGAATCGAAGTGAATTTTTCAATAGAAAATTTCTTCGAATCGATGTGAATTTTTCTATAGAAAATTTCTTCGAATCGAAATAAATTTTTCTATAGAAAATTTTTTCGAATCGAAATGAATGTTTCTGTAGAAAATTTCTTTGAATCGAAGTGAGTTTTCTAAAGAAAATTCTTTCGAATTGAAGTTAATTTTTCTGCAGAAAATTTCTTCGAATCGAAGTGAATTTTTCTGTAGAAAATTTCTTCTAATCGAAATAATTTTTTTTTTTAGAAAATTTCTTCCAATCAAAGTGAATTTTTCAACAGAAAATTTCTTAGAATCTCGCGGAATTTTCATGTAGAAAATTTCTTTGAATAAAATCATATTTTTCTATGGTAAATATCTTCGAATCTGAAAGAAATTATCTAGAATAAATTTAATTTTACTAAAATGAATTTTTCCCCATAAAATTTTTTTAAATCAATGTAATATTTTCAATACAAAATCAATTAAAGAAAAATGTGAAATAGTTTTTTCTTAGAGAAAATATTGAAATTCAATTTGTCTTTCGCTAACGTATTTAGCTTTAATCTGTAGACGATTTTCCTGTAAAATAAACACTTCTAGCTGGTTTTATAAATATGTTTTCACGTATATAACATTTGGCAATTTTAGTTCCAAAAGTTTTAAATTCACTATTATTTATGACATAATTTTTAAACTTAATGTAGGGTTTTTGTTTAGATCCTAGTATGTTACAAAAAATAATAAATTGTATTTCTTTTAGCTAAAATTCAACAATTTTATTGATTAATTTCATTGTCGTGCTTAAAGGTTATTTGTTATGATTCGTGATGAAGTGAAAAATGATTAAATGTCCCCAATATACGAGTATTTGTGCGACAAAATATTACAAAAGTACAATTCATGTACTGACTTCCAGCATACATACAAAAAAAAAAAAAAAAAAGTGTTGAAAACTTTAAGTCACTAAAGTGAGGCAGAAACAAACGTTAGGATCATAAAGTGTCTTGTTAGGAAATTTGTCTCAAACTCAAGCACAAGTTATAAATTTAAAGTAAATGCCTCATGATTGTTGACCTTTTTTCCCCCTTCAATTGCTCCATAATAATTCTATTGCAGAATTTTCGAAAGTACAGGTTTTAAATCATAGATCAGTATTGTGTTTTTTTTTTTTTTTTTCTCCAGCAGTTTTATCTAATGTTTAAATCATGTACAAAAGATATTTCTAAACATGAAAAAATAAAATAAATTAAGCAATTAATGAATGAATGGTATGTTTTTTTTTTTTTTTTTCTTTTATTAACTTTTCAACAATTTCCAATCAAATTTTATGGTCGTATATTGTTTGAATTTTTTCCTAATGATACTATAGATACTGGTACGAATATATGAGCAAAATTATGTGAATGTTCATGTTAGTTAATCAGTTTAGAGAGTAGATTTTCTTGTACATTTTTGTTTTTTATGAAATTATATGAGCGCAGACCTTTTGACATGTTGCGTGTATTTTTGAAAGTTTCAATTTCTTGGTGTTGATTCAATGGAATTTTTACAATTCGTATCATGCAACTTTAAATTGACCAATTAATTAACTGTTAAAATATATTTTCTTGATCTTAGTAGCCATTGTATGCGATAAATCATAATTGGAAATATTATAATTGTCTAGATTGTGATCATTAATGTGATGGTTTTTTAAATGCACATTTGAATTTTTAAAGCAAATGAAAAATTTATTCCTGGTTGTATGAAACATTAAACATTTGTTTGTAATAAAGTTTTTTTTTCTAAAAATATTGTGGAATTGCTATAATCACAGTTTTTGAAGAGAAACCAAAATAGTATTTTAGTGTTTGTGTTAATACTATTTTTTTAAATTTTTTATCAAATGGTCAAATTATTTCCTTTTCCTGTCTTTAGATATTTTCCCATTCTTAAAAACAAAAAATATTTAAAACTTTCATTGTACAGCCTCGCGCTTACATCTTTTTGCCAACAAAGCCTTGCATGCAGTCACCAACAAATACGCAAAACATCCTTAGAGCTATTCACGCAAACGAAAGGATTTCTTGTAATTTAGTTGCGAGTGAAAAATAAAAATAAACGAGAGTAAGGATGAAAGACATCATCCTATAAAATACCAAATCCAAACTTGAAAGCAAAAGGATAAAAGTATACTTTTATCCCGTTGTTTTTCTTTATATTTATATTGTTGGGTATTTCTTATTATAAGTGTTGTTGGTAACTTTTAATCAGTGAAAGATAAAATATGTAATTTTCAAGGAATTTTTTATAAGAAGATTTAAAGTAATTATCTCTAAGAAAACTCACTTCGATTCAAAGTTGTTTTCTGTAAGAAAATTCACTTCGATTAGCAGTAATTGTTGATAGGAAAACTCCCTTCGATTTAAAGTAATTTTCTATAGGAAAATTCACTGCGATTCGAAGTAATTTTCTATAGGAAAATTAATTTCGTTCGAAATGATTTTCTATAAGAAATGTTCACTTCCATTCTTGAATATTTTTTGTATGAAAATTGACTTTCATTCCAAATACTTTTCTATAACTTGAATTTATTTTCTTTAGGAATATTCACTTTGATTCGAAGTAATTTTCTATAGGAAAAGAGGAAAATTCACTGATTTGAAAAAATTTTCTATAGAAAAATTTACTTTGATTAGACGTAATTTTCTATATAAAAATTCACTTCGCTTATTATAATTTTTCATAGGAAAATTCCCTTCGATTCAAAGTAATTTTCTGTAGAAAACTTCACTACGATTCGAAAAAATTTTCTGTAGAAAAATTCACTGCGATTCGAAGTAATTTTTTATAGAAAAATTCACTTCCATTCATGAATATTTTCTGTATGAAAATTGACTTTCATTCAAAATAATTTTCTATATTTTGAATTAATCGCACAGCCCAAACTGTTAAAGCTAAAAAGATGAAATATGGACTATATACCGAATAGATCCAATACGACGGGATTTTTGGAAATGTTTAGGTGGTAAAAAAAGGGTAAAATCGGTAACCTTATATCTCTTAAACTAATATACATAGATCCAAAAAAAAAAAAATTAATAGTTACCGTAATTCATATAAAAAATTATTGGACAGGTGTCTGGTACTTTTTTTAAATTCGACTTTTTCGGGAGAAAACAGATAAAACCTGTAATTTGGTACTTTTTTGGTAACCTATCTATCTTTTAATCCAGTGTAGAAATAAAATCAAATTAGTACCTTATAGAAAATTGGCGAATATAAGTTTGGTACTTTTTGGAAGTTCTAATGTTTAAGGGGTAAAAATTTTACCTGAATTTGGTATTTTTTTAACAAAATATTTTTTTCTTTTTACTGACGCATACTTACGAATATTTTAACATTAAATCCCAGTACAACTTAGAAATTCATTGAAATACAATCTTTGTTATGTTCAGGGGGAATAAAAAGTACCAAAAAGGGGACAAAATCTTAAATTTAATTTTATTCAAATTAAATAATGCATTTTTATTATATTAAATTCAGACATAGAACATGTAGCCCTAAGTGAGTGAGAGTTCGCAAAAGGGAATTCAGTGGTACTTTTTTGATCTCCTAATGGTACTTTTTGAATTTTCTATAATATTGAACCTAGAAATATGAAATTAAATATATATGATTCTAAGTGAATGAGAATCCATACATGGTACATTTTCATTCTTCTAATAGTACTTTTTGAATTTCCTAATTTTCGTTCTTCCAATAGTACTTTTTGAATATTGAACCTTCAAATATGAAACAAAAAATATATGGTCGTAAGTGAACAAGAGTCCAGAAAAGAGGATTTGTGGTAATTTTGCATTTTCTAAAATATTGAATATGGGAACATGAAATTAAAGGTATATGGGCCTAAGTGAATGAGAATCCATAAGAGGGTACTTTGTGGTACTTTTCGTTATTATATTACTCTTTGAATATTATGCAATAATAATTAATTTTTAAGTGTGGAATTAAAGATATATCGTTGTATGTTTAGAATTCACAAGCCCTCTACTAAAATATAATAATAGAAATAATTTGGAAGTTTTTGAAACTTCGAACAAGAAAAATGTAAAAAACTGGTAACTAAAATATTTAAAAGTTTATTGTTCTGAATGCTGACAAAACACCAATATTACAACTGTTGCCACGGGTGATAGGAATCATAGTTGAATTTGACGGGTTTCTTAATTTATTGTATTTCATTTTGTTTTTTCTAAATAAAAAGAGTACCAAGTTTTTATCTGGTCTATGTAGGAGTACTGCAAGATCGGGTTAAATGCTATCTATATAAAAGAGAATCTGTGTTTGTTAGTCTGTCTGTTTTGAAATTTTGTTTCGATGCTTTTATTTTATTTCAATACAATGGGGTAGAGAAGCGCACTGTGTTTATGCTATTAGAAATATTGTTCAAAAATTTATAGTTATAAAATTAAAACTTAACACAATAATATGGTATGATTTTTCTTCGCTCGTTTTCTATAATTTGAGTTAATTTTCTATTGAAAAATTCACTTCACTTATTTTCTATATGAAAATTCACTTCGATTCAAAGAAATTTTCTGTAGGAAAATTCACTTCATTCGAAGTAATTTTCCATAGGAAAAGTCACTTCGATTCAAAGTAATTTTCTATAAGTACCCTGCTAGAAATTTGTGGCAATTGCAGTAATGGACCGGTCCCTCAGTACCAGTTGAATACCAATTGACACCTAACTCGTCACCAAAGTTTCAATTCAGAACTAGTTGACACAAACACTCACTATTAAACAGTTGAGAGACAATATATAACATGCTTGTTAAGTGCGCAATTAGCAACTCGCGCGCAATAAAAATCAGTGGGTGAGTGGTTAGCGTTGAAGACTATAAAAGATAACATACGTTAAATAAACATGGGTTCGATTAGGGGTGCCGCCATTGACATTAACGAGAAATTATAAAATAAAAATAAACATAATTTAATTAAAAATAATAATAAAAATATGTTTACAAAGTAAACAATTGCCGAATTTTTATTATATTAATAATCGTCTCAAAACCTGTCCTCTTGGACCAGTCCTATGACCTATCCTGTGATCTGTCCCAAGGGGCTAATTAGCCACCTCCAATGACAACCCCATGTAAAAGTGAAAGGTTCCTCTCATATAAAGTTTCGGAACTGGGACCGCTCACTAGCCCTGAGAACCTGTCACATGACTAGTTTTGAACCGGTTCTCTTTACTCTAGGGTATATTCACTTCAATATGTTTTTCTTTCCATTCTGAACCCAATATTTTTATAACATACAGTACTGTACAACCACTTCGAATTCACATATAGCCCACAAATTGTATCTCTTACTCTTCATCTTCCTGCATGTTCTCATGTTTTTTGGTCTTTTGCTATTTTGACAACAATTTTTTCATGATATTTCAAATATGTTTCATGCTTTTTTTGGTTCCTTTTATTTAAAAAAAAAAAATGAAAACCTAAAAAGAATACAAAATCCTTTTTGCTTAGAGCGGAGTGGATAAAAATCTAAAGGAAAAAATGCACACCATTGGATTTTATGCTTTTTGCATTATGTGTTATTCAGTTGCTTTGTTGCTAAGCTTGTAGTTATTACTCACTCCTGATATTTTAAACTACACACGAAGCTTAGTTGTATGTGAGTGTATGCATTATCCTTTTATTCCTGCTGATTTTATACCAGCATATTTCTTTCGTTGTTTTTTTTTTTTTTTCTGTATTTTTTTTTTTTTTTTTTCGCTTTTCGCTGATTTTATTTCACTTCTGTGCATTCACTTTCGTTTAAATATTGTTGCTGTTGTTATATGTTTGTATATGTTCATTGTTTTATTATTTGTGCATGTTTGATATTTGTTAGTATGTGTTGGTGAGTTTTAAATACAATATGCATATTCCACTTGAGACATTCTTTTGTTTTAGTTAAAAAAATGATGTGGTAGACGTGTACATTTTTAATTTTAACAAATATTTTTTTATACAACTTTTTTTCTCGTTTTTCATCTATGAACAAAGAAAGGCCTAAATGTGGATAAAAAGGAAGTACATGTAGAAAATTAGTGTAATTTAGATAAGATAGGAAAAGATAATTATTCTCAGATATGTCATTAAATTTATTTGAGATGAGATTGAAATTTGGTCTTTAATTTCGTAATAATACTCTAAGTTTTTCCAGAACTTTTCTAATGAATAAAAAAAAAAATGAAATTGTATTTTATATACATTTGAAAACTTTAATATAATAATTCACTTAATAATATTCTTAGTTTTTTTCAGTGCAATAATTTTTTTATATGAAACACTTATACATTTTTTTAACTCTTCCTTTTTTTCCTGTTTGCAGCTCATTACATTGTTAAAAATAAAAAAAATACCCATATAAAGCATGTGTATGCATATGTAAATATAATATTCATATACATTCATCATTTATTTTTACATACTACATGCATTAAATACCGTACATACGTATGTATTTGTATATACCTTTCATTAATAATTCATGCAACATCATTATCAAGCACTTTCTTCTGAAAAGAAACGCCTCGTTAGACTTCCAAAGACTTTTAGCAAGATTAAAAAATGTGGTGGATTTGAAAAGGATTGCACTTACCACTTGACAAGTTTTTTTTTTTATTTTTCTGTAACTTTTTGGTTAAATAAAATCAGATATGGCTCCGAAAATGCAAGTTTGTATGGGAAAGATTTTGTTTAAAGTAGTGTCCAATGAATTACTAAAAGCTATTTGAATTTAAATAAAAAGTCCAGAATTAAAGGATATTTTGTTAAATAGAATATTTAAATACGTTACCAAAAACTTATTAATTATAAAACTACTATTCCTATATGGGATAAATTTGTTTAAAGACATAACTTAAATTGTTGATTCCGGAATCTGAAACTTATACATACAAAAATATATGTATATTTCTTAGATAAGTTAATTTTATTATGGAGCACAAAGTAAACATTAGAAAAATTTTAACATTTTTTTAATCAAAGCCTAACATTTAATGGGCACCATTTTATACCAAAAATCTTTAGAATGTTTTCCGAAATATTTCCTGATATGAAATAAATTAATTAACATATTTTATTGAAATATAAAATTTAAAAACTGCATGAAACATAGATTAAACAAAATGTTCTTATAAATTAATTTAGTTTAATTTAAATGAACATTATTTTTAAGTAATCATAAAAAAAAAAAAAAAAAATTTAAAATTTATTGACACAAAATTTTGTTTAATAAACCAGAAACCAGTTAATTAATCTTTTCAGTACATGATTTTAATGCGTGGGTCAAAATGTAAACTTTTTTCAGTTATAATGGCTGTAGTAATCAGTTTCCAGAATGAACCTGTGTATTTGGACTTTTTAAGGTAAAATGGAAAAAACACTAAATAGAGTGTTTTTAAATATTTTATAGACTTTAATGAAGAAATTTTACACTTTTATCAACATTTTTGAAGTTTTTAGTAAAAATATCTATCTATATACCCACCATCAACTTTTTCAAATTTTACGTTATATGGGAGGTGGGCGGTAAAGTGGGCGGACCAGGCCTATTTTTTTCCGAGTTTACATTTGTCCTTGATCTATTTGAACACAATTTCGTTGAAGTTTCACCTTATATTGGAAGTAGGTGGTAAAGTGGGCGGACCACACCTATTTTTGTTATCTAAGTTTATATCGACCTTCAAACAATTTATACAAAATTTCGATGTCAAAAAAAAGAAAGAAAAAAAATATAAGAAAACTATTTCTGCCAAATTTCGTCCCCCTACCAGAGATACAAGCCGATCGGCTTAAAGCCGGTTTCGCGCCGCCGTCGTGTAATTTTCTACTTCATGCGCCGCCACCGTTTTCATTGGCTCACATCGCACTATTGTTTCGCCGACCACTTTTCTTGGCCAAAACTAATTTTGGTAACATTTTCTTTTTGTGTTTTAATTATCGTAGTTTTATAGCAAACACTTTAAAACGACAGAAAATCGAGTTTTTTCTTACTTTCACTAATTTGTCGCCATTAAACAGTAGATCAAAGTTGAGTTTCTTAAGCAAATTTAAAATATGTATAAAAAAGGTGCCTTTTTTCAACGGTTTTCATTAATTTATAATTATTGAATACAACAATCTTTTAAATAAGTATTTTATGGAAAATAGAACTTGGGATATGTACTTTTTTAATTGAATACGAAATCAGTTAGAACTTGTTGTCATCTTAGAAAAATACAGTTTGTTTTACAAAACCCAAAATGAATTTGGATTCGTAAAAAATTTTACATTTCATTAGACCTTCAAGTTTTTGGTGAAAGTTGGTAAAGAAAAACTCAACGGAAATAAATAAACATATATCTGGGCTATATTTTCCATATTGTCTCGTTTTGCAATTTTTTGCGATTTTCGAGAAAATCCATTTTTCCGTATAAGTTAGCATTGGAAATTCTTATCATTTACAAAGATCTAATCAATGAATAAAAATGCCAAGATAAAAAATAAAATAGCAGATATTGCAAAAAAATATAGTTGTGTATCAAAATTAATGCTGCTAAAGCAAAATGCTCGCCTTTCGGTAGAGTTATAAGTGAAATATGTTAAAACTTCCATTATAATGACTTTACTTCTGACACATAAAAAGTGTAAAAATTAATTAAATTTTTGAAATATAAAATAAATGCATTAAATAGCTTTGATTTTCCTCCAAATCATATTTCAAACAATACAATATTTTTTTTTTCCATTTCGGTAATTTTGGCCAAGAAAAGTGGTCATCGAAACCATAGTGCAACGGCTCAAAATCAGCCGCCGAAATTTTTAAATTTTTATTCAAATTCAACAAAAAAAAAAACATATTTTTCTATCTTATTCGAAGAAGTGAATGCAGTGGCTCCATCTATTATTATAATTTTATTTACATACAATAAATTTATTAGAATTAAGGATAATAGAACGTATAAAAGTGAATTAATAATTAATAAATCATGAAATCCTCACTTCTATTTCAACTACTTTGTTTTTTTTTTGTAAATGGGGAGCACCTGGGCGGCACAATGTAATATTTACTAAATCCAAGCCAAAAATTTAGCCGCCGCCGAATTAGTTTAATTTGCGCAGCCGCCGCTACCGAAAATTTTGCCTCGGCTTGTTTCTCTGCCCCCTACGTTGTCCCGTTCAAACCCTATCCTGCTTTCAACAGGCAGACAGACGGACGGTCATAGCTAGATCGACTCAGAATCTAACCAGAACCCAGAAATATATACTTTATGAGGTCTTAAATGATTCCTTCGACATGTTATACACGGAATGATGGTGGGTATAAAAATGCATTTTATTTTTCTTACTAATAAATAGAAAAATAAACTGTGATTATTAAACTGTTGATATCACCTTTCCCTGAAGGACACTCATTACCATTCCGCAAAAAAAAAAAAAAGATCTTGAAATTCCAAAAATTTACCTAATAATAAATATTGATATCGCCTTTCTTTGAATTAAGCGCCACTTTCGAGACTTTTTAACCCAATGTTCTGCGTAACTGATTTTAGTACAGCGGACGAAATATATATAAGTTCACCACAGAAAAAAAAAAACTATGTAATTAATTTTTAATTTTTTCTTTTGTTTTATATTTTTAATAATATTTACGTTTAAAAAATTAAAAATAATTATATTCAAATTTTATATAGAAACATTTTATAAGAATGACAAAAATATGGTGCGAGATAAAGATAAATTCACTAAACAAAAGCTTCAAAAAATATTAATTAATTTTTTTTTTTTTTTTCGAAGTATTTGTAATTGATTTTATCTATTTTACATTTCATTACATCAAAAAAGTTTTCCAAAGCTTTTAAGCGAATTTTAGACCATACCGTTCCTACTTATTTTTTCTTGTTGTTGCGGCTTCATACTGTTCACTATTGGCATACAATTTCAAACATTTCCCATAAGTTTTCTATAAAATTTAGAAGAGGTCTACAGGTAGTCAATATCATAAAAGCACCACTTCCAAAATTTCAGCTCTTACTTACCCCTTTTCTTAACGTAAACCAATCTGGATTTCACGGGTACATCCAAATTAAATTTCTTTTTGGCATTAAAAACTATTTCTATTCTTTTTGTTTTGCCTTAATTCAAGTGATTTTTTTTTTTTTTTACCAACTCTAAGGTTCTTTTTTTGTATTCTTATGTTTATGTGGTACGCCATTGTTTTTGTTCTAAGCTCTACAAAATCTGTTAAACTCCAATACCGGAAATCAAAAATAAATTTTAATTTGACACCCAAATTCTTGTAGTTTGTATTCCGATCGACTAATAAACCGTTCTTGGTGCAGACACAACATTGGATCACGACCGGAATAGTTTAGTAGCATAATTTTATTTTAATTTCAAAGAAAGATCTGCCTTTTATTTTAGCAATTTCGCAGTTGGAAAGTTTTTAATCGTTAAAAGCCAAAATGTTTCCTCTTTCTTCTTCGGACAAAGTCTTTCCATGAATTATTTGAAAATAGCTTTTACAGAATACAATTTGAATGCAAATTATTATAAATAAAAGAACGTTAACATGTTGACAGATAATTATTTTATAATATTTCTTCTTTTAATCAAACAAGTATACCATTTTTATTTGAACTGAATTTATATTTATTTCGCGCTGTAACTAAGCAAAAACAGGAAAAACGATTTCTTTCCTATATTTGAATAATAAGTAAAACAAAAATATATATATATAACAGTATATTACAGAATTCGCCACAGCATTATACCGAACTAAGAAGATGATATGTAGCTGCTTCTTTGCTAAAAACCAACATTTTATAGAGTGGACTTATATTTATTTCGTCCGCTGTATTGTTTAGTAATTCCTACAAAAGTTTTACTTATTGAAGGTTTTCTACACAGCCGACCTTGACTGGGCTACTTTGCTTACTAATGTTCCTCAATAATTCCAACGCATCCCAGCAAACACGGTGTCAAACGTTTGAAATATGATGACTTTATCATTTGATATCAAACATGTTTCTCAAACATGTGTCAATAGTGGATAGTGGTTTGAATTTCAAGTTTGAATATAAATTGAGAATCATTTGAGAAAAAAACCTTTAAAAAATTATATTTTCTCAAATTGATATCAAATGTTATTATCAAATCATTATAAAACCTGAAGATAACTTTAAAAATATTTGAAAAATTGTACGCTCTTAACTTGGTATCAAATGTTATTATTAAATTATTCATAAATCTTAAGACAAGTTTACAAAAATTTTAAAAAATGTGTTTTCCCAATTTGAAATAAAATTATTTATAAAATTTTATAAATAATTGTAAACTAAATTAAAACAAAAAAAAAAAAAAAATAAGAATAATCTAAATTAAATTATCTAATCATTATTAAAAAAAGAAGTTTAGATTACGATAAATAAAAAAAAAAAAAATAATAATAATTTAAAAAGTAAATAAATATTTACACGAACTTTAAGTAGCGGTTATTTTGAAATAATTTTTGAGATAATTTTCTTTAAAAAAGAATATAAAATTTTGCAGTTTTTGTAAATAAGTACATATATTTTATATATTCTTATTTAATTCTTTTAAACAAAAATATTTATTTACAAATTACATATTAAAATATTATTTTTACAAACAAATACTCAATAAAATAATAAATAAAATTAAAAATCAAATAATTTTTATTTATGTTCCACATTTAGTCACAATCCGCATTTGAAAAATATTTGAGAATTTCATTTGATAATGATTTGATAATAATAGAATTTCTCAATTTGAGAATTAATTCTCCTTTTTGTTGAGAAAGCTATTATTTTCAAAGCGTTCTCAAACGTTCGACGTTTGAGAATAGGTTTGATTTCAAATCATTCTCAATTTGATATCACACCTTTGTGTTTGCTGGGATAGTACTAACGTATACTATGTATAAAACATTTAGTATCCATAAACACATTGAAATTTATTGATTTAAATAATATGTTGATATAAAAACCAATAACTTTCGAAGATAAAGAAATCTAACTATGATACCGACTTAATAAGGATGCTCTACCACTTAGGGTTCTTAAATCAGACATTTTTTACTGTACAAGAAATACAAAATTGTGACTTGCTACTGGAAAAAATATACCTTAAAAAATACTTTACTCAAATATTATCAATAAGTAGTTTTATATGCTAAGTGTAAAATTGATCTGATAGTATTTTCCAAGTTTAGGATAATTATATATTTCTTCTCGTATATAATTCTTTTAATAATAAATAATATGACAATCATTATAATCTATTTCTCTAATAATCTTTATATTATCTATCAAACAATCTCCACTTTAAATAACATTTCACATTTTTATTTAGCAATTTTACAGAATCGCTGCATTTTTCAGAAGTAAATTAAAATTATTTTTAAAAAATTTTAAACATAAATGTACAGCAAAGATTTAACGTATTTATTACAAACAATGTTTGATGTGCTCCTATTCTTGGAATTTCTATACATTAAATAAAATACTCATAAAATATATTTTAATAGCGTAAATTGTTAAAATACAAATTCCTTAGTTTTACAATAATCCCGCATTTATATTAAATTACTAATTATCGTCCTCATTCTTAAAATAAATAAAAAAAAAAAAAAAAGAAAATAAAAACGTTGTCTTTGCATTTGTTTAGCTTAACAAAGAGAAAAAAGAACTGCAAGTAAGAGTGATGCATGCGATGAAATATATGTATGTACATTAGGATGCTCCAAAATTCCTTTTTGCGTGCTTTGTAATGTAATTTAGATCACACTTCCTACGATGATTGGAACTGGATGCTACACGAGCATTTACATCGATAATCCTAGAACAAATCTTAAAAATTTTGTATTACCAATATTAATTATTTATACATCAAACGATAGCTAAAGAAATATAAATATACCCATATTTTTTTAATTTTTCCAAAATGACTAATAGGAAGGATAAAATCGACATTTTAATAAAAATAAATCACTTAAAAAAATTACGTAGAAATAAAAAGTAAAATTGTACTTACCAATTTTACATAAAATGTCCTTTTTTTTACAAAAATTACAAAAATATTGGTATAATAATTTGTTATTAGATATCGTTTAATATATTAATTTGGTGAGCATACATTTTTTAAGATTTGTTCTGGAATCATAAACTTAAGTGGGCGTGTAGCATCCTGTTCCAATTATCGTAGGAAGTTGAAATTTGGAAAATATATTCTAAAAGACATGCCCTTTCATAATGTTGGGTACGTTTAAGAATTATATACACTTTGGTTATTTTCATGTAATGTTGGACCATACTAATGTACATTGTACATATAGTATATATAAATGTTTTGGGTATAGACGAATTGAAAATACCTTTTTGGAATTTCAGTAAGTAAATAAGACCAGAGGTGATGTTTTATTTAAATTTCCTTAGACCATGGTCCATATAACGAAAAATTAAGATTGAAGCGCTTTTTCTTTTAAATAATAATAATATTTAAATTGGAATAAAATTTAAACGAACAAAGATGAAATTGAAATTTTGATATAATATAGATAAAAATTAAAAAAACTTATACTTTTTTGTACCAAAATGCCCAACATTTGAATCCGGTAAAAACATCTTGATTTCTTTCATTGAAAGCGTCACTCTGTCTTTATAAGATACGTCAGCCTGAAAATACTTTTTCGGTGTGTACCTTACATATAGAGGTATTTAATTTAAATAGTTTTATGTTGATCCCAGCTTTCTGATTAGAGAATTTATCAAAAGAATTTAAGAACAATTTTCAAAATTGACAAAGGTTGGAAGAAGTCTGTGGGGAGACCTTTGCCACAAGCTCCTCCGCATTTACTTTTCTTTTACGCAATTACGTTAAGATTTCTTTTACAAACGTTAAAAAAATTATATAGCCCAGAATAAAAAACAAATTTTATAAATTAATAAATATTGCCACATTTTTGAAAAAAAAAAACAAAATACATCTGCTCAAAATAATAGATACACCTTGATGATACTAAAGTGACGATAACTTTAGATAAGGCAAGTACAAGCATGCAAACTGATTTGCATATACGTTTTCAATTAATATGATAAAAATGTTTGCTCAAAATAACAGATACAGTTAATTTGTATTTTAAAAAAAAATCAAGATATCTTTAAAATTGCGACATGTACTTTGTTCACAAGGTTTACATAGACAGACAGCCAGACGGACGGACGGACGGACGGACGGACGGGCATCGTTAAATCGATTCAGAAAGTGATTCTGAGTCGAACGGTGGGGGTTCGATAATTTTTTCTGTGCGTTACAGACATCAGCACAAACGCATAATACCACAACCACATGTAGTGGTGTAGGGTATAAAAAGGAATATGTATACGATTTTGTCACGTGATATGTATTATATCTACAAATATCTAATGGTAAAAAGAAAAGGCAAAAAAATAAATAAAATAAAAATGAAAAAATTACCGACAAAAAACCAATAACATGAAAAACCACTCACTCGACGTAAAATTTCAACTGAATATAGAAGGTAAGAGTATGAATACAATACATACGATATCAGGGTTCATATAAAGCATATAAAACAAAATTCTCAAAAAAAAAAAAAAAAAAAAAAAATTTACGAAATAAATACTAACTAAAACAAAAAAGAATAAAATAAAAATTAAAAAAAGGAACAAAAAAAAACGCAAATAAACGACAAAAATGTTAATGACAAAATAATCCAACTTTGTAGCATTTGGAAAAGGAAGAGGAAGACTTATGAGTGCTGGTCAGATATGTCAACACAGTTAAATGTCAAATGGACACGCGAGAAAAATAACTTTCACTTGGAATACTATACCAACAAAAATAATAAAAAATAAAACTAAAACCAATATAATAAGAGTATTAAAGGAAGAAAAGACAATAAACAAAGTAAACTGAGTCATGTATTATACATGTTAAATATATGATATTTAAAATTTTAAAGAATTCTTGTCTATTGATTTTAATTTTACTGATAGCATTAAATTTAAGAAACCTGAAAATAATGATAAAGATGTAAACTGATAATTCTATAGTACTAAATCAAAAATTATTGCATTTATGTACTCTACAATGGTGTATCTTAAATACAAATTAAAAATATCGCTATAAGTTAAGTATGTGTGGATATATTAGCGATTTAATAACACTGGTCTACAAAAAAAAAAAAAAAAAAAAAATTTCGTGCTCCTTCAAAAAAAAAAAAATATGGACTAGATGGAATTCCTCATGCTAAACTCGAATCTGCTTTCAGCTTTTTCCCATCAGGTCGAGATTTTTTAATGGTCATGTTTAATATTGTGCCCTAAATAAGCCGATTCGAGTATATTTCACTATAACTCGAAAACGGTATGCACGACTTATACAAATTTATACCAAAATATGTGGAATAAAATTGGCGTTAAGTCATTCTTACAACAAATTTTTATCCGATTAATAGTTTAGGAGATATTTCGAAAAAAAAAATGTTCATGCTAAATTCAAGATTTATTTTTTTTTATTAAAACTTTTTTTTAAAAGTGAAAACATCAAGAATGTTTCAGCTTATCACCTTTATCTCAAAGCTGAAAAAACTACGAGTAAATAAAGCCCCGTATCATAAAAATTGATGCACAAATCTTGATTGCATTCACAGTTAAGTTAGGATACCATGCATACCTACAGTTAAGTGGAGACACACTAGTGGGCAAACAATTTTTTTTTTTTCGTCTTGAATAAAAAAAATTGGTGAATTAGATGGAATTTCACGTGACAAACAAGAATCAGATTTTACTTTTTTTCTATCACGTTTTGATTTTTTTTTTTTTTATGGGCATGACTACTATGACATCGCCTTTAGGCAATCACACTTCTATTACTCGAGAACAGTTTGTCCAATTAAGATAAATTAAACTCCAGTAGATAGCGATTTAAATTATCTTTGAGCCGAATTTACATAATTTTTGGTCAATTGATATTTCTGTAGTTATTCGGTAATTAATAGCAAAAAAATTAAAAAAAAAAAAAAAATTAAAATTGTGAAAATTTTTATCCATAACTCTGAAATTCCTTATTTAATAAAAAATTATGTTGACAAACCAAGAAGACAATTTTCATTTGCATCTTTTCATATCATTTAAATACCTTTTATAATTGCACTTACCCAAATCTATAAAGTTGCATTAAATGGAAAATCGTACTTTTTTTTCGAACGCCATATTGATTTTGATATAGGGTATTAAAGCAGCTACAGATTGACATATATCATCGCAAATTTTAATTAGCGCCTTGGGTGTACCTCGACGATTAATCAAAGACTCTATATTTATAAATATAGAGTCTTTGGATTAATGTTAAAATAAAAACATTGCATTCTTAGCCCATGAAAACCGTTGTTCAATATTTTTTGTGAAATTACATTTTCTGCGTAAGTAAAACTTAACAAATGAACTTATTTCAGATTAAAATTGACTTATAACGCCAAAATCCGCTACAAAAAAAATATGCAAAATTTCTGATTTTTTTAAAATAACTATATACTTTTAGCAAATTAATATTTTAAAACGCTACAATAATTATACCCTACACCACCAAAGGTGGTTGGGGTATTATGTGTTTGTGCAGAAGTTGTAACGCAGAGAAAAAATCTTCGGACCCCCACCTTAAAGTATACCGTTCGACTCAGAATCACTTTCTGAGTCGATTTATCGATGTCCGTCCGTCCGTCCGTCCGTCCGTCCGTCTGGTCGGCTGGCTGGCTGGCTGGCTGGCTGGCTGTCCATGTAAAGCTTGTGCGCAAAGTACAGGTCGCAATTTTGAAGATAATTTGATGAAATTTGGTACATAAGCTTTTTTCAACACAAGGACGAAGCCTATTGAATTTGGTTATGATCGGCCCATTATTTCACCTAGCCCCCATACAAATGTCCTCCCGGAATAGAGTTTTAACACTTATAGATGCCTTAAAAATAGGAATATTTTATTGAAATTTAGTACAAATAAGTTTTATATCAACAGAAATCCGTCTGCCAAATTTCATGAATATCGGTCCATAACTGACCATAGCTCCCATATAAACTTCTCTTCCGGATATCGCTAACGTACATAAATCACATACAAATGTTAGTATTATGTTAATATTTAGCACAAGTAAGTTGTACATAAGTAAAAGCAAAATTATGTGGATTGAAATGGTGTAGGGTATCATATAGTCGGGCTTGACCGACTATATCTTCTTCTCTCGTTTTAAAATGTAATTTGGAAACCTTCTTTGATGTTGCGAGTGTGCCTCGCGAAAAAGGCACCTCTTGAAGCCATTCACATTTTTTCTCTCCAAGTTTGGGTACCTCCTACAGCACATTATCGAGAATATCAAATGATGTATAATTTCATGAGCTATTTGGCTCTATTTTGAATTTTGCTATACCCGAAACGGCATAAAATCCCTGGAGAAAAAACTGCAAAATTTTTAAATTTTTTAAAATTTGGTTTCACAACTTTTGCACAACACAATTTGACACTGGTTAATGACACGCTAATTAAATCCATGCTGGTATTTTTCTACAAGTGTTTATAGCCTACATTAGAAGAATTAAACACTTATGCTAAAATCAGCGATTACAGCAATCAAAAGAATGATAAAAAAACTTTTTTTTTTATTTTTTGACTTTGGGTGATTGCCGGCACCACATGGAACCGTTTCAGGTCTTGAATTTTTTTCTTTTACAGCACCAAGTGTTGTTAACATAATTGCATCAAAGGTTATTTAAAAAGATCAGAAGTAAAAAAAGTATTTTAGGTTTAAGGTCGGTTTCATAAAGGTAAACATAAAATGAGAATTGCCCATATATATATTTTTTATATTTTAAATCTTTAATATTTCAGTCAGTAATAAGATCTTGATCGGATACTTGTTTGAATCTACCAAGTCCGAAAATTAATAACATTTTTTTAAATAAATAGAAACAGTTTAATCATAAACTTACAAATTGGAAAATAGCACAAAATTAATTTTGTTTAAAAAAACTCCTTAATTTTAGAAATAGTGATTTATCGCGAGTCAATACCGTATTGACTGAGGAGGCCTCAGAATATGTGTTTCTCTGGGTTATTCAAAGTATGAATTGATATCAGTAATAGAAAGAAATCCAACTCTTTTACATGTGCTACTATGTATGATTATGATAATTCATCACAATTATATTCGCAGATTTTTATCTCTTGATGCGGGTTACATCCACAAGCTTTCTTAATTACAAAAATGTAGACTTTTGATCACTCAGAACGCGAAAATCGGACACTGTGCATTGCAGCGTTGCCATAACAGCATTTAAAGTGCAATTCTAGCACTTATTTTTCGGGTACTGCACCTTTTTTGCGAAAAAAGGTGCTAGATGCTTTTTAGCACCTTTTTATACTTTTTTGTAAATGAAATGAATTTTTTGGCTTTAAAAGTACATTTCTAGCACTTATTTTTAGTTTTTGCACTTTAATTTTAATTATAGATAAATAAAGCACAAAATAGCTAAAAATATCTTTGTATAGTTTACCGATCAAATCTTTTTTTGAGAACTCCAAAACTAATTGTCTTAAGATATATTTTATTCCCTATGTAAGTGATGGGTTTACTTCTTTTATTTTTCCGTAGGCTGTCCTTATAATCTGAATTTTTCTAAAACATTGTAAACATTTGTCAAAGTTTTTACCAAAATTGTGCAACCACTACTATAATTGTTCACAGTTGTTAGATATTGCAAATGTTTTGTAAGAAAAAAACAGCATCGTTCTAAATTTCGTAAAATGTCAGCTATGAATAATAATTAGTAAAAAAATGTTTCCTTTAAAATGGAGAAGGCAGAAAATTTTTGAAAATTTACTTAATGTATTTTATTTCTGTACTTTTATAGACAAATATTTAATTTTTCTTTATATTTTATAAACAGCGTCAATTTATTAAAAAACAAAACTGAAAACCAATTAGAAAATTAATTATATTAATAAATCATATAATTAAATACCAATATAAAGTCAATTAATAATTTTATTAAAAAATTATTTGAAATACTTTTTTCTGTGTATGTATGAAATTTACTGTGGTCCAAAAAATAATGAGAATGATTTGTTCCTTTAGAATTAATAATATGAGCAATATAATGTGTGTAAACCATACAAATTAAGAAAGAAATTGTGAATATATGCATAAATAACAAAAATGTTTATTCTAATTACTTAATTTAAAATTTAGCACTTTTCTAAAGAATTGCACTTTTTAACAATCATTTAGCACTTATTTTTTCTAAATTGCACTTTTTTAAAAGCCATTTAGCACTTTTTCTCAGAGAAGTTCTGGCAACACTGGTGCATTGTGTATGTGCATTAGGGTTGGATTTTGCTAATGGCCAACCGGAATATATATTAAGCACTGTGAAAAAATGATGCATGATTTTTTTTAAATTTTTCTGTTAAGGTTTAGGGGTCGCTACCGTCCCCCGAAATGTTGTGTTGATAAAAATCGCTGCCCTTATAACTTTTTATTAAATTCTTTATATTTTTCCAGTGTGTGTTTTAATAGTGGTACTATGGCCCAGAAATAAGACGATTTCGAGCGTATTTTTACTATATTTAAAAATATTTATTTCAAAATTAATAGGGATAATATATACATATTTACATAAAAATCTTCAAATAGGTTACATGTGTTCATGTATTAATTAAAAAAAAAAAAAAAAATTGTTTTATTCAATTCATGAAATTAATGGTGATTAACATAAAATATTGTTATACCTTTGAAGAATTTTCAAGTTTTGCATAGTTTCTTAAAAATAATTATTGGAGCAAAGTTGATTTATTACAATTTGGTTTTTTTTTATAATCTTTCACCAGCGACAATAAATACTGCTTCTGCTGTTCATTGTTGGTATGTAGCTTATTATATTCCTCCATCAATGCTACTCCTCCTTCTGCTATATCGTTAACAACTCCATAGAACGAACTATGTCTCTACCATTTACGTAACCCTCATCTTCCTCCCAATCTTCAACACATTTCTTTAAGAATTTGAATGAAATACCGGTAATGCTAAAAAATCTAAGAGTATTTTTAGAAACAAAATCTTCTAATTGTTTGCTAATTATTAGAGTGTCATCTAATGTAATTCGTTTTAAGGGATTTTCCGGTCCTTCAACATCTAAAGCGGCCACCATCTTTTTTTTTTTTTGTATCAACAGAAACTTGGTCGTCAAATAAGGCGAATGCAATTAGCTCTTCCGATAAGTACCAAAGATGACCAAGGATTTTTTAATGGCTGCAGTTCCAATCAACTCATTTATTTCTGCATAATATTTTAGGTCCTTTAAAAGCTGTAGATCATTTTTTGGCGCACTGATGGGGCTACAAACCAGTACTTTATATAAATTCTTACTGAAAATATACAAACATCTCGAATTGAGGATGCTTCGCTTTCAGTTAGCTTGAATTAATGTCTAAATAAATAAATAAATCTTTAAACAGTAAATGGCTTTAGCCATCCATCTAGCCCGTTGAAGACCTCCAGGTGCTCTAAAAGACACTTCAGATTCGAGAATACCTCCTAAGAATATTAAAGATAACTTCAATAGTTCCTTGTAGTTATCTCGAGGCTGAAACACTTTTAACTGATTTAGGATGAA
Source organism: Protophormia terraenovae (assembly GCA_951394005.1). Classification (NCBI taxonomy): domain Eukaryota; kingdom Metazoa; phylum Arthropoda; class Insecta; order Diptera; family Calliphoridae; genus Protophormia; species Protophormia terraenovae. The sequence continues at coordinate 88,686,490 of OX596075.1, forward strand.
GCAAATGGTGTCATCATATTTTTCACATTTTTAAAAACGAATTGATCAGAAATTCCCGATTTAAAGTTTTTCCGATTAATTTTGTTCCAGGCTAATTTAAATCTTTTAAATATCAATGCTTCAGGCCCAGTTGATGTACCAAGAACGCGTTTGTGCTTGATGTAAAGAAAACACAATTTGAAAAATTTCAAAAAATATATAAATAAGTAATCTATATTTTAGAGTTTCAGGGGCGGGCACTTGGGAAAATTGTGAGAGACTAGGTCTCAACACGGGCAGATTCTAACCAACTTCATCCGAATCCATGATAAATTAAAAGTATTTATAGTAAATTTAGACACAATATCTTTATTATTTTTTAATTCTACCTTGCCATTTAATTTAATATTACAATCGGAAGGACGATCGGACAAAAGTCGCTTAGCCGTCTCAGTAAATGATTCCGAAAAAAATTTTTCCCACTTTTTTAAAAAATCTTTATTCAATAATGGTGTGCATAAAATTCATTTTTTAATGCACAACCAAATGGAAAAATATATAAAGGCAGCCAGTTTTTTTCAAAAACGCCAAAGTTTTAGGGCCGGTAGCGACCCCTAAATCTTAATAAAAAAATTTTTAAAAAATCATGTGTTATTTTTTCACTGTACTTAATATATATTCCTGTTGGCCCACATTAAAATAATAAAAAAAATAAAAAGTGGCATATAGGAACCAGCCTAATGTGCATCGATACTCATAAAATTTGTGATTTCTACTTATATAAAACTTATTTTAGTCGAAAATATTAAGTTAATACTAACATTTGTATGGGATTTAAGCACGTTAAAGTGATTTTCGGAAGAGGGGTTTATAGGGGAACTATGGTTGATTTTGAACTGATCTTCATAAAATTTTGCACAAAAATTTATACTTGTACAAAACTTTTTTGTATTACATTTCATTAAAATATTATTATATTTAAGGTATTTATGTTCGTTAAAGTACTATTCCGTGAGAACATTTGTATGGGTGGTAGGTGCAATAATGGGCCGATCGTAACCAAATTCAATAGTCCTTATGCCAAAATAATTATTCCTGCCAAATTTCGTCTAGATATCTTTAAAATTGAGACCTGTACTTTGTTCGCAAGGTTTACATGGACAAAAGGCCGACCAGACGGACGTCGTTGAATCGACTCATACTAATAATTTTGAGTCGTACGGTATACTTTAAAATTTCTTCTGTGCTTTTACAAACATAAGCACAAACCACCTATGGTAGTGTAAGGTATAAAGCAAAGAATACTAAGAATAGAAAATAGTACTCTTTCCTACAACAACAGAATTTCTCTCTCTTCACATACAAGTTCTGTGTGAATTCAACACACTTGTGAGAGAGAAAAACAACAGAAAATAAACAAACCTTTCCTTTAAAATTTAAGGAAAATTGCATTCGCGACACACTTTTTCACTATCACACCATACTTTTGTATTTTTTTTCACGCACTTTTATTGTATTTTTACTCCCGTAACACGAATATTTTCCACAAACTGAAAATATATTTTTTAAATTTATTTTTGACATTCCTTTTTTGTATGTTGAAATTTAAATTGAACGAACAATTTTGCTACTTTTGGTATTAAAAATAAAACAGAACTTAAAATAATTTTAAATTATTTTCATATTTATCAACAAAAAGCAAAAAAATGTAATTATATTACTATTTGTGGATGTAACCCGCATCAAGAGATAAAAATCTGCGAATATAATTGTGATGAATTATATTTCGTTAAAAACTGCTACGCCTACTTTTCATATAACTCAATGCACTTTTGTGAAGAATGTGCACGCATGGTACGTGTAAACTTCTACACAAATCTTAATAAAAATGATTCAAAAAATGACATATACGGCTTTTTAACAGAAACAAAATTTCGGTTGTTACATTTGATCCATTAGTTTTTGGTGGTTATCGTATACTCCAAATTAGTGAATCTGATTATATTAATAATCTATAAATCAAATATGTATTGGAATCTCCTCTATATGTTTTTTTTGTAAAATGTTCGCACAAGTTTTTACAATCCTAATTTCTTACCTCTTGCTCTTCTTCGGATAATTTACCAATTGGAATAATACATTATTCGATAATATTTTTCTGGTGAATTAAATTGCATGTAGTAAAGCGGACATATCGAGTCTTAATGTCGAAAATCTAAAACTGAAATCGTCAATATTTCATCAATATATTAAGATTTATTTATATTATTTATTTATATATTATTCTCGCTAACATCCATCTTTAATTTTATTAACTATTTTATTTAAAAATGATTTTATTCATACAATAACAACATTTTTAATTAAATTGTACTAATATTTCTAAAAAAAAAAACTCAAAAATACGAAAACTTTTCATGTTCTTTGATGCAAGCAACCAAATATCAAACAAATTTTGGCGAGAAATACATTGCGAAATGAAAAGGAGCAAATTGGAGCAAAATTTTATTACTGATTTTGGAAGACCACCTATCACCAATTACAAAAGTGCTATTTAGATAACGGGGACTTTTTTGTTTTTGTCTAATAAAAATTAATATAAATACAAAGAAATGCAAAAAAAAAGTTTAAAACGAAAAAATCCCAAAGACTTTTTGTTAATAACTTTTTTCAAAATATTGTTATTTTTTTACTACAGATAATACATCAATCTTTAAAACAAAAAAGGATTCATAAAAATCTTGCTTAAAATAAAAAAAAAATACAACTATTCAAAATTAAACATCTCACCAAAAAATATTTTGTGTTAAAATTATACCCAACAACAGTCTTGTTCAAGGTTCCATTACTTGATAACGGTTAACATTTTTTTAATATTTTCTTCATTTTTCAGTTGCTTCAGATTTTTAACGAGAATAACAACATTTTTTTTCCAAAACGCGAAAAAAAAACAATCATTTTTTACTTTTTTTTAAGATTTTACCCTCAAAGATATTTTTAGGTTAAACACATCCTTTCATATATCTCTAAAATTTACCTTTACAATTTTAGCTCCTCCCATAAGTCATAAACGTAAATTAATATTGAGTATTGTCGAATTCCCAATGGGAATTCTGACTTTTATTATTTTAAGAAAACTTCTACCATTGTTGGCCATTCCATATATGAGTTCACGACACTGTGCAACATATTTTTTATGATATTTTTAGTGAAAAAAAATTTTTGCTGCTTTTAACTTGCCTCTTAAATTAATACATATATGATGAATGTTTGATTCATTTTCCATATAATTTTCAAAATTTTATTTGCTGATATCAGCGTACGACAGAGTTGGTGGTAGTGCACTAAATTGTGAGTGCATTAAGCTTTACACTAAATCCCACTATAGTGAAAAAAAATTTTAACTATTTGCCACCACTATAGTTATAGTAAAACATTTCTTCACTACCACTAAAAAATTTTAGTGATATTGCAATTTTTTTCACTATAACTAAATTTAATGGTAGTGAAAAAATTTTCACTACACTCAATAGTGCAAAATAATTTTTTCCACTAAACATAAACATGACATTTTTTTTTGTCACTAAACATAAATATGACATTTTTCCAATCAATCACAACTCGCTGAACTAATTTTAGAGAGCTATGATGGTAATTATCAAATTTTTAAATAGTCATGGTACAATAATACCAGGTAACAGTATCGCTATAACAGATACAACAAGGCAACAACAACAGTCATTTTTGTTGGTTAATTTGTTTCCTTAATGTCAAAAAAAAAAAAAAAAAACATAATAAAAAACAAAGCACATGTATATTACACTGGGGCCTCGATTAATTGAAAACGTTGATTACCCGGGAAAGAAAATTTATCAGGTATGTGATGAAAACCGATCGTTTTCAAAACGAATCGGTTTGAAAAATTGTGATGATTTTCATGTGAAAAATAACAGTTATTTTTAGGCAAATATAAAAAAATTATTTAATAAAATCTAAAAGAAAGTGATTAAAATATAATTTTTATCAATAACAAAAACGAAAATATCAGAAAATCCCACTTTTTTTCGATTTAAAATCGATTCGTTTTCGAAATCGTTTTCCATCACATACCTGTATAAATGTTTTCTTTTTTTGCATACATTTAATTTTTTTTTTTTGCATCGATTAACCGTGATTGCCTATATCTATTCTATTCTAAGCATACTTTTTTTGATTGCTTTTGAACAATCAAACACAATATGAATAAAACAAAAAAGGGGAGTTCCCTCGTTTGAATAAGATGAGCCAGAGAAAGGTAAAATCCAAATGTACTGCATTCATGAAAAGCTAGTTAAGCAAAATATGAATTTGAAAAACATTATACAATTTTTTTTGTTTTGATAAACTACGTAAAATGAAACCCTTATGTATTGTTCAATGTTTTTTCGAAAATTATTATTTTTTCCTTATATTATTTAAACATTTATATTAAATCCTTGAATAACTGAATAATATAAATAAAAATTGTTTCTCCATTTACCGGGAAAATTGATTATCCAGAATTCTTCCGGTCCCGACCATTACGGATAATCGTGGCCTCACTGTATTTAATATAAACAAACTGTAAATGTAAACAAAACATAAATATAAAAAAAGCGTAAATGTAAATAAATTTTGACAGAAATATTACAAAATTGAAAGTAGCAAAAAATTATCAGCTGTTTTTATACTGTTACCTGGTATTATTGTACCATGTAAATGGTTTAGAACAACACTACATAATTTAGAATTTCTTTTAGTGTGTGTTTGGAAATCTTATAAGCGTATTTGTGTATATTGAGGTATCCATATATAAACGAGTAACGCTACTGACTAATTCGTTATGCCACAGACCGAACGCCTAAAGTTAAATAGATAAAATGTTGGTCTCCCGAAAAATATATCCATTACGAAGGGATTTTTGGAAATTCGAATATTGAAGAGACTATATTTGTATATATTTTAAAATTTGTTTTAAAATAGATTTTAAGTTTAAAATTGGTTTGTGAAAATGGGGGTTATTATTTATAGTTAGTATTTTATATTAAGAAAGTTAAAAAGACATTAGGTCATCTTTCAATTTAGTAAACAATTTCTAAGTTCCACTAACCTTAGTGGAGAGTTGTTTTTTGCACTAAAATATTTAGTGAAGAAAAAAAATGTTGCACTAGGCTTGAGCTAAAAAAATTTTAACTATCACTAATTAATTTTAGTGGAAAAAAATATTTTTTCACTACCACTATGCTGAATGAGGCTGATATATTTCAACTCACCACTAAAAAGTAAAGATTGTAGTTAAAAATTTTGTTTTATCACTAAGTGTTAGTGGAAACTGCAAATTTAGTGCACTACCCCCAACTCTGGCGCACGATAGTCATTTTCACACATGAACAAGCGCGAATGTTATATTCGGCCCGGCCGAATATATATACCATCAACTTTTTAAAATTTTACGTTATATGGGAGGGGGCAGTAAAGTTGGCAGTAAAGTTGGCCCATTTTTTGTTTCCGAGTTTACATTGATCCTTGAACTATATGAACACAATTTCGTTGATTTTCACCTTATATGGGAGGTGGGCGGTAAAGTGGGCAGACCACGCCCATTTTTGGTTTCCGAGTTTATATCGATCTCCGAACTATACATACAAAATTTCGTTGTCGTACGTGCTTTTTTTTGAAGAAATATCAGCAGAAAAGTATAAAACGGACACCCTGTGTTTCTAGTTTTTAGCCCATAACTTTATTAACCGATTTTGTCCATTTTCAATCCAAAACAAACTTTATTTAAGACAAATATTTGTGCCAAATTTCATCCCCCTACTTTGTCCCGATCGAGCCCTATCCTTCTTTCAACAGACGGACGGACATAGCTAGATCGACTCAGAATCGAACCAAGACCCAGAAAATATATACATACTTTGTGGGGTCTTAGATGATTCCTTCGACATATTACACACGGAATGACAAAATCAATATACCCCCCTTCTTTTTGATGGTGGGTATAGAAACTAGAGATCAGTGTTGCCAACTCTGACGCCTGTTGAATGGCTAGATTTGGAAATGAAAAATACTTAGAAATGGCTAACTTTTTAAAACTATAACATAGTGTCAACATTAGAAAATTTTTTATCAATACAAACGTCAAAATCAGCGCGAATCTATACAGTTAAACAGCTGATTATAATTTTTGGTTCTTACAGCTGTCAAACCGCTTATATAAAAAACAATAATGAATTCGCCATGATGTTGTTGTGCAACTGTTGCTATCTTCCATAAATTCACGTTAATGTTGACGTTTGTATTGATAAAAAATTGTCTAATGTTGATGCTATGTAAGAAAAATGGTCTTATAATTTGTTTACATATAAATTTAAGAAAACTATATATAAGCTATAAATAAACTTTAATCTTAAATTGCTATATTATTCTAAAGTATTTACCAATCATAAATATATAATACTGGTTAATACCCGGTGTGCTTCGCCACCCCCCAATAGATAGATGTTTCCCTTGCAAAATTTGAAAATTCAAGCTCTAATAGTTTCCCAGATATACTAATTTTTGTATTTAATTTTTATGGGAGGGACCATACACCCATAATCCGCTAATTTATTAGACAAATGCTTTCATGGATGTCAAAATTCTTTGTGCAAAATTTGAGCATTCCAACTCCAATAGTTTCCCAGATATATGAATTTTTGCATTTAATTCATATGGGAGGTACCATGCCCCCTACTTCTAGTCCGCCCATATTTTTCTTAAATATTAATATTGACACCAAAGTAGCTCCGACAAAATTTTAGAACTCTAAGTGTTATATTTTCTCAGATATGATAATTTAATATTTTCTTTATATGGGAGGTGCCACGCCCACTATCGCTAGTGTACCAATTTTTGTCCAAAATATTCATATTTAAGCTATTGCTAGTCGTACAAAATTTGAGCTCTCTAACTTTTATAGTTTCCCAGATATAAAAATTTTGGTATTGACTTTTTATGAGAGATGACACGCCCACTATTTCTTTTCCGCCCATTTTTGTACAAAATGTTCACATTGACACTTAAGTTTATTGTACAAAATTTGGGAAATGTAACTGTTATAGTTTCTAAATTTACGGCATTTGGTATTGGCAAGCAATATTAGGCGTGGGATGTGCCACACCCCCTATTGCTAGTTCGCCTATTTTTTCCAGAATGTTTATATAGGTGTCTAAGTTGTTCGTGCAAAATTTGAGGACTCTAGTATTACCAATTTCCGAGATATACTACCCACATGGAATTTAAAAATAAAAAGTAGACTATTTTTCCTTCCAGGCATATAGGAACGCACTGTGAAAAATTCAAGAAAATCGGTTTAGCCGTTTAGGCGGCTATAGACTTCAAACAAACATACATACATACAAACAAACACACATTAATTTATATATATATATATATATATATATATATATATAGATAGCGTAAAGAAATTAAAAAATGTGTACATTAGGGATATAACTTTCTTTAAATCAAAAAACACAGAATACCACGTCATAGCCCATGTTGTACTGATACTAAAAGCCGTTTTAAATTTTTTTTTTTTTTATGAAAAAACCTTCCGCACCGAAATCAATTTCAGAAAACAATAAAATCATTTCAGATTTTTTTTGTTATTAAATTATTATTTTTGTAATATTAATATATATATATATATATATATATATATATATATATATATATATATATATATATATATATATATATATATATATATATATATATATGATATTGATGGTAATGTCACTTCTAACTTTCGGAGGATATATTTTTTTGAAAAAAAAAAAAACAAAAAAAAAAAATGAAATTAAAGCTAAACATTTCAATTAAATAAAAATCTTTTTATTTTGCTGGAATTCTTAGCTTTCATTTAATACCCATATTGGTATATTTTTGGTACAAATTTTATATTTTATTTTAATATTTATGTAATTTTCGACACTTTGAAGTCCTTTTGAGAGAAGATTTGACATCCTGGAGAAATACTGAATACATAGTGTGTGATAATTTTTTTGGGTAATTGTTACAAGGTATATTAGAAGGAGATAAGAAAACATTGACATAAACATGCATTTGTGGCGGACACTGACAATAAAAATGCATTTGTACGTACGTACATACGTAATTATATATAGTATTATTTTAAAAATATAATATATTAAAATGTGCCTTTTTAAGAAATCAGACTCTGAACATAATGAAATATCAATAGTTATTTACTACTTAGGCGGTTTAATTTTGAGTCATTTCACAAATCATTTACAAAATTGTATACTGAAAATCCAATTAGCAAAAAAAAAACAAAATAACTTTTAAAATAATGCAATGACCATTCAAGTGCATAAGCATATACATATTAATTACATTTTTAAAAGAAGCTCCACCTATGTTGTTCTATATTTAAGTAAGCTCTTTCATTTCTTAAGAACAATATTGCAATTTTATATACAGGTTTATATGAATGGAAATATTTTATATACATCCGGCATTCCCTAAAAATGCAAAATGACTTCTTAACTACATATTAACCAATAAAAATTAAGAAATCGACTCATGAACTAAACTTTTAACTTACTTAATAGGGCTTCAGTGAAGAAAAAAATAAAATTAAATAAATGCTTATGTTGCAACATGTTGACAAAAATACAATAAACCAAATTATTTTTAGTTGCCATTTATTAATATTATTTTTTAATTTATTTTTGAGAATAATTTTTCTAACATAATCCAACTATCTGCACGTTTTCTTTAAGTAGAATCACATCTGATTTTGATTAAATTTTAAATATATTTATATTACCATTCAAATTTATCACACCAATTTTTTGTTCACAGTTTCTTTTAATTTTATCTACGATATTTATGCCTGCAAATTTAATTTAGTTGCACATATTTAACATCTAGTTTCCTTAGCGAACATGTGTTAAATATTAAATTATATAAATCTTAAATGTAAAGAAATAAACATTATTTTCTTTATCTATGTGGTTGATTTTTAGATCTCATCACCTATTTCTTTTCAAAAAGAAACTATGTATATATGAACGTATTTATTGTATGAATGCAGGAATAAATGAATGAATGTTACAGGTGCCGATAATCATGTCTACTTGTAAATGACTGTGTAATAGATTTGACGAAACGTTTCCGCTGGACGTGTCTGCAATATTCAACTATTATTAAATCGTATTTCTTTTATTATTATGTTGCAATAAGAAATTTAACAAGCTGTTGCACAAATGTTTCTATTTAACCCTTGAATGAAGCCTTTGTTGCATGGGAAAAAGTAGCAGCAAGTGTCTATATGCATATAGTACACAGAAAAAAGTCACCAATTAACAAATATATATGAAAATAATTCATTCAATTATAAACTTGTTTAAATTTGCACCTCTCACCAAAATGATTATATCAATTACTAAAAACTATAAAAAATACAAAACAGAAAAAAATTCCCAATTAATAAATTAATTAAATCAATCAAGTAGATGATTGAATGAATTAAAAATGTTAAAATCATACAAAAATTATTTTTATTTTATTTTTTCTTCAATATATTTATTAAATTTTGCTGCAAAATTAAACAACTGAGTTAATTGAAAAAAAGACGGTAATAATTTTTTCTGTGTAACTACGATAACATTAGTAATGAATAATGTTTTTTTCATATTAAAGAGATAAAATTATAAGTGCTAAAATTAAAAATTAGATAGAGTTACAGCTGTTTTTTAAAAGTCTTTAAATTTTAACTATAAATATGTACTATTTATACCCTACACCACTATAGGTGCATGCATTATTCTGTATTTTACATTTAGTAAAAGTCTACAATTAGCCACAGTCCTAATTTTTAGCTCATACGGAATGGTGTAGGGTATCATATGGTCGGTCTTGACCGACTTTAGTTTCTCTCTCGTTTTATTTAGGTTTTATATGTAGCTATATTTAGCTTTGCAAGATTCTTGAGAGTTAACCAACCATTAGAATCTTTATACCAAAAGCTTGTGGCAAATCTCAGCAATTACCAAAATTCGACTTACTTAAAAGATAATTGGATTTACGTATTTTTTTCTAAGCATTTTTTCTCTTTCCAGAGCTTTCTGAAGCTAACAGACGTGGTAGAAAGATAAACATCGGTTTTCTTATAATTCTTATATTTCATCCTACAAATTTTAACAGAGCCTAACTTTTTATCAGCGAGTGGAGATACGCAATTCTTTTAATTTCTTTATGTATTTTTTATTTTGAGAAGTTTTTATTTTGGTTTAAAGAATTTTTGATTTGTTGTTTGTTCTCCAAAATTGTTTATTGATTGTTTGCTATTTTTTTTAAATTAGTTTTTTCTTAAATCAACATCTTTCAATTCTAATGAGTTTTATTATATTGCCTCACTTGATGCAAGAGGCTTCCAAAAGCAGAATCAGAATATCAGGCATCTCCTACTGAAAGCTGGTCATATACCCCACATGAGAATATTGAGTTTATTTAAGTACGATTCCTTCATTTTCCCAGTAAAAAATAACTGAAGAAGTCATAATTTTAACATTGTATTGTCACAGCAATTATATGGTTAAATCGCAATAAAAGTATTGTTGATCTGCAACCATATTTTTGTTGTATATGTACTTCATTTATGTATACAGCAATAATATGGTTAAATCGCAATTAAAATATTATTGTTCTGCAAACATATTTTTGTTGTATATGCACTTCATTCATGTATACAACAATAATATGGATAAATCACAATTAAATTATTGTTGATATACAAAAATATTTTTGCTGTATTTGTACTTCATTCATGAATACCGCATAATATGGTTAAATCACAATAAAAATATTGTTGATCTGCAACCTTATTTTTGTGGTATACGTACTTGATGTACTTGATTCATGTATACAGTAATAATATGGTAGAATCACAATACAAATATAGTTAACCTACAAATATATTTTTGTTGTATATGTACTTTATTCATGTATACAGTAATAATATGGTTGATTCACAATAAAAATACTTACTCGAGAAACAATCATTATGCCAAAAAATTAATAAATATAAGTCAATTAATTTATCGTAATGTAGTTTTATTAAAATTAAGTATAATTTAGTTATGTAAAATAAATCGCTTTGGTATAAAAAGATGGATATATTCTTAAATACTCGTACAAGGTGATACTTTTTTTTTTTTTTTTTGCATTTCGAAGATCGCCTATTGTGTAGTTTTATTTGCCTATTTTACAATCTGAAACACTTATATAAAATATTTATTTCTAATTTAATATTAATTAAAATAAATTATTTTAAATAATTCACTTTTTTAAATATACATTTAGTATATTTTCTAATATAATTTAAAAAGCCGACAGATAACTAACTCTATGCAAGAAGCACATTAAACTGAATAAAAATCAGCAAGTATTTTTATTGTCAAGTACTAATAATGTATATTGTTGCCAATACAAAACAAACATTTTGTTGTCAATTCAAAACTACAAACACAATAATATATTCAGTTATTGAAAAGAATTTTAATAACAATAATGTGGTTTTAATTTAAAGATATTGCTTAACATGCTGTGTCAACAATATAATTGTGAATTGAGAACAAATGTATAATTGCTACAACAAAATAGTTTTTAAAATAAAATATATTCAACAATAATATTGTTGGGTCAAGTATATTGAGAATTGTTTTTTTCTCTGCGTGAATAACCCGAAAAAGTTCTGCAAAAGTTTTTTTTTTAAAAACCTAAATTCTTATTCATTGCTTTTGAAGTCTTTTTATTGAAACTATGTAAACAATTTTTTAAGAAAATTCTATTTCAGCCTTATTAATTCAAGTTAAGTCAAAAGATAAAAGGGGTTTTCATGCAATCACATAATTGCAATCACGTATAAATTTACGAATTAGTAAATATATCCGTTTGAATGAAAACCCAAATTGAAAATATTTTTAAACTTGTAAAATTTTAATTTTATTAGAAATTATTAATATTTTTATGGCCGATAATATTACATGGTTGAATTAGTCTTGGTGGCATGATATTGCAGATCAAGTTTGATAAAATGACGGTTTCAAATAAATTGACCTCAAAGTTGTCAAAGAGGTTTTTTTGAAAATAAAATTTCACATAATCGGAGATGAGGTTTTTTCGAATTGATTTGGAGGAGCACAGGTCTCTAGCGATGCTAAATAATATTAATGCAAAAATTAAAATATCTGGTTAAAAGTATATTAATCTGATGTCAGAGTTAGGGGCTGACAATAATATTGACAAATTCTGCATTCATTTGAGGTTTGTCTTAATAAAAATTTGTCTAGTATATTCTCGACTTTAAAAAATGTTTTCATAAATGTTTAATAAAGAAATTTTTAAATTGATTTTGTTTGAACGAGATGTTTGTGTAATGAGATAATATTAATCATAATCGATTAAATGTATTTAATATTGTTTATTTTTGAAAAATTTACAAAATTGGTTGTTAACAAATTTAATATAAATTCAATTGGCACTACTATTTTGAGTAGGGTATTATCTGCTAGACTGACTATAATTTTCTTACTTTTTTCTTGTAGAAAAGGAAAGAATGAAATGGATGCATACCCACTCTTTACAAACCAAAAGTCTAAAATGCTGATTTTAAATCATCTGTGCTACAGAACACGTAAGAAAAGAAGATTAAGTAGAACTTTTGATATCTGGCTATAATATTTCTTGCGTAGCAGAAAAATATCGAAGAATTATTTGCTAAATATACTAACTCAGACCTACCAATAACTCTTCAAAGAGTTAAACAAATTCGCAAACAAATGTGTAAGCGGAAATTATTATGTTGTCATAAAGGATTTTATTTTAAAAATCTTCAGAAATCTTACACATCCCTGCAATTATTGCAAAAAATATACATATTCATACCCTAAAATATATAAAAATAGTATTTGTAAGCTACATATACACACATCTGTTTAAGTGGATTTCCACATACCAACATCTTGTGCATGTATGGCTATATTGGTAAAACCACCCTCATAAGGATTTGAAGAAAAAGTAAAAAATCACTTACACATATGATCCTTTAATGTTGCCATCAGAAATAAAACCCCTCCCATAAAATTTTGATTGAAATCTACACATGTGCGGTGAAAAAATATAATTTCTTGCTTTTAGCCAAGAAAGTGAAAGTATCTCTTTTTGTTTCCTTTAAATGTATGGGTATGAAAGTGTGATTATGAGTGAGTGTATTTCTTTTTAAATATCTGCTAGTATTGGTAATGACGATATTTATTATTTGTTCTTTTTTTTAATTTGAAGCTCTCCATTTTGTTGGACATCAAAACACACTTTTTTTTCAAGGTGTCACCCTTTATTTTTTTCAGCCTGTTGTTTTTGTGTATATCTGCATTACAGAACAATGAGAATAAGAGGTCTGCTTAAGTGCAAGTCTTAACGCTTAATGTACGTTAAATGTTTGAGTTTCAAAAGAAAATTTAAAAATACAATGGATATATTTTTTTATGTATTTTATATTTTTAATTATCATCTTCCCTTTGAGTTAAAAAGCATATAAAACACAATATATGTATGTATGTGTGTCTTTATATTTATAAAATGTTGTCGTGTTTGTGATTTACTTTGGCTTCCTTGTACGAGTAGATAATTGCAAAACTTGCGATACTTGTGTTCTGTTTTATTATTTTGTTTTTTTCGTATTTCTTTCAGTTGTTGTATATATATACATACATATATTTTACTTTGAAATTGAAACTGGCCTAAAAGCATTTTTCTTGCCGACAAACATGACAATAACAATGTCACAAATGTTGTACGACAATTATTATAAAAAGATACAAGAGAATTTTGCAAAAATAAATACTTTTTTCTTTTATATCTTTTTTTTTTTTTTTTTTTTTATTATTTAGAATAAAGTGTTCTTTTTCACTACTTGTAAAAGCGTTTCATTTGAAATATGATCACAGAAGTAAAGTAAATGTAATTTGTGTATCGGCAGCCTTTTTACTTAAATCTGACCATGTAGTTTTTGTTTAAATCATAATTGGTTGAATTTCTATTTAGGACAACAATCATGTATACAGTATAAGTATATGTAAATAGTGCTTATTTAAAAAATCATATTAAAGGTATTCACCTCAGAAATTGCAACGTTGCACGACCCTTGCAAAATAAGTTGTGCACAATTTATTCTATGTGATTGTTGTTGTGTTTACAGAAATCGATGCAAATTTTCTACTTTGCAAGGGTCTTGCAAAGCTGCAAATTTCTGAGGTGAATACCTTTATTATTTTTATTACAAAGAAAATAAGAATATCTATTACAAAGGAAAACTATTGTTGCTACTTAAAAATATTGAAGTAAAAAGGTAATATTAAAAAAAAAAAACTTCAAATAATAGGAAAAAGAGATTAATTATAAGAAACGCTTTAAAAATTATTCGATATATCACCTTTGCAGTTTTCTTACTAAAGAAAATTTGAAATGCCAGATAACACTGGTCGACAAAAAAAAAACCCCACCATAGACGAATAGTTGGACTTGATGTATTTTAATGTGCTAAACACGAATCAGCTTCCAGTTCTTTTTTCATCCGGTCTGGATTTTGATTGACATAAGTGATAAACCAAAAGATGCGGACTAGAAATATCTTTAAATCTTCCAAACTTAAGTTTTTTATGTGCTTTATAGTTTCGAAGTTATTTTTCATGCTAAATTTTAGATTTTTTTGTTCACTAAAATTTCTTTTAGTAAATGAAAATATCAAAAATGTTTCAGTTTGTCATCTTTATCTTAAAGCTGGTAATGCTGCGAATGTATCTTTGAAATTGATGCATAAATCTTGATTTTATTCGCAGTTAAGTAAAAATACCCATGATACATACAATTGTGTAGAAATACAGTGGTGGACAAAAAAAAAAAAAAAAAAAAAAAAAAATTATTATTTTTTTTTTTTTTTCTTTAAACAAAAATAGGTGAACTAAGTGGATTTTGACGAGTTAAACAAGAATCAGCTTTCACTTTTTTCTATCACATACTAATTTTTTTCATGGGCATGACTGATATCATTACCTTATTCACACTATAATATTCGAGAATGGTTTGTCAAATTTAGGCTATAACTCAAGAACCGTTTACACGATTTTGATAAATTATACACCAAAAGATGCATACAATAATTCTCTTCTCATAAGCTCGTTAAATTCCATCTAATCCACCTATTTTTTTTTTTTATTTTTTATTTAAGACGAAAAAGGGTAATCCTAACTTAAGTTAAATTAAGCGTACCTAACTTAACTGTGGATGCAATCATGATAATTTTTTATGATACATGGCTTTATTTGCTCGCAGTTTTACCAGCTTTGAGATAAAGATGATAAAATTAAACATTTTTGATGTTTCTAATTTTAAAAAGAAGTTTTTGTAAAAAAATAAATCTTGAATTAAGCATGAAAACATTTTTTTTCGGATAATTATTTCGAAATGTCTCCAAAACTATTGAGCGGATAAAAATTTGTTAGTAGAATGACTTAAAGCCAGTTTTATTCCATATATTTTGGTGTATTATTTGTATAAATCGTGCATACTTATAGTAAAATATACTCGAGTAATCGGCTTATTTAGGGCGTAATATTAGACACGCCCTAAATAAGCCGAAAAAAACCTTGACTGATGGGAAAAAACTGAAAACAGATTCGAGTTTAGCATGCGGAATTCCATCTAATCCACATATTTTTTTTTATTTATTTTTTTTTTTTTTTTGAAGGAGTATTTTTTTTTGTCGACCTGTGTAATCAAACCATCACCCGAAAATAGTGTACAAAAAGGGCAACAATATTGACTGCACTACGGAATCTGTCAATATTTGAGTGTGAAACTTGAACAAAGTACTTGTGTAATCTTTGTTAAAGTTACCAAAACAAACTTTCATTTCGTTGGAATCATTGAGGCACTATTTAATAATCCAAAATGTATCGTATAATGTAATTAATATTTACTCTCCATATTAGGAACTTTTCTCCACGACCTACCCACAGTGCTTCAATCACATACAATGGGACAATAACAGAAGCAGTTGTCGTAGCAAACAGAAACTTGGTACGCATATTATTTTAGTTCTAGAATAATTAAATACAATGTTTTGAAAAAAAATCGCAAGGACACATCTACCTCCTATTTATCCTAAAGTTAAAAATAAAATTTTTTTCCTAAAATACTGATTCGAACTTTACCAAAATATGTTGCAGCCATTATAAGTCTGCTAATTTATTTTTAATCGGAGCAAGGAATCGCCTACCTCCCAAATATTTTGGAAATAAAAAATGGATTTACTGCTCGAATATTGATGAGAATGTGATCGCAGTTAAATATAGGTTATATGTGAGTCTGTCAATCTTTATTTGAATCAGAACAAAAATACTCCTAACTCCCATATATCCTGAAATGGGAACAAGCGAAAAAATTCTATTCGGCTTGGCCGAATCTATATACCCACCATCAACTTATTCAAACCTTATATAAAATAAATATTGAAGCCAAATTTCGTTCCCCTAAGTTAGCCTGTTTAAGCCCTTTCCTGCTTTCAACAGATAGACAGAAGGACGGAATCTAACCAGTACCCAGAAAATATATATGTATGTACTTTATGGTGTTTTAAGTGATTTTTTCGATATGTTACAAACGGAATGACAAAATTAATATACGCCACATCTTTTTTATAGTGGGTATAAAAATATATTGTTAGGATACTTTATTGATTTAAATATATATACCATAATTACATAAAAACAAGAGAAATATTAAACATGACCACAAAATCAACCCACCCCAGCCCCCAAAAAAAAAAAAAAAAAAATCAATACCTGGTGGAAAAAAAAAATGGGGAAAAAAAGATTTAGTCGGTTAAGCCCTACCACATGATACCCTACACTTTAATTAGATTTGGGCCAATTGTGGACCGATATTCATATTAAGTGTAAAATAAAACATACGAATTCAGAATATTACGTCGATACTAACAATTATGTGAACTTATTCGCTTTTATGTGATTCTCGAAAGAGGGTCTTATATGGGAGCTTTGGTAAATTATGGACCGATCTTCGTAAAATAATAAATCTTATTTGTGTTGAATATTAACTTGATACTAATATTTTAATAGGATTTTGCCCGTTAAAGTGATTTTCTGAAAAGGGGTTTATATGGAAGCTATGGTCAATTATGGACCGATCTTGGCACACAGATTTAGACTTATATGGAACACATTAAAATGTTGCTATATTTAAGGGATTTATGACCATTAAACCCTTTTCCGCGAGGATATTTGTAAGGGGCGAGGTGAAATAATGGACCGATCATAACCAATTTCAATAAGTTTCTTTCCTGGACTGTAAGAAATGTTGTTCAAAATTTCGGCCTGTAGTTTGATAACAATGTTTACACGGACGAACAGACAGAGGGACGGGCGGACATCGTTAAATCGACTCAGAAAGTGTTTCTAAGCCGTTTGGTATAAATTAAGTTGGGTTTTAGACCAATACTTGGGTGTTACAAACATCAGCAGAAACGCATGGAGGGTATTATGTGTTGTGTAAGGTATAAACAACAAGATCTTACTTCGCGATCCCCTTTTGACATTGTAATGGAAGTACGACCCTCTACAAATTTGACTAATTTAAAATTTAGATCAATTGTTAAGAACTTGTTTTTGCTTCATGATATCTTAAATATATAATATAATTCTCTGTGAACACAAAAGATCGATACTTTGTTTTGATGAACAAAAGAACGAAAAAGATAGTTACACATAAAAAAGTATGTTGATAAAAATTTTTCTAATTCTTAAATTAGTGTTGCTAGGACTTAAGAAAATAAGAAGCAAAATTGGACTTTAAAAAAGGTCAGAAAAGGCTAAATGTCCCAAAAAAATAAAGCCAGAAAAAAGCTAATATATTTTTTTTTATTTAAAAACGCATTTATTTTTTTGTTCTCATTAGTTGTTGGTATTTCTTAAAAATATGTTATTGTATATATAAATATAATGTAAATAATTCCAATGAGTAATAAAGTTTGTTAAAAAATAATAAAAATATTCTTACAGAATAAAGCGCCGTAGGCAAAAATTTTCGTTACATATAAATAATATCGTTACATATAAAACTTGCAAATTAATAAAAAAAATTCTTAAATTGATGATTCTGTAAAGAAAAAATTAGTAACTTTTTAGCCTTTTTAAAGCTATGTTAAGAACCAAAAAAAGCTAGAAAAAAAGCTTAAAACTAAAACGAAAATTTTGATGCTAAATGCAAAATAAAAAGGCTAGATTTAGCCTTAAAAAGGCTAAACTGGCAACTCTGACTAAAATGCTTTTTAATCTACTAATCTCTTTTTGAAATGAGTTTGGTATTTTATCGATATTCATATTGAAATGAAACTACTCTGGGAAATAAAAGTTTTGTGTACTAAGCATTGAGATGTCGCACCATTCGACCAAATTCTAACAATCTTATTCCGCAGAATGTCATTCTATGGTTAAAATTCTAAAAGAGCTTTGAAACGACTTTATAAAAAAGTTCCTTGCATAATAAATTTACAAAAAATAAAAGCAGGGATTCAGTTGATAGTTTCATCAAATTGAAGTGAACTATTTATTTGCTCTTTGTTTTCCATGTCACATCGTAGTTTTCATTATATTCGACAGCATCACTTTTTTTATTTGATCATTATTGCCTTTATCAAACATTATATTTTTAATCGAAGCACGATTTTTCATTGGTTTTCTTGCAGCGAGTTCTAATTGATTCTTAAAAGAACTCATTTGGAAAAAAAATCTTTTCTTTTGTCTTTAATTTAGCGATATTTTATATAAAGATATTTTCCATTTTAAATAACTTAATGATTTCATTGGAATTTTTATTTAAACTTCTACATTAAAAAATTGTGTGTTCAAAAATATTTTCCAGGACCTCTTCGCGACCCCCCACGAATATTTTTGTTGGGGATCGGACCCCTATTTGAGAACCGTTGCACAGTGGGGCAGAATCGACATTTTTTGGAAATAAATCTGTAACTTCTGGTTGGATTTGCATGAAATTTGGTATAGACATAGCAGAAGAGTGCATAATGTTAAGTTTGGAAGGGGGACTGTACAGACCCCTCAGGGGCGGCGCTAAAGGGGCTACCTCTGACATACAAATTTTTTAATCGCTTGCCAAATTTTTCTCGTCCAATTTCAAATATTCTTATACATTATTATAGGCACTGATAAGAGCAACAAAAAACATGCTTACATGTCCTATTTATATCTTATAGTTTTTGAGTTATTTCCATTTGAATTTTTATGTACCTCAATTTTGCATGTTCTTGGTCCAGTTTTATTCATATATATCCTAGTGTTTCCGACTGATTTCATTTGTTTTTTCTTTCACTAATTAAAGAACAAAATTCTCTATTGTACAAAAAAAAAGTCGATATCTTTACGGAGTCCAAAAATAAACAATTTTGAATTTGAAAATTGCAAAAATTACAACTTTTTGTGTTTTTTTTTTTTTTTTTTTGCCGAAAAAGTATCTACAATTTGTTTCTCTATAATAAAATTTTCGAAACTATGCCATTTTAAATTTCATTACAGTCCCCCTTCCATTGTACGCTCCTCTGCTATGCCTATACCAAATTTCATGCGAATCCAACCAGCCGATCAGAAGTTACAAATTTATTTCCCAAAAATTTTTACTCTGCCCCACTGTGCGTTGGTATAAACAGGAAGCTGCTTCGTGTTCCTATTTAAGGGAGAATTTTTCTGCCGATCTGTGTAATTAACTTTTTTTTTAAACTTAGGTCAATATATATAATGGAATATTAAATGCAGACCATAAACTTTGTATGTGTGTAAATGCTTCATATGAGAACATACGTACACAAAAATTTAGCACTTGTTAGACAACATACTTTTCGTAATAAATATGGACACATAGAAATATTCCAAAATATTTTAAGTATTCTAAAATCTTACATGTCTTCATTTGCCTCAATAACGAATTCAATGAACTTAGTCGAGTGTCTCGTCAATGAATAAAATATAATACCCTCACAATATATATTTTTTATATTAGGAATATAATAAAATATTAAATTACAATAACAAAATTTATTAATAAAAAAATTATCAGACAATGCAATGTGTTTATAAGGATCTGACTACAAAGTATGTGAGGAAATACAGGTATAAAAGAAAAAATTAATTTGGTGATTTAATCAAGCATACGATCATTTACCAACTACCTTGGTGGACTTTTTAAGAAATTCTCAAATTTTTGTAATATAAAACTTAAGATTTTTTGAGAATCGGCGCCAAAAATGTCGCTTGTCATTGAAATGTCCTCAGTGCTCGTCTTTGTAAATATGTATTTTGTATTAAAAGCTTGTAAAATGTTTTTAGGTAATATAGGGTGACCAGACGCATAAATAAACTTAAGTAAAAATTGGTAAATATAAAAGCTAAAGTTTACGAATGTTTTTCAAATAATAGTTATTTAAAATATTGTTGTTATGTATACACAGAAAAAATTATTACCGTCTTTTTTACAATTAACTCAGTTGTTTAATTTTGCATCAAAATTTAATAAATATGTTCAAGAAAAAATAAAATAAAAAAAAAAAATTTTGGTATGATTTTTTTCCTATACACATTTTTAATTCATTCAATCATCTACTTGATTGATTTAATTAATTTATTAATTGGGAATTTTTTTCTGTTTTGTATTTTTTATAGTTTTTAGTAATTGATATAATAATTTTTCTGTGTATGGAGTTATTTATTGGTCGGTTGAGCACGTTCAATAACATTATATTATCTCAGCAATAGAAAATCTAATAATATTCATAAGAATCTTTCAGTCTGGTCATCCATACTTGTTCTTTTCAACATTATTTCTTTAGTACATGAAATTTGATATTCAGAAGTTTTCTTTGGTTTTGATATTTAATTATTTTATAATTTTTTTTTTTTTTTTTTTTTTTTATTATAGTTTTCAAAGTTTAATCATACTTTGCTGCATTTATCTCTTTCTCACTCTCCCATATATAACTAATTATAATAGGTTATAAAGTCCGTCTGTTTCTTTACCGTTTCATCAAGTTTTTTTTTTCAGATTTGTTATTATTTGTGGCATACAAATATAATACGGTCTAAAGGCCAAGAAACATTTAGTTTTTGATTGTTTTTATAGACACAGGAAATCATTTGAAAATCCTAAAAATAAACCAAAACAAATGTTAAAGTCAGCCACAAAAAAAGTACAAAAAGTAACATAGTTTGGATTTCATTCCCTTCAACTTTGGTTTATTCGCTATATTAGCATGCTAATCCCTCACCTAACATAAATATTTGTTGCCATTATTGTGTTTGCTATTTTCGGTATTAATCTGATTAATCCGTTTGCAGTCAAAACTTATGTTAAATGTTTATAAAGTTTGACTTGTCTTGTTAACCAAGACATAGTCTTAGAATGAGGAGAGAGTTTTGCGAATGAATACAATAACAAACCGATAAGAGTTTTCTCCTTTGTTTTCCATTATTTAGTTGTTGGAGTTTCCATTCGGTTTTCTTGGCTTGGCCAATAGTAGTGGTGGTTAGAAGTAGTCAAGTGTAGACAAATAAATAACATTAATATATTTTTAACACGCTAATCGCAAATGCCAGTTTACATGCACACTATTATTCAGTTTAACATTTATTTAATTCGGTTTTGGTTAAAACGTTTTAAATAAACTTTCAAAGTTTAATATTTAATTTATTTTATTTTGTAAATTGTTAATTAAAACGAATTTAAAAGATACGCCTTTTTCGTTAAAACGTTAAGGGCGTTAATAAGGATTTAATCCTTTTTGGTAAAGAGGTTTTATTAAAATCTTTAAAATATCCGCATTATGTTTTACTAAAAGATAATCTTTAATTAGAGAAAAGTTTTATTGTTTTACTGGATCAACACTTCGGATGTTTATTAAAGGTTAAATTTGAAGTACTCTAAGACTATATATGTGTAAAAATGAAACTGTGTTTGTTTGTTTATTTGTTTGGGTTTTATAGGCAGCTAAACCACTGGACCGATTTTTTTTTTTAATTTTCAAAGTATCAATTTGTGATACCCGAAAATACAATAGGCTACTATATTTTTCGATAGGAGCGGGGAAATTGTTGCCCTCATACAAAGTAAGTATTTATTATCACCAGGGAAACCACAAATATACAATTGTATATTTTTTCCTGAATGTTGAATGATGCTATCGATAAAATATTTATCCGTTTCAAAACAAATAAATCATTTTGGCATCGCTTTGTTAGTGCATATTTTACCCTTTACGGCATATTTATGCATTTGACGATTTTTAGTATTTATAGCATATGTTATTTTTAGGGTTTGTTTAACCCTTTTTGGGGCATATTTTGACAATTTGAGGTTAATTTGTTTATACCTCATGAAATGTTTTTCAAGTTTGATTTTATAAAAAAAACTAAATAAATAAATTAATTTTAAAATTGTTGGAAAAGCTTGACTTGTAGCAACAAGATTTTTTTAGGAAAGCATATGATAATTTTGATAATCTCTGAACAAATAATAATGTCTAGAATTAGATGGGGGAAAAAAATAGAAGATCAATAACGTTTTTATGCGATACAATAAAAAAATAACGGGGAAGCAAATTTCGACACGGTTAATAAATTTCAGTTTTGCCTTATTTTATAACGCACAGTGGTTCCAAAACGCATTTTTTGGAAATAATTCAGTATCTAAGGAACCGTTACAGGTATCTCAATAAAATTTCACATGGTCAGAGCTGAGGTGTTTTCGAGTTGATTCGGAGGAGTACAGGCTCCTAGCTGGTCAGTGGGGAAGTGGATGTCCCTCCAAAACTGCTCATCTCGGGTATGTAATTTTTTTTTTTTGAAAAATCGCCAAAAATTCATTTAAGATATGACAGAAAAGAAATTTTATTAATAGATAGTCCTTGTAAATCTCTACAAAAAATATACTTACATGAGTAGGTTATCTCTTTTAGTTTAAGAGATATTCAGGTTGAAATAAATTTTTACCTCATTTTTAACCTCGTTTTTTTAGTTTTTTTTTTTAACTTGGCGGGCTTAATATTTGCCAGATTCCTTATAAAATTCTAAATAATATTGTTGCAAGAATCATATAAATATATGAATCCGTTAAAGAGTTATATTAATCTAAAGTTGGAACTTTAAAAAAATTTTAAATTTTTTGGTTTTTTTTATTTATAATTTTTTTAATGTTTTCAAAAGAAATCTTAATGTAAATGCGTGTGAAGTAAATCCTCAGCTTTGACCATGTGAAATTTTATTGAGATACCTCTCCATGAAATTTAGGAGACATGATTATACTTATAAAGGACATTCTAAATTTCTTGAATTAAAAGCTCAAAATCATTTGTTGTTGTTACGAATACATATTTATACCCTAAACCACCATAGGTGTTGGTCGAAATTTTGAAGATAATTTGATGAAATCAAGGCACATTTATTTATCAGGTATAGTCAGTTAATCAGCAAATTTTTTTTGCTTTGTTTTGGATATTACATCTGTCAAACTTTGTTTACGTTTACCAGAGTACCAAGCGGACTGGCTCAAAACCGGCAGCTAGTCGCCGCATAATTTTTCTAGCCGTTGCCGCCGCTGACTCATACCAGCTTGAAAGACTGAGCAAAATACAAATAAAAATTTACTTAAAATTGCATATGTTAAACGGAACTATTAGTTTTAGTAATATACATAAGAAATGTACTTAATTTATGTAATAGAATACAATAAACACTTTGAGCTGACAAATAAGCTGCCGCCGATGTGACCTTGTGAAGGTCGCCGCCGCCGACCAAAATAGGATACGCAGCCGCCGACAATTTTGCGTCGGCTTGGTTCCTTGATGCTTATTCTTAACATTATATCATTTTGCATCAAAATTTAATAAATTTATTCAAGCAAAACTGAAATAAAAATAAAATTTAACTATACTTTTATATCATATATACATTTTTAATTCATCCAATCAACTACTTGATTGATTTAATTAATTTATTTATTGGGAATTTTCTTCTGTTTTGTATTTTTTACAGTTTTTAGTAATTGATATAATCATTTTGGTGAGAGGTGCAAATTTAAACAAGTTTATAATTGAATTAATTATTTTCATATATATTTGTTAATTGGTGACTTTTTTCTGTGTACTTTACTTTTTGTTATTTTTACAAATTCGCTTTGTTTCTTATCAGCTGATTTTGACACAACTAACCAGCAAACCATTTAAAAAGTGCCTGTTGTTTTTGTATTGTTGTATTTGTTGTAGAACTGACTTTACCTGATAAATAAATATACCTTGGATGAAATTATAGCATCAAATTAATATTCGACACAAATAAATTTTTTATAAGTATAAATGACAGTGCAAAATTTTATGAAAATCATTTCATAATTTACCATAGCTCCCATATAAGACCCAATTTTACGAATCACCCATAAGTGCATAAACACATTTGAATGTTAGTATCGATGTAATATTCTGCATTTGTATGTTTTATTTTACACTTAATACAAGTATCGGTGCACAATTGTCCCCATCCCGAATTTTGGGACACATATACCATAGTGTAGGGTCGGTCTGGACCGACTATATCTTTTTTTCTCTCGTTTTTAAATAAAATATATTATTTGACATGATTTGGCATCATGTCACTACGTAGGAATGCTCTGGAGTGGTACCAAAACAATAACATAGTTTTTGTACCAAGGGAGGCAATCCTCTAAATTGTGCTGAGCTAAGTCCAGTGAAGATATATTGGGCTTTTGTGAAAAGAGAATTGAAGAGGACAAAGAGGTGTCCCAAAATGTCGAAATTTTAAAAGGAGATTGGCAGACGTTCCATGAGAGTGACTGAAACAACTATCAAATCTCCAATGGAATGGTTAATAAAAAGGTCTACGAGTTCATAAGTAGTGGTTAGAAATATAAAAGTTATATTTTTCTGTGATCTATAGTACTCTAAGATTAACGGTTTCCAAATTATTTAATTTTATATAGCAATATGCCAAAAAAAAAGTACTTTTTCATTTTCAAGCTATGAATGCCTGGAAAATTAGTGGAATGCTATTACCAACAACTGAAAAAAAATGTAGTATATATTTAGGAATATATATATATATGTTATATATACACAGAAAAAAATATTTCAAATAAATGTTTAATAACATTATTAATTGACTTTATATTGGAATTTAATTATATGATTTATTAATATAATAAATTTTTTAATTGGTTTACATTTTTGTTTTTTAAAAAATTTAAAGATGTTAATAAAATATAAAGAAAAATTAAATATTTGTCTATAAAAGTACAAAAATAAAATAAATTTAAGTAAAATTTCAGAAATTTTTAGCTCATTGCATCTATTTAAGGAGAAGAAGTAATAATAGTATCAATTATTCTAGTTACTAATATTATCATTTTGATGATTGGAGCAAAATAAGTTAAAAATTAATTAGTATTACAAATTTCGTAATTGAAGTCCATTTTTATTTTTTTCAGTGTATATTTTTAAAAATAACTTTTTCCATATTATTTTACATTTAATTATGTATTTGCAAAAGTGGTAATTTCCTTTTAACTTTTTTTTATTTAACTTCTTTACCTTTAATTTAAAAAAAAAAAATTCAATGTTTGTTATATGATTCTATGTCCTTGTTGCCAACAATCAACCAACAATATGTAAAAAGTACTTGTGAGTATAATTAATTTTACACACATTAAGTGTATATCCTTTTGAAGGAAATAAAATATAAAATAAAACTTTCTAACAACTACGCAAATAATATGGTTGGGTTAAATGTAATGTATGAATTTGGATGTGAATAGAGTAATATTGTAATTACATATTACACCTGTTGAAAATGCGTAAGTACATACATAAGTTCATATATATAAGTTTTTAAAAAATTTCAATTTAATTAAAAGTAAATTATTTCAAAGCATATTCATACACACGTAATAAATATATATTGTATGTATATTTGAAATTTTATTGAAACGTGTAATTATACTTCAACTTGATTTCTTAATATCATCACACTTTTTTTCTTATTTTTATTATTATTAGAGTGATTCCATGTCAAAACGGACAGCAATCGGGTATGACATCTTCGATTTCAATGAAATTTATCACAAGTATTGACCATTGGAAGTGTTTCCGAAAACATGAAATCTCAGACCCATGTTTCTTTCCGGTCCGGAAATATGGCGGTTTAAAAAACGAAAAAATGTTAAAAACTTTACAAATGAATACCTATTTAACATCTAATAACTTCTTAAATATATACGGTAGATCTCTAGTTGTTGCTGCATATTAAAGACAAAGATATTACCTTCATAACGATATATACAAAGTTTTTTACATCAAAAGTTCAAAGGTCAAAGTTGGAGATAAAAAATTTCAAACTGTTATAACTCAAAAACCGGTATATTTTTAAAATTCTTCAAAAATTATATATTGTTGAGATAATCTTTCTCCACATGGATATACAATTTCAAGTTGGAGCTTTATTTAGTTTAGGAGTTATGGACAAAAATAATATCCAACTATTAATAACTCCTGAGCTATAGAAAACAAAAAGTTAATTTTAGTATAATTTCAAAAACAAGGACATTACCTTAAAAATTATATATCGTGAGTTTCTTTAGATCGAAAGTTCAAAGGTCAAAATAAGGCTTACAAAAAATAAACCATTATAACTCCGAAAACGATATTTTTAAAATGCTAAAAAAAAGTATATAATATTAATACAACTCTACTTCATGCTTGTGCAAAATTTCATGTTGGACACTCATTTAGTTCAGAAGTTATGTAAAAATTTTTTTTTTTTTTTTTTTTTTTTTTTTTTTTGAATACGTGCTCATAAAAAAAATAATTTCAAAATAATTTTTGTAAATATTTTAAATTTTACATCCCCTGCGAGGGGTGATCACCTTGAGTCTTCAGACACGGTGCAGGGGCTTAAGCATCCACAGGATGCGAACCAAGAATCACCCATCCCATACTCCACGACGTCTGTCCTCCATGTCAGGAGCGGTCTGTGGAGTAACCGACCCCCTTCTAGACCATTCTGTGTGGTCACGACCCCACCTAGTAGCGTCTGTTACCTATGTTAAGGTCGGCTACTAGGTTCCTGTCCGCACTAAATGTCTGTCCGGGATTGTGGCATTGGTTTTTTCCAGCTCTGGTCCAGGTCCGTCTGTAAGGAAAGGTCTTTCAAATCCAGGACGCGTCTGCTTCCCATATTGGGCGGCATCCTGGTCTGCGTCTGTCTCCAGAGGAGCGGCAGTATATCTTTCTTTCACCTCTGGCATAGGTATAAACTGCCAACCCCCCCCCCAAATCTATGAACATGACTTCAGAGAACGGCCCTATGTCCCTGGTCGAGGGTTCTAAAATCTCCAGGGGAAACGTGAGTACTCAGGTGGAGGCCACAGGTCTGAGTGCCACTGGAGCTACTGTGACCATGACTGAACGGACGATTACCCCGGGTCCTTCAGATCATTCTGCTACTGGGGTAGACAAAAATAAACGTTTTCTGACGAGACAGGACAGTTTGGACAGTACAAACAGTGACAAAGACTCTGACCACCTCGAAGGCCTCAAAAGTTTGAACCTTTATGAGACCGACGAGGAAGACATTCGTATGGTGTCCTCCGAAAGGCTCCACGCAGACGGACAACAACAGGAGGCCCATGATCCCGCAAGGGGAGACAATGGACAAAAGGACAAAGAACAGGACGAACGGAAGAGGTTGGCGGGCTACAAACGCTCTCTCCGGTACGTCAGGTCGCTGGACGCTCGTGATCCCTCGACTTTGACAACCCGGGAAAAGCGTTTGAGGCGGAAGCATACCTACCACATACAGAAGTATGAAGCGAACACGATCACCGGCTCTGAAAAATCTGTTGCTCGACCTTCCACTTCCAAGGAAGCCGCAGCAGGTTCAAAGAGAGGTGATGATCGATGTGGCACGACAGGGTCTGTCAACACTATGCCCAAAGTACGGTCTGCACAAACCTCCACCAGAGGCCCAGCAGCCGCTACCAAAGGTAGTGTTGGCAAACACTGTTCAAAGCGGCAAAGATCAAGTGAGACGCAGGTACCTGAGGGCAAGCGGTTGAAACCCTCAACCAGCTTGTCATCAGCTCCTGAGCTACAAGTGGCCATCATAGACCGTAGCCAGCCCGAGGGCAAAATGACTACGGACAGATGGCTACTACTGGAGGAGAAGATCTTGCGGGCACTAGTTGACGAACTCGGACGCAGTGAGGATGATTCCTTCACTGCGTTCGATGGCGCCAAATGGTTAAAGGGTGTCAAGATCATCGGATGTGGTAACGAGAAAGCACTCGACTTCCTCAAAAACTGCATCCGAGGACTTGGCGAACTCTGGCCCAATGCCAAGATCGAGATCGTCCCCCTGGATCAAGTCCCTTTTCGAACGACGGTGAGAGTATGGGTTCCTCCTCCAATCTTGGAGGATGAAGCCATACTTACTCTCATCAAGCGACAGAACAAGGGGCTTGGAACGGAGGATTGGACGATCGAAAGAGGACGCGCGAGAGATAAAGGGGAAGGAAAGGATCTCTGGATCAAAATCGGTTCAGAATCCCTCCGGCTTCTACGTCTCTCAAACGGCGTCGTAAAATAGGGATTGAATCAGCTTCGGCTGATTCTTCCAGGAGGAACCAGCAATGACCCCAAGCGGCCTGAAAGTGGTGCAGATTAATCTGCATCACTCCGAAGCAGCGACGGGTGATTTGCTGCGTTTCATGGAGAAGGAGGTTATCCACGTGGCCTTAATCCAAGAACCCTGGCTTGTAGCCGGTAAAGTTCGAGGCGTCCGGTCACGGAACTATATGCTCCTATCTCCCAACACAGAAGGTAAAATTAGAAGTTGTATTATGGTCAGAAAAGATATAAAGCTTTTTCTCATATCCAATTACAGCACGAGTGATTTAACGGTGGCGGCGCTAGAGCGACAAGGGTTACCAACCCTGATAATTTCATCGGCCTACCTACCGTACGATGAGGAAAACCCACCCCCACGTGCCGTACGTACATTAGTAAATTGGTGTAGTACAAGGGGCCACGATCTCGTCATGGGATGCGATGCCAATGCCCATCATACTCTGTGGGGGAGTACAGACATAAACAACCGAGGTGAGTGTTTACTTCAGTATCTTTTATGTACTAATCTTAGTATTTGTAATAAGGGTACTAGACCAACGTTTTTCAATAGAATCAGGGAACAGGTCATTGATATAACCTTGGCAGGTAACACAGATTCGGTTAGGATTTTCGATTGGAAAGTATCTTCGGAATGTTCATTCTCCGATCATATGCGGATTCTCATTGGATAGGGCAAAACCTTTTAGGAATCCTAGGAAAACTGACTGGGATAAATTCAGCGAACTTGTGGGGACCATTCAACCGCCTCAAACGGAAAGGTTGGCCGGCACACAGGACCTGGACGACTCCGTAAGTCTTTTGACTAGCACACTAAGGGCCGCTTACTATTCTTCATGTAGGGCTCGGCATGGTCTTGGGAAACCTCAACAATCATGGTGGTGTCCAAGACTTAGGCAGTTAAGGAATGAATGCAGGAAACTTTTTAATAGGGCGAAAAGGTCGAAAGTTGCAGTAGACTGGGACAATTATCGTCACAGTTTCAACACTTTCAAGAGAGAGACCAGAAGGGCTAAGAGGGAATCTTGGGAAAAATTCTGTGGAGACTTGGAGAGCACTACGGATGCATCTAGGCTACGTAAGGTACTATCCAAGGATCCTGGCACGCCCGGTTTCCTCATGAACCCTGACGGTACCTTTACCGAGAGCAGTAAGGAGACTCTGGAACTACTGATGAGCACTCACTTTCCGGGCTGCAGAGACGATACGAACGAGGAATCTGTAACTGGAAACCTCCCGGCGTCACCAACCCACTTTAGTGAATTAGTAGCTTCTATTGTTGATGACAGAAAGGTAGCGTGGGCGATATCGTCTTTTGAACCCTATAAATCACCGGGCCCAGATGGGATCTTCCCAGCGCTACTGCAGAAGTCTATATCAGTCATTATGCCATGGCTGATCCGAATATTTAGGGGTAGTCTTGAATTAGAATATATTCCTAGGGAATGGAGAGAGGTTACAGTGGTATTTATCCCCAAAGCGGGAAAAATAAACCATAGTACCGCGAAGGATTATAGGCCGATTAGTCTGTCATCGTTTTTGTTGAAAACTCTGGAAAGACTAGTTGACGTCCATGTCAGGGGCATTCTCTCGCCGGCAAATTTTTGCAGGGCACAGCATGCCTACCTAAAGGGTAGGTCAGTCGAAACGGCACTGCATGACGTGGTCGGCACGATAGAGGAAACGCTCGACAGGAAAGAGTACGTGATGGCTTCCTTTCTGGATATAGAGGGCGCCTTCAATAATGTGAACATATCGTCGATTCTTATGGCACTGGATGACCTGGGAGTCGATCGGCGAATAAGGAACTGGACTGGGAACATGCTGAAAAGCAGGGCCATCAATTCCAGCTTAGGTCTGAGCACCTCAAGGAAGGTCGTGACAAGAGGCACTCCACAGGGAGGGGTATTATCCCCACTCTTGTGGAACCTTGTTGTGAATAAAGTCCTTTTTGAGCTTACAAATAGAGGCACCAAGGCAGTAGCATACGCTGATGATGTTGTGCTCCTCATCAGGGGAAAATTTCTCTCCACGATTAGTGAACTCATGGAATCAGCTCTAAATGTTCTATTGTCATGGGCTAGGGACAACGGTCTGGGAGTAAATCCCACAAAGACCGAACTAGTGCTTTTCACTAGGAAATATAAGGTTCCGGCTTTCAGGAAACCACGTCTTGATGGTATCACTCTGGAACTTTCGAAGGAAGCCAAATACCTTGGCGTGATTCTGGACTCTAAGCTCTCGTGGAAACGTAATGCTGAGAGTCGCATGCAGAAGGCACTGTGTGCTTTCTACACATGCAAGAAGACATTCGGGAAAAGATGGGGTCTAAAACCGTATATCGTCCATTGGATGTATACTGCGGTTATTAGACCCATTCTTACCTACGGTGCTCTTGTATGGTGGAAGGCTGCAGGCACGAAGACACATATCTCTACTCTGAATAAGGTGCAGAGACTGGCTTGTCTCTCAATTACTGGTTCAATGGGTTCCACTCCCCAAGCCAGTCTGGAGACTATGCTTGACATCCCTCCCCTTGATATTTTTATTAGAAATATCTCCGCCAAGTCCGCTCTACGGCTCAAAGAGTCGGGCGAACTCAGGCATTGCCGCGTTGGTCACGGCACTATATTGAATGTAATAGGCAGATCAGCTCGTATACAGGGGACTGACTATTTAGTACCGAGAATGAATTTTGATAGAACATTCGATATCAGAATCCCATCTAGGGAAGATTGGGCAACAAATTCCGTCTTTAAGGAATTTGCAATCTCAGTATTCACTGATGGTTCTAAGACAGATACTGGCACTGGCTCCGGTATATTCTCTGATGACTTAGACATTTCGATGTCTCTCAGATTACCCAATTCGTGCACAGTCTTTCAGGCCGAAGTATATGCCATTAACGTGGCAGCGAAGCGAATTCAGGAATTTAATTTCTGCGCTTCGAACATTGATATATATGTGGACAGCCTTGCAGCAATCAAGGCTCTGAACTCCCCCATTGTAAGATCAAGATGTGTTGACGACTGTATACGCTCCTTAACTCAGCTAAGACACTTTCGGGTGGAGCTGATATGGGTTCCGGGCCATACAGGTATACGAGGTAACGAAATGGCGGATGAATGCGCAGTAAATGCATCGTCTGTGGACGAGGCACTCGCTTGCGAGGACATTCTCACTCCCTTCGTTACTGTATCCAATGCTCTTGATGAATGGGCGGTGAATGAGATGGAAAGCAGGTGGTCCTCAATCACCACTTGTAGACTATCAAGAACTCTCTGGCCGCTCCGGTCTCGGAGTAGAACTAGAGCATTACTCTCTCTTGATAGATCATCGATAAGGCTTCTAGTAGGTATAATCACGGGGCACTGTATGATCGGGCGCATGTCGGAACATATGGGTTACCCAGGGAATAGCTTTTGTAGAAGTTGTTTAGATGAGGAAGAAGAGGAATCCGTACAGCACTTGTTATGTGAATGTCCAGCACTGAAAGGGCGTAGACTGAGACACCTCGGTAGACAACTCTTCCATGATCTGGATTGTCTCAATGACATGCCACTTTCAAACCTGATTGGATTTGTTAGGAGTACGGGTTGGTTTCTGGATAGATCAACGGAAAGTTAGTTTTTTGTTTATGGAAAGGGAGAGGAGTTTTCTTCTCTAATAGGGCATCACAATGGGCCTAATGGCCTCCGAGTGCACTCGCTATGGCGGGCGACCCTTATAACCTAACCTAACCTAACCTTAAATTTTACATACAAAAAATATGTTTATACCCTACACCACCATACGTGGGGAGGGTATTATGCGTTTGTGCAGATGTTTGTAACACCCAAAAATATTGGTCCAAGACCCACCTTAATTTATACCAATTGGCTTAGAATCACTTTCTGAGTCGATTTAACGATGTCCGTCCGTCTGACTGTCCATGTAAACCTTGTAATCAAACTACAGGTCGCAATTTTCAATCAAAATTTATGAAATTTGGTACACAGGTTTCTTTTAGTCCAGGACGAAATAAGTGTACTGATTTTTAAAAAGATCGGTCTATAATTAACCATAGCTCCCATATAAACCCCTTTTCAGAAAATCACTTTAACGGGCATTAATCCCATTAAATGTTGGTATCAAGTTAGTATTCGACACAAAAAAGTTTTATATAAACATAAATGATGTGCCAAATTTTACAAAGATCGGTCCATAATTTACCATGGCTCCCATATAAGGCCCTCTTTCGGGAATCACCCAAAAGTGAATAAATTCATATAAATGTCAGCATCAACGTAATATTCTGTATTCGTATATTTTACTTTACACTTATGAGTATCGGTCCACATCTGACTCCAAGTCAAGACCCCTCCCCGAATTATAATGTACACAATGGTGTAGGGTATCATATGGTCGGGCTTGACCAACTATATCTTTTTCTCTCGTTTTTTTCTGTATTTTGCTTTATAACTACTAAACCAAAAGAGGCTCCAACTTGAAATTTGGCACAAATATAGAGAAGGGTTTCGTTATCAATATATGTATTTTTTAAGAATTTTAAAATACCCTTTTTTGAGCTTTAATCTTTATATTATCGATTTTGACCTTTGAACTTTCGAAGTATATAAATATTTTACTTGTCGTTTTAAAGTCAATGTGTTTTTCTATTAAATGAAATAAAAATAAAAATTGTACAATATATATTTTAGAAGTTATGAAGTGTGATTACTTTTTGAAAAAAACCAACCATTTATTGATTTTTAAAAAGTCATATTTTTGGACCGGGAGGATTCTTTACTCAGAAAAATTGTGATTTGAGCAACATTTGCAATACTTAATATCTATAGAGAATTATATTGAAATCGAAGATATCAAATCCGAAAATTTCTGTTTTTTGTCCGTTTTGATATGGAATCACTCATTATTATTGTCATTATTATCACTATCAACTAGCAACTTAAGTATCTAGTTTTATTTAAATTAAAAAAAAATATCTTTTTTTTACCAACTAAATGTAGGTATGTTCCAGGAACAACAATTATGTTTGGTAAAAATATAAATGCCTAAGTTACGTGCTTCATAAGTAGATATCATATTGGTGGTATTTTTTAAATTATCATAAATTTATATTTAATTTACTTTTGATTCCACTTAAGATGTTTTTGCTAAAGTCACTACACCCCACACAAGTATTGACTTTTTGTAGGCACCATACAACATCTTTAGTAAATATCACGCGATTTTAAAGTCTAATTCTGCGTAAGACTCATGAAATATCCA
This sequence comes from Protophormia terraenovae, assembly GCA_951394005.1. Taxonomy (NCBI): domain Eukaryota; kingdom Metazoa; phylum Arthropoda; class Insecta; order Diptera; family Calliphoridae; genus Protophormia; species Protophormia terraenovae. The sequence continues at coordinate 88,720,598 of OX596075.1, forward strand.
TCAAAATACCAGTTCGTATAAGAAGAGCGCTGGTGTTGGTGGTGGCGGGTATTATTGCAATTCAAATGATGTTGTATGTCACTCATTTACTTCATGTATGCATTTTTCTTTTGCATACATGCTAATGACTAACGAACATGCAGGTCTAATCAGGAGAATTGGTTAAGTATGTGACTGCAAATGCGTTATTATGACTTTAAGAAGGTACATTATATATGATTTGTTTAAGGCATGTTATATGTACATAAGTACTGAGTAAATATAATTTCTTTATAGAAAATAAAAATTGGTATAAGCTTGATGAACATGATGATCAAAATTTTGAATTTTTTAAAAATGTTATTTTGGATTTTATAAAAATAATATTTTACGATTTTTAGCTATTATGACAAAAATGTCTTCAAGATATTTTATGGTAACCTTAACTATAACTTTCGAGTTGTTAACTTGTATACATAAGGTATCCCATGGTTAACACTCAAATACTTCCAAACTTAGAAAGAACATCATATCTTTAAAGCACCATTTTATACCCACCTTCGAAAAGATGGGTAAGATTCGAATAAATCTAGCAAAGGACTGCGCACGAAAAAAAATCCGTGTATGCTATCGGGCTTATAACTTTTGATGTGGTGAAAAATAAATAATTCTGTTAACTGGTTTGTATTTACCATTACGCTCACTAGAGATATGCTAAGTTTCATGGTAATAGCAAAATTGGTTTTTCTTAAAATGGAAGTTTAACAAAAAGCACCTAAACACATAATTAAAATTTTTCATGAAATCTTGCATTGGTCATATAAAATAATTGCAAGGATGGCTTTTGTGCCGCAAAATACAGTTTCTTGGGTCATATTATTATACAAAGAAGTCATGATCACTGAATGGTAACCTGGTAATGGAAGACAAATAGTATCTTCAGGCTGTAGGACTCAGGCAAAATTGAAAGGATTTTGAGAGAAAATCACCTCATCTCTAGAAGAAAAGTATCACAGAAAGTTAACTGCTTTGAATCTTTATCAGAAAATTTGGAAGGAAGTCTAGCCTGAAGACTTATAAAGTAAGAAAAAATCCTAATAGAAACGAAAGCAAGAATTTGGAGGTAAAAAATAACATGAAAGTACTTCGGACGAATTCTTTCAGAAATTTTATTTCTGTATAGTAGATGATAAAACGTTCGTACAGGGTGACTTTTTTCAACTTCCTAGCCAGGAATTCTATGTCGAATATGCTAGAAGGATTATGGCAAAAAAATTTCGTGTATCAAAGAATTCAAAATTCCCAAGAAAGTCATATGCATACGCGGGAATGAAGCACTTCATTCTTAAAAAATGGTTGCATTAATACAGAAATATATGTGAATGAGTGCATTTCCTAATAAAATTCAGTGTATCCGCAGTTTTCTGGCCTGTTGCCGCTTCTTCTCATTATAACAACAAAACAATAATGGAGTTGTAACAAAGAAATTAGTACCGAAATTGTCCGAAACTCCGTGCAATTGAAAGATTTTGGACTCTAGTAAAAAATAACTTAAATTACATTAAAAGCTCAGCATAAAATTAAACGGAGTTTAAAAATAAGTGGACTTATTCGAGGGAAAAAGTCACCGAAACACAATAAAACCTTTAGTTACAATAATTCCTTAAAAACCAACAGGAACTAATTTATTATTTTATGTTTAGAACTTGAAAATAACAGTCATTAATAAAAATATCACTTTAGAAAAATTCGCCCACTGGTTTAATTTCTATAAGCAGATTTGCATGCACGGTTTTTTTCGTTTCTATCCGTCTGTCTGCCTTTTGAAATCAGGATAGGGTTCGGAGGAGACCACCTAAGGAGAGGAATTTGGGCTCTGAAAATGGGCAATATCGGTTAATAAACAAAAAAGTTATGGGCCAAATACTAGCAACACTGGATATCCGTTGTAGCTTAATTACTTATTTTTCTGCAGATATCTCTTAAAGAGAAGAAAACAACCAAAATTTGTAAAGATAGTTCGAAGATCCGCTCAACTCCTATATAAGGCGAAACATCAGTGAAATATTTTACAAAAAGTTCAAGGACCAATTTACATAAATACAAAAACAAAAGTGGGAATGGTCGGGCCAATTTATCGCCGAATCATGTTCCGATGATACATAAATTTATTAAGAAATAACTGAAATGTTAATTTTAGTATACTTTATTTTTTTCACTAACTCATTAAACTCATTAAAGGCAACTACTTACCCTATGCATTACTTAGATGTCATTATAATAACTAATTACTTCCAAGCTGTTATACAGCGCATTGATTTTAAAGCATTACTGAAGTCATGATTAGTAATAACAATAGGAACTAGATATATTTTAGGTTATAAATAAGTAGTGAAATGTTGGGATATAAAATATTTTTTTTTTTTTTTTTTTGTTGTAAAAAGATTTTTTAATTAAAAAATCTTAACAACAACCAAAAATGTAATTAAAATAAATGTAATAAAAATAAACTATTTTAGATTACAAATTAATTCATACGCAAATTTTGCCTTTCATTTATGTATCCCTTCTTCAAATATAAGAATTGGTAACTGCATTATAAAAATCATTTCAATGTTTTCAAAAATCTGATCATAAATCATTATTTACATTCGGGTTATAAATAATTAGTTACAAAACAACTTCTATGTAATGCAGCAGGATGTTGTTGTCATTACAACGTAATTACATCCGTAAATACATGTCATTATCATGTTTTTGCTGGGTAATTAGACATTTTTTTAAATTAGTTTTAAGTTACAAAGCTTTTTCTTTTTGAAAGGTACTTTATTAAAGGAATCTTTTCAATAGTTGACTTACAAAAACAACAAAAGTATAAATTTTTTACCTATTATACAAAAAAAAATAAAATAAATAAATAAAACTCCAAAAATTAATCACGATAAAAAATTATTGAAATTTGACGTCTAATAAATGCAATCTAACATATTAAAACTACTTTATGTAATGTTCAAAACATGCTGAACTGAAATGATATTTTACTTTTTTATTTTTGATACTTCCTAAAGTTTAGTAATTGGGTTTTCTTCAACAACTACAATGATCAGTATTGTCAGTTTAGCTTTTTTAAGGCTATATATACTTAGCTTTTTATTTTTGCTTATATCCTCAAATTTTGCGTTTCAGATTCTATGTCTTTTCTATATATATATATATATATATATATATATATATATATATATATATATATATATATATCGACCCTTTTTGGGACGCGAAAATCTTATATGCGTAATCAAATTTTTATAAAAACATGTTTAACATTTTTCATATAAAAATAAAATTTTTTCTTGTTTTTGCAATTTTCTGTAAAATTTGTATAAAAGTTAACAAAATATAAAAAGTCTGCAATTTTAAATATTCATATCTCTTGAAGTTATTGATGGATTTCTGTAATTCAAAATGTATTTAAAAGGCCATTGTATATTTTTTGTGTAATTTAGTCAGCATTTCGAAAATCACCTCTTCGATCCATAATATTTTAAAAATATAAATGCAGTTTTTAGATGCATTTTTTTAGTTGCGAATTTATTAAAATTTAATTTTTCTAAAAGTGTATTTAAAAATGCTTTGTTTATTATAACTTAAAACAATAAATAGTCTGATACATAAAATTTTACTATTTTTAAGGATTTTTTAAAAAATAACACAATAAATTTTTTTTTTAACAAAATACGTAAAGATACTCATAATACCAGAAAAATATAATTTTTGTATGAAAAAATTTAAACTAGTTGAAGAAAAGGGGAAATTATGCACTGTCCCAAAAACTTGAGATTTTTATTTTAATGTAAAGATTCCATGCTTTCCAAATACGAAAAAAAATCAAAAAAATTTAATAGCATATTTAAAGAAAAATGCATTTAAAAAATGCAATTGCATTAAAATGCGTTTTTAAAAAGTATTTTTTATTTGTAAAATACTCATGTTTAAGCTGATATAATTACAACTCAAACGCCGTTTAAATAATAAATTTCCGTTAATCGTTCCCAGAATTATTTGTATTTAAAGTTGTACACTTTTGAGATTTTTGAGTTGTACACTTTTGAGATTTTTTCGAAAGTGAAAAAGCTAAATAAAATCGCGAATTTTCTGAATTTAGCGAATCTGAAAACGGAAATATTTAAAGACACCCATAGACCTTATATATATAAAATTTTATAAAAATCGAAGGACACTTGGTATATTTTTGGGCGTTCTTTCATGGAATAGACGATATATATTTTTAAATATATAATATTATAGTAATTCCAATCACCAGAAATAATTTAGATTTTCACCATCATGTCTCATTTTTGACCAATTGAAGACCAAAAGAAATATGTACCTCTAAGGAGTTTTTAGGTTATATGATTTTCTACGTGATAGGTAGATCCAAATTATTGTTTTTTTAAAGAAATAACAGCGCTACAAGAATAAAGTACATGTCTCTAACTTGACTTACATAGCCCATAGAATTTTAAAACTAAAAAATTGCTTAACAAATATGGCATAAATAAGCGATGAGCATGAGGTGTTCATCATGAAATGAACGAAAAGTAATAGAATTAGGCTATATTTGAGTTGTTAAGTACCTTCTAATTAATATTTAAAATTATTGAAACAAAAGAATATATTTGTGTAAAATATTCCATTCAATAGATTTGTGATTAATAAATTTATTTATAGTTCCAAATGTTTTTATCATCTTTGTATGTTGTGAATTTGTATACCAAATTTTCTTAAAAACTGGAGATTGTATGTATATATATATATTTTTTTTATTTGGTAAGCCAATCCAATAATAAAAAATATTTTGCTACTTATGTATTGTTATCGAATAGATTTTAAACTTTAAATTAATCTTTAAAAATTCACCTAATTGGGTTGCCTATTTATTGCTTTGTTGCAAATTAGTCAGCCTTTTGTAGCAACGTACATGTTCCACATGTAGTTATTTTTTTGAAAGTCATACATACAATGTATATGAGTACCGCTGTTACACCCATCCCATAACGGCTAAAATGTCAGCTTTGGAAAATATTACCTTTTTCTTTCTAATCATGAAAAGTCTTCTATGTGTTAGTATGTGTATGTAGTTACTAAAAGTTCATAATAAAATGTTTCATGCGAAAATGGCAACAAGAATAAGAGTCAGAAATATAAATGGATTTATTTAGTTATTACAATATATACAAATACATACGTACATACATACATACATACATACATACATACATACATACATACATACATACATACATACATACATACATACATACATACATACATACATACATACATACATACATACATACATACATACATACATACATACATACATACATACATACATACATACATACATACATACATACATACATACATACATACATACATACATACATACATACATACATACATACATACATACATACATACATACATACATACATACATACATACATACATACATACATACATACATACGTACATACATACATACATACATATGTATATATTTATACAAATAGTACGATATACTTACATTCATTCAATTATTAACTCTCCTCCATAGGCATATAAATGAATATTACCAGTAATATATAGAAGTATTTAAGGGGATTGGCCATTCTAGGGGTTAGTTGAGAAGAGGAAAAGCATTATGTGTTTAAATTATTCTTTTCGAATAAAACACTATTTTAAAGTCTTTAGTGAGAGATTGAGGAAAATACAAAATTTGTATGTCAGAGGTATCAGATCCTATAGATCTACTTAATACTGAGAGCTCCGAATTTTAACTTTAATACTCCTCTGGGCAGAAAAAAAAAACAAAAATGGAAATAAATTTGTAACAAATCCTCTTGTTAAATTTACATAAAATTTCACATATGCGCAGCGGAGAACATTAAAATTTAAAGTTTGTGGGGTCCATCATGAATTCAGCTATGACGTCTCAAGGTAGAATACCTTCGACATAGAAAATTTTTAACGCTTGTATTTTTTTTATCCGATTTTAAATACTTTTACATCTTTTTAAAGCTCTCGATAAGGCTAATAAAAAGCATGTTATAATTATGCCATTTATCTTTTCAAGCTAGTACTTGGTACAGCTTTTTTCATATATATATATATATATATATGTATGTATGTATGGATCTCCATATTTCTGATATTTCTGAACAGTTTTATTAGTTTTAACCAAGACCAAAATTATTTATTTAATGACAAATCTACGATTTTTAATTTAAAAAAATGCTTAAATTAAAATTGTTTTCTTTTTTTTTGTCCGAGAAAGTATTTTTTTAGTCTAAGAGATATAAAGGTAGAAATAAATACTTAAACAATCTTCAGCCTCCTTTTTTTTAGGTTTTTTTTTTTTAACTTGGCGGTCTTAATATTGCCATGTTTAAATAATTTATATTTTTGTTTGTATCTAGCAGCATACATTTGTCGTACAAATATATGAAAAATAGCTTAAGAAGTCAAGTTTATATTTTAGTTTTAAGCTAAATTATAAACTTTTTATACAAGTTTTTGGTATCTAAGAAAATTTTAGAATATGGAGATTGATAATTTATAAAAAGAAGATAGTGGAATGTAATTTGATCACAGAATTTCTCGAAGGACTTAAAATTTATAATTTTTGCTTTTTTTTAATAAACTTAATATTTAAACTTTAATAAAATTTAAACAAATGGTGATATTTTATTGAAATTTCAGTATAATATGTATAAACTTATCTTAAAATCAGGGAATTAAAAAAACTTCAATTTTTTTACATGAAAATACCCAAAATCCCAATTCGTATAAAACATGTTTTAAAAATTTACTTTTTTAATTGAAATTATCACCCTGCCTTGTTAAGGGAGGTCTGTTAGCAAATACTTTTTGGGTATTTACCTTACATATGTAGATATATAATTAAACTAATTTCAAGTCGATCTCGGCTTTGCAATTTGCTAACTTAACAATAATAATTAAAAAAAAATTTTCAAAATTGATAAAGTTTAGATAGGACTTGTGGGTGGACCTTTGCACCAAACTCCTCCGTATTTACTTTACACGCATTTTCATTAAGATTTCTTTTGAAAACATTAAACAAATTATAAATACCAGAACAAAAAAATTTTTATAAATTAATAAATATTGACATCTTTTTGGAAAAATGTATTTTTGGCAATTTTTCAAACAAATTACATACCGGAGATGGCCAACTTTGGAGGGCCACCCTTTACCCTTTTGACCCGCTAGAAACCTGTACTCCTCCAAATCACCTTAGCTCTGAGCATGTTTATTGAGATAACTCCAGCGGTTCAAAAGTTACAGAATTATTTCCAAATAAAAGCGTTTTTGAACCACTGTGTCCAAGAAATATAATATCCCAGCAAAAAAATAACTGAAAAGGTCATGATTTTAACATTGTGTTGTCATTGGAAGGAAGTACTTAGTGGTGAAAAAGAGCTGCAGAAGTTCTTTTTTTAACCCATGGTTGTCATTGGTAGGATGTTCTTCTTTTATGCTTCTTGTTCATTTCTTTTGAAGTACTTCCCTTAAAATTATGTTTATAAAATTTTTTAACAAAATTTCGCTTTAGCCTTATTAAAAGGTAATAAAAATGCTTTAAGATTTGTAAAATTTTAATTTTGTTAGAAATTATTAACATTTTTTCCCGCTAAAAATTCATATATTTTCACTTTTTTGGAAGTGATTATTAAGAACTTCCAAAAAAGTTTAAAGTATGCACTTTGTTCCACTTTTGAAGTTGCGAAGAACTTCATCGTTTTTGCTGGGATTATAATACTTAATAAAAATATGCACAAACAAATCCGGAAATCTTTAAAAAAATATATGAAAAACATTTCGATACTTTCTGTAATTGAAGCTAAAGATTTGAAGCTGTTAGTTAGAATCTGATGGGATAATAGTAATTAAAGTATTAAATTAGTAAACTTAAAAAAAAAAAAACGGCGTAAATGCCCTTCCTGACCGAAATGTAAAATAAGTTTTCAATATGATTTGGAGAGCAAGCAATGAGTGAGGCAAATCAAAATTTCTTAAAACCAAAATAGACAAAATAATAATAATAATAAAATCTCGTATCTCCGCTCCCAGACAGATTTATAAGTAAGCCGATTTTTAGTTTTTTCTTCATCTGGGAGCTTCAGTAAGCTTTTGAGAGAGAAAAGATGCTTAGAAAAAACACAAATCCAATTATCCCCGCCCCCTGATAATTATTGCAAAGTCTGCTACCGTTAGGATTTTAGGACGAAAAGTGTTAAAGTTAAGCCAAATTTTTATTTTCTACGTGTTTTGGGAGCTTTAAAAGATTTGGAAAAAGAAACAAATCCTTAGCAAAAAAACAATGAAGTTCTTCCGAAAAAACATAATTTTTATTAAAAAATTTTATAAATATAGTTTTAAGAGAAGTACTTCAAAAGCAATGAACAAGAACTATAAAAGTATAACATCCTACCAATGACAATCATGGGTTTTAAAAAGAACTTCTGCAGTTCTTTTTCACCACTAGGTACTTCTTCCAATGGCAACACAATGTTAAAATTAAAATCATGACTTTTTCAGTTCTTTTTTTGCTGGGATACAACTTATCAAAACCCTTAATAGTTATAACATGTTGCTCTTACCCATACACAAAACACCAACAATAAATATAATAACAGCAACACCAACCAACAACATTGTACAATATTTTGCATTCGCATGGTAGTACAACTTAAAAAAAAAAAAAAATTGAACAAGAAAAAACGAATAATCGTCTCTTATAATGACATGGTTTGTAAAGTCTGAAACACACGGCACAACTACCGGAAGTGCGTATTGTCTCATTAGAAATTCATACGCACCTTAATTTAGTATTTGCGTTCATTTGTTCCATTTCAGTACGCGCGTTACTATGTATAGTTCAATTCAATTCTTTTCAATTCAGTTTCGTTCACTTCAATTCAGTGTTTTTCAATTAAGCTGGCTGCCTCTAGAATGGTGTTGACTTTGTTTTGAAATTTTAATTTCATATATAAAACGTTTCTCTCATTAAGATTTTGTACCAGCTTATATTTTGTGGGGAATAGTAATTCTTTGCATTTTGCTGTAAGTTGTTCTTTTATTAGGCATAATTAAATATTTGTAGCTGTTTTTATTTTAGTTTTTTGTTAACTTAAGATTGATGGATGGTCTATATCGTAACATTGAAAAAATAGAAAAAGTTTTGTTAGATTTCCTCCGTAAGTCGACAGTTAATTTCTAAACAATAAAGAAGTTTAAGTGTGTAATAGAAAGGGGGGATCTTCATAAGGTTTCTATATAACTAGATATATAAAATGCGTTTCCGTTGCAATGCCTTATAAATTTTCACAAGTGTTTATTAATATTTATAGTTGTATAGTTGAAGTAAAGAAATACATAGTTAATTAAACAATAATCTAATATATTAACTTGTAAGTAGTAAGTATATGTATAGTTGGCAAACATCACGTTCTTTTTGTGGCTGCAAATTTATTTATACAAACAAAATAGTAGGGGAGTTTTTTTTTTTTTTTTAATTTGTGAAGAATATTTAATTAGTTAGATGAAAAGTATGGCACTTTTTATGTGAATCAATTTTGTTGCACATTGCGGTAATTAAAAAATTCCATAAATTAGTTATACAATTTATTGTAGATTTCTAGATTTTAGATTATTCTCAGCAGGCGTAGTTGGATAAATTCTTATCTTTTTAATTGGTATAACACACTTTAAATCTTACAGCAATGATATTCAATGTGATGCATATATACTACAAACTTTAAATAGGGGATTATTTGATTTATTTAGGATCTAAATGACCAAGGAGTAGTTTCAATGAATTAAAATCATGTTTTAATTTTAACTGTTATGTGTTTATTAACTGCTATATGTTAAATGTTTATGTATATTCTATGACCTAACGAGTTTCCTGCTGCAAGTTTATTAGAATTCAATCGAAGCGTATATTTGGCTAAAATTTTGTTGTTTTTGCTCTAAAGCTTCCAATCTCCTTATTATATGAGACTTTAATTTTCTTTATAAAATATAACAAAAATTGGCAAAATATATATAAATGGTCATAGATTTTCATATTTTTTGCTCTAATGTCTCTAATTTCTTTCTAAAATAAGATTACAGTTTTAAATTTTTTCAAGAAATAAAAGTGATCAAAGATTTTCATTATTTTTTCTCTATTGCCTCTTACTTCGTTATAAAATGAGATTTTGGTTAATATAAGTGTTCGAGCGTCTCATTGTGATATAAATGATATTTGGTTATAAAATCAGCTAAATTTAATCAGAATAAAAAAAAATATTTTTGACAGAATATTTTTTTTTTTTTAATTTCGGGGCACATAATTTTCAAACGGATATGGGAAATTCTTCAAACTCGTTTACTTTTGATGTTCAAAAAAATGTCGAAAACTTTTAAATAACACATCAACGATATTTAGTACCAATATTCCTTGGCTCTAGTGGAACTCAAATCTGTTCGCGTGAATGACTTTTACCGAACGGCATCAATGTTATGGTGGCTTAAGATAAAAATTTAAAAAAATTGCCAAAATTCTATTTATAGTCCTAAATCAAAAATTATTGCATTTATGTATTCTACAATGCTGTATCTAAAATACAAATTAAAAATATCGCGATAAGTTAAGTATTCGTTGATATATTAGCGATTTAATAATTATTAAACCTTCTTATAAAATTTGCAAGATCCAGTTTTTAGCGTTGTAGTGTTGTTCATATTCATCCATTCATTGCAAAATTCATCTTTTTTTTTTTTTAAATAAGTCATAAGACAATGTCATTTATATACATTTTTTAATTGCACTTAGTCAAATCTCTAAAGTTGCATTAAATGAAAAATCGTACTTTTTTCCAACGCCATATTGATTTTAATATATGGTATTCAAGCAGCTACAGATTGACATATATCATCGCCAATTTTGATCAACGCCTTGGATGTGCCTCGACGATTAATGTTAAACTAAAAACATCGCGTTCTTAGCCCATGAAAACCGTTAATGAATTTTTAGTGAAATTATATTTTCTGCGTAAGTAAAACTTTACACAGAAACTTATTTCAGTTTAAAATTGATTTATAACACCAATGCAAAATTGCTGAATTATTTAAAATAGCTATACACGTTTAGCACATTAATATTTTAAAACGCCACAATGATTTTTAAATGCCATTTGGAAACCTTCTTTGATGACGTTATACTCTAGCTTCACTGATATAACGTTGCGAGTGTGCCTCGCGAAAAGGCACCTCTTGAAGACATTCACGTTTTTTATCTCCAAGTTTGGGTACCTTCTACAGCATTTCTGTTGAGGGCACATTAACGAGATATATGTCAAATGATAATAATGATAATGATAATGCATAATTTCAAGAGCTATTAGGCTCTGTTTTGAATTTTGAAATATCCGAAACGGCGTAAAATTACCTGTGAAAAAACTGCAAAATTTTTAATTTTTTTAAAATTTGGTTTCACAACTTTTACACAATTTGACACTGGTTAATTGCACACTTATTAAATCCATGCTGGTCCTTTTCTACAAGTGTTTATAGTCTACATTAGAAGAATTGGACATTTATGCTAAAATCCGCGACTACAGCAATAAAAAGAAATAAAAAGGAAACTAGTTAGTTTCAAACATTTTTTTTGGAATTTTTGAGTGCTTGCCGGCACCACATGAAATCGTTTCAGGTCTTGAATTTTTTTTCTGTTACAGCATCAAGTGTTGTTAACATAATTGCATCAAAAGTTGTTTAAAAAAGTCAGAATTTAAAAAAATATTTGAGGTTGAATGTCGGTTTCATAAAGACAAACGTAAAAAGAGAATTGCCCATATACTTTCATTTTTTTATTCTTTTATTTGAATGATATTCTCATTATTTATCCTGTCTTAACATTCCATAAAAAATTAGATAAAATTAAAATAATAATAACCAATACACTAATATGTCAATGTGTTAAACTTGCTGCTAACGTAAATTTTCTGATGAAACACCTAATGTGCAGATAATGGTAGTTAGTAATTTCATTAAAAAAAAATATTTAATTTAATTTGAATAAAAATATGAATTTTGTATAACTATTTTTTATTTGTTTATAATTCAGGAACAAATTAAGAAAATAATTTGAAAATTAATAGACGTATGAGTAGGGTTGCCAGATTCAAATTGTGATCTAACTTGACATTACTGAAAAACATGCTTGATTTCTAAAAAAGATCTTGACAGACAACTTTCGCCATGTAAAAATTTTTGCAATTTTGAAAAAATATTATTATTAATATTTGAAAAAATAAGATTATGGCAAAGCTTCTTTATATTGAGTAAATACAAATATTTCAATTTCCATTAATATTTCTTTTGAACATTTATTCACGACATTAAATAAAGGTGATATCAATATTTTAATGATCACGTTTTATTTTTTTTTATTGATTATTAGTTAAAAAAAATTCAGTTTTAGTATTTTAAGATTTTTTTAGCAGAACGGTAATGTCTGTCCGTCCGTCTATATATTAGAGTTAAATGTGTTGAAAATTATGCATTATTCAAAGAAGGGTGGTATCAACACTTTTAACTTTTCTATTTATGTTTAACTTTTTTATTTATTAGTAAGTAAAAAAATTTATTTTTATAATCATAAGAGGTTTTTAGGCAGAATGATAATGTCCGTCCCTTCATCTATACATTTGGGTTAAATGGGACGAAAATGACGCTTAATTCAAGAAAAGGTGATATCCAAATTTTGATGATCACTTTCTATTTTTTCTATTTATTAGTTAGTAAACAAATGCATTTTTATAATTCTAAAATATTTTTTGGCAGCATGACAATGTCCGTCTGTCCGTCTATACATTTGAGTTAAATGTGTCGAATTTTCGACACTTAATTCAGGGAAAGATGATATAAAAATTTTAATACCTTCATTTGGTTTTCATATTAATCGAGAAGTAGAAAAAGGATATTTTTCGAATTTTAAGATTTTCTTGAAAGAATTCTAATGTCCATCCATCTGTCCGTCTGTATGTTAAGTTTTGCAAATTTTTCAATTCAAAATCGTTTAAGTTTTGACTCAATAAAGATAACGACTCGAAATTTTCCTTATTCGATAGATAATTTTGCTTTTTAACCAACTGCATAAAATACAATAAAATCGGTTGTAAGTATTTGGCTATATATGGAAAAATCTTAACCAAGATCTTGTAAAATTTTAAATGTATATAACTCAAAAAATATATAAAATAAGTAGTATATGTTTTCTAAAGGATTTAATAAGGACTTTAATGTGATATAAAAATCTTGGAAATCGGATAAGGAAGAAAAATTCGATAGTGGTTACATATTTTCCATGACACTAGTACTATATTTTGAATCCTTATAGTCCCACTCCTGATGCCAATATTGGATTTCGCTTCTAAATTCAAAATACTACTGTCCTTTATTAAATTATTTATTTATTTAATTTTTTTTTTTTTTTGCCGACCAGTGCATTTATTTTTTAAAATTTTTATACTTAAACTTAAAGTTAAAATTGAAAAAGGAAAGAAAAATATATTCAAGAAAAAATAAAATAAAAATAAATTTTGGTATGATTTCATTTCCTATACACTTTTTTAATTTATTCAATCATCTACTTGATTGATTTAATTAATTTATTAATTGGAAATATTTTTAAATTTTACATTTTTTAAAGTTCTTTGTAATTGATATAATCATTTTGGTGAGAGGTGCAAATTTAAACAAGTTTATAATTGAATGAATTATTTTATATATATTTGTTAATTGGTGACTTTTTCTGTGTAGAACTTGAAAAACTGGGTATGCAGTATTTCTATTTAAATTTAAATTCGCCACAGTGTGTAATTAATTGGATATTGGTTTCTAATTGAAACACTTTTCTTGACAGTAGTTTAATGCGTACATGTTGGTATGGGATATTATATTATAGGGCTTCACCGGCTACAACTATCCAGTTTGCTTTATTTAAATTATCTTTTCGTTTCAAAAGTTTTTTCTTTTTATGGTTTAGTCATAATGAAAGTCTTCAAAAATCTCCTTTAAATTTAATTTTAATTCTGGCTAAACAATAAGTTATTTCAATTTTTATATTTCATTTAAAATGCAAGTCCTTTTAAACTGCCTTACTAATCTTTTGTTTTAATCCTTGCACGTTTATTAACAATTTATCACCTTTAAAAAAAGTACTCCAACCCTTTAATGTATGTCCTATTTTAATACCACAATTTTCCACTTATACATATTATATATGTATTAGAAATAAATTTATCATTTTATGTAACATTTAAATATGAACCCAGCTAACATTTTTAGATATAGGTAGGAAAATTCAGCCATTTACTTGCGAAAGGAATATTTACTGGGAATACACGCGTGTATTTCTATGAGTTTTTATGTAAATTACATAGAAATATTGTAGTTTTTCTTTGACTGTGTAACAAAACATGGTCATTTAAAAATTAAGTTCATGTTTATGTATGCAAATATCAATACATACTATAATAGTACAATGAAAAGCGAAAATAAACACGAACTTACAGTGTGACTTGAATGTTGTGAAACAATAAAAAATTATTGGTTATTTTTAGGAAGAAACAAACGTAAAAACCGAAAAATAATAATATTACAATAAGTGCATGCATAACTGACAAATTGAATTATATATTTAGGAAATAAAATATATTAAAAAAGCATATAATATTTGAGAATATGGAATATATTTAACAATTCAGAAAATAATATTCAAGCATTAATATTTGAGCCTTAAAATATATTATATATAAAACTATAAGGTTAGTAAAAATATAATTTTTATTAAAATTAACTTGTTTTCAAATGACTGACAAACAATTGGGAAATCAGTGTGACAAGAGGTGAATATTTTTTTCAGTTAAATCGTGTTTAAAAAAGCTAGAAAAAATGCTAACAAATTTTTAAAAATGCTAAAAAATAATGCTAAATTATTTACATACTTTTTCAGTAGTATATTTTGTTAATTTTATCATCATATAATTATAAAAATAGAATCGATAATAAGAATTAGTTGCTAGATCAAAAAAATCAAGAAATTGAATTTTCTCCAAGGCAAAAAGATGAATCCTATAAACACCTAAGTCAAAGATGTTATCACAGTGGGTAGTGGAAAATTATGTATTCTACCACTTACGATTTCTCAACAACCTCAGGTAACATATTGTCAGCAGTTTTACCGTAAGGCCATCTTTTTGGCCCCTTTTTTAGGTGGAACTAAAAGACGCCTTTTTTATTAACATAAGCAAAATTGGGAGAAACTGAATTGTATGAAATTTCTTCATCCATTATATATTATAAATTAAAACGATAGAGAAAGATATAGTCGGTCAAGCCCGAACATATAATACCATAAACCACTGTGTACATCAAAATTCGGGAAGGGGTCTTCTTTTTTTAGACCTGTGGCCAATTGTGGACCGATACTTGTATCAAGTGTTAATTAAAATATACGAATATAGAATATTACCTCGATACCAACATTTATATGAATTTATTCACTTTTGGGTGATAAATTATGGACCGATCTTCGTAAAAATTGTCACTATCATTTATATTTATATAAAACTTATTTGTGTCGAATATTAATTTGATACTAACATTTAATGGGATTTATGCCCGTTAAAGAAATTTTCTGAAAAGGGGATTATATGGGAGCTATGGTCAATTATGGACCGATTTTCAAGAAATTTGACACACAGATTTAAATTTAAATTAAATTAAAAATTGCGACCTGTAGTTTGATTACAAGGTTTACATAGACGGACGGACATCGTTAAATCTACTCAAGAAGTAATTCTAAGCCGATTGGTATAACTTAAGGTGGGTCTTAGACCAATATTTTTGGGTGTTTCATCAGCATTTAATATATATACCCTACACCACCATAGGTGGTTAGGGTATTATGCGTTTTTGCTGATTTTTTTTTTTTAACGCACAGAAAAAATTATCGAACCCCCATCTTAAAGTACTCGTATACTGTTCGACTAAGAATCACTTTCTGAGTCGATTTAACGATGTCCGTCCGTCCGTCTGGTCAGCTGGCTGGTTGTCCATGTAAACCTTGTGAACAAAGTACAGGTCGCAATTTTAAAGATACGAAAATTGTCTTCAAGGTACGTCAACAATATTTTTCATTCGCTCAAGAATTTCAGAGTTATGGATCAAAAT
The DNA here is from genome assembly GCA_951394005.1 of Protophormia terraenovae. Taxonomy (NCBI): domain Eukaryota; kingdom Metazoa; phylum Arthropoda; class Insecta; order Diptera; family Calliphoridae; genus Protophormia; species Protophormia terraenovae. The sequence goes on from OX596075.1 coordinate 88,736,885, forward strand.
TTTCACCACATTTCAAAAAAATAAATTTTAAAATTTTCGGTACTAATTACCGAATAACTACAGAAATATTAACTGGACAAAAAAATTATATAAATTCAGCTCAAAGACAATTTAGGTCGCTGTATATTAAAGTTCAATTTATCTTAATTGGATAAACTGTTCTCGAGTTATACAAGTGTGACTGCCTAAAGGCGGGGTCATGGCTAGGGTTTGGGGTCCGAGAATTCCCGGGCGGGAAATCCCGGGAATTCCCGGAAATTTTTCATCGGGAATTCCCGGGAATTTTTTCAAATGTTCCCGGGAAAACGGGAAATTTAATAGTCATGTAGTTTTATAATCCTATAGCAAAAAGTTTTACTGTTTGTATCACCCCAGCGAAAATTTTACATTAATAAATTAATTAATACTAACTAAAGACATATTTAGATGTTAAAATATATAAAATTCGATACAAGTGATATTTTACATTATTGAAAAACATTTCATCGGCGCGCTGATGAAAAGTCCTGTTTGACTACTTTCACTAAGAAAAAAACATTTTATTTTTTCCATTCACATTTCTAATACACGAGATTTTAACTACATATTTCTATAATCTTTTAATTTAAATATTAATTTTTCATTCCATATCACCATTCACAAAAGCATACTTCTACTGAATCAATTTATACAGAAATCATTGTATTTTTGTTAATTCAAATCTTCTGCAAATTGAATGGAAATATTTATTTTTTAAATATTTTATATACATTTTTCTTTTATTGAATTCATTATATTTTGTTTTTAAATAGGGTTGTTCCCGTACTTTTTAGGTAAAATGAGAAAAGCCTGATGTTTCTCTCAAATTTATATGTGAATGTTATTTTTTAGCATATATCAACGTTCTTAATTTTTTTAATTGAAGCTTTCTCTCTTATTTTTCATTTTTCGTAAATCCCGCATGGTCCCAATTTAGAGTACGGGAACAAAGCTAATATTTTACAAAATTAATCAAAAAATATTTTCTAAGCTAATTCTTAACAGATTTGAATAGAAGAAAATTTGAATGATTCAAAATATTTTTTAAGCTTGAATTGTATAGTTGGTAGTGAATTCTTTAAGCAATTAATTCTTGTGAAGTCAAAGAATTTAAATCTATGAATTAAATTGTTATGAAAGCTTTAAAGAAATGACTGAGAAAATAAATTTAATTTGATTTTGAGAAGTGAATTAAAGAATTAAACCTTTGGAATCTTTGCTTACAATAGGCACTTATTTTACTCGTATGAAATGCTTAAAATAGTCTAAATTTTTAATTGGTTTTACAGAATAATTTGCATTAATACCAAAAATATTTTCAAATGTATTATGCTGTAAATGTAAAACCTTCAATACTTTGTATGTTGAAGTCTTTAGGTTTTTGAAATGTAATTTTTATTTGTAGTTTTATTTATAGTAAATTTTGTTAAATTTTTCGTTTTTAATTTTTTGAAAAATATTTTAATAAAGAAAATTGAAAACATGACATTTAATAATACTTTCCTTATACATTTTTTGATATTATTATAGAAAATGAAAATCTGGTATTAACACAAAGTATTGTAGTGTAAAACCACCTTAACTAATCATAAATTTGATTTATAATGTTGTTTTATAGTATTGAATAGAAAAATTACATTCTTTATAAGAAATCATTGCTTTTTTTTTAATTAAATTTCTCGGGATTCCCGGGAATTCCCGGGAAATCGAATTTTTTATTCCCGTTTCCCGGGAAACAAAAAATCACGGAAAACCCCAAACCCTAGTCATGGCAGTCATGCCCATAAAAAAAATCAATGCGTGATAGAAAAAAAGTAAAAGCTGATTCTTAAGTAGTATGTTGAATTCCATCTAATCCACGAAAAAAAAAACAACTGTGAATCCAATCAAGATTTGTGCATCAATTTTTATAATACGTAGCTTTATTTATTCGTAGTTTCGCCAGCTTTGAAATAAAGGTGATAAACTTAAATATTTTTGATGTTTTCACTTAAAAAAAAAAAAAAGAAAGTTTTACTAAAAAAAAGAAATCTTGAATTTAGCAAGAAAAAAATTGATAGTAGAGCGATTTAAAGCTAATTTCATTCCGCATATCGTGGTATATCATTTATATAAATCGTGCACACCGTTATCAAGTAATAGTGAAATATACTCGAGTAATCGGCATATTTAGGGCACAATATTAGACACCCCCATAAAAAAAAAATCCCGACCTGATGGAAAAAAACTGAAAGCAGATTCGAGTTTAGCATGCGGAATTCCATCTAGTCTACATAATTTTTTTTTTTTTTGAAGAAGCACGAAGAAAAATATTTGCGACCAGTGTAATATGCCAACTGAAAAATCTGCGGCTAAATCGGAATAAAATATGCTAAATTTAGCTGCAAAAGTGCTAAAAAAATCTAATTTTTTAAAGCTGCTAGCAGAATAAATTCAATTAAATATTTCATTAAAAAAATTGTGGAGATGGAAATAACTTTTTTGGTTAACCTATGTATGAAAAAACAATTTATTCATATGTACGAATACGATTTATTTAATTTTCAGTCACACTCTGTTGGCCTCTTTATTAGCACGATGTTACGAATTTAACACGAACTCTATTATACCGCTACTACCAATGACCAATACAGCTATACTATTGGTTTTCATATAACAGCGAGAGAGCGAATATTATGTATATGTGTAAGTATATATATTTTTTTTTTACAAATAAAGTAGCAGCGTGACCAAATCAGATAAGAAAGTTGACACATTTTCACCATATATTTTGACATTTGACATTCGGAATTAGACATGGGTTAGTTTTTTCCAATTTTTTTTCTTAGTTTGTTCGTTAGTTAGTTGGCTCCTAGTAATAGAGAATTGTTTGGTTATATGGTGAATTGCAATTTTAAGACTTTAACACATATATTTCTATTTATATGAAAATTTTGCCATATTATTGTATTCCCTGGTAATATTTGTATTAGGGAGAGTGCAAAAAAAAAAATAATAATAAAAAATATTGTTACTAGTTCAGACATGAGTTTGATTCAGTTATATTTGATTGAGCTATCGTTTCTTAAAATAAATGTCCTCATGTAGCTAAACCGACCGCAGGAGCCATAGATAAAAAAGTTTTTTTCGACATTTTTGTTTTGAACTAGTTGTACAAAATTTAGGGACATCATGAAATCGTTTAAGATTTTTAAGATGACTTAGAAAATATATACTAATAAAAAAGAAGAAAATATACTACTAATAAGTATATACTAATACCTCATAAAGTATATATTTTATTTATTTATTTATTTATTTATTTATTTATTTATTTATTTATTTATTTATTTATTTATTTATTTATTTATTTATTTATTTATTTATTTATTTATTTATTTATTTATTTATTTATTTATTTATTTATTTATTTATTTATTTATTTATTTATTTATTTATTTATTTATTTATGATTATTATTATTAATATATTGAAACATACCAGAGTTTATGGTGGGAATTGAACCCACGACTCTTATACTGATAGATTAGCTCACTACCAACTTCTCTATCAACACTAGTCTTACTTAAATTGGAAGCTGCTCATTAAAAAAGAAAGATGAAAAAATTGTAAATATAACTGAAAAAGGAACTTTTTTATCATTTGCTCCTGCTCGCAAATAAATAACATTAGGATGACAATTAAAAAAAACATAAAAATCTGGTTTAATATTAGTAATCTTACATTTTAGTTGAAATTATCGACCACCCTAATGTACATATATGCGATTATTTACTACATCATAGTGACTTTACAGAATTAGCCAACAATAAAGAATATAAAAACTGCAACTACCTACAAAATTTTACTACATAAGATTAGGAGTGTAGCAAGTAGTTTAATGTTTATTTTATTTGCAAAATAAAAAAAATAAAAAAACAAACGAAGGAACGACAACAGTGCGTTTTATATGTTACTCTGAACTTTACTAGAAATAGTAAAAAATTAAATAAATGAAAATGTTTAAAAGCCAACAAATTCATAGTCAAGTTTACATGGCCTCATAGCTTTTTGTTTATTTATTTTTTCTAGTAGTTAGTGTTGCATATATGTAGCTACGCATAATAAATTGAGGAAGAAAGTTAAGCATTTGGTTTATCATAAGCAAAACTTTTGTTTATTAGATTTAGTATAACTAAATATTAATAGCCGTAACTAGTGCTGTCATAATTTTAAAGAAAACTACTATAGTAGCAAATATAAACCCCGGTAGTAAGTAGTCAAACATATTTAATTTTTGCTATATCTGTAGAAATTGCTTTACTCAGAGTAAAATTAAATGTTCCTCTTTTTTCATTTTAGTAAGCTAATAACTATATTGTATATATAGTTCACATTTTTCCCATATGCTACAGCTTTTTATAGTCGACCATTGTCATAGTATTCAAATAATTCTATTTTTTTCTTTCTTTAAAAGTATTGCTTGTTGCTGGGTGTCACAGAAGTAGAAAGTTAAACATTTCAGTAACTTCATATACAACCTACTAGGCTGACCAACTAACAAAACAAACAAACTACTTACTTACTTACTTGCAACAGCAAATACACCAACAAAAATATGCTAAACTAACGCACTTAATATTTTTACCCTCTTGCACCATCTATTGGCCATTTGCTATTAAAGTTTATTTTTTTACTTGTGTTTTTTTTTTTTTGTGTTCATGAAAGGCATGAAATATTATTTTCAATTCAATTTTGTACTACAACTCGACGACTAAGGCCAAACTAAGTTCATGCTATTTTTTGTAAAAAAAAAAAGTTGGCTGTTGCTAGTGTTGTAGGCAACGCAGGAAAAAATTGCAAACGTTAAACAAAAGGGGGAGTGAAAATTTACATGTAAAGGTCAGTGAACCTTCAATTAAATTTAAAATTTAACGGATTATAAGTTACAAAATTTATTTGTTAATTTGTTAGAGAAAAAAATAAATTACACACACAAAATTCAACATAAATTTTCATCTTTTGGGTTAATATATAGAATTAAATAAATAAATTTAATTTAAAAACAAACTTAATTAATGTTGTAATTAAAACTTATTTGATTTGAAAACACAAATGTAATAAAATTAAAAAAATACAATTTTAGTTTTACATTACACTTGTACATAAATGTAATTTAATCCAAGCGTAAAACAATAATAGTTTTATTTTAGATTTTTCTCTTACGATAGCGCTAGATTACTTAAATAATGCCAATGTTAGAGAATTTATTTCATTAATTTCAAATTTGTACATACCATTTTAAATTAACGGCTTTTTAATTGTTTTTGTTTGTGTGTGTAACGCATTTAAATTTAAAATCAATAATTACTTTTACTGACGCCAGTCGTTTGAATTGTTTTAATAGTTATGTTCAGTTTCTTTTTATTTTAATGGTTCATAAAATTAGCATCAGTAATTAAAACAAGTTGCCTTTAAATACAACACCCCAACATAGGATTGGGAAATAAATGTTTTTTTTTTTTTGCTTTTTTATTGGTAAGTAAATAATTAAAAATGAATATACAAATACAACTTTTTATAAGAAAGTTTTATTAAGTACGAATTAAAAGTTACAAGTATTAGATGATGAAATTGGACACCAGATTAATATAAGGAGTGAGTTCGAAAAAAACTTAACATATATAATATTCAATAACTTGGAAACGGTTGATCTTAGAGTTTTCATTATTTTTTTAATCATTTGATAATTTAGTACAAAAACTATGTTATTGTTTTAGCAGCACTTTCTTGCCGTAGTGACATGATAACAAATGGGTCCAAAAATATGTGGACACGTTGTGCTTTCTTAAGAAAAGAAGAAGTTTTTTTTGCAAATATTTCTTTATGTATATTTTGGTATTTATAGATCTGAATGTTTCAAATGACTTTCCTGTTTTGCCGCAACTGCAAAAAGCTTGGTATACCAGGAATTTAGTAAGAAATTTTTTCTGCATTAACAATAAAAAGTTTTGACACATAAGCTGCGAAAATTCTGCCAGCACATATGTTTCTTCGTCAATTCTACAACTTGAATATTTTTGTATGAAATTTGTTTTTAATTTCCGTGTCCTATTTGTGGCTTCTAAACTTTTTGCAGCATTCAGTTTGGAACTTTTTTGGATTTTATATGTTATCAACTCTGCATTAGCTTTAAATTTTCACACCAAATAGTCGAAGCACTGATCTAACTGGACTGCTTTTCTACCAGATGTGTTTGGAGTTCTTTTCAATATGCTTTCAATTTTCTGGCCTTCCTAATATCATGTGGTCCTTTTGTTTTCTTTCCGAACCAGGTTTCATATCAATAGTCAAATTCTCCTGGTATTGTTTAATAACATTAGAAACAGTTTGACGTCAGAAATTTAATTCTATGGCCAATTATTTGTAGGAGCTATTCGGATTTTTTGGAGTTTTTTTTAATAACACTGGTCGACAACAAAAATTTTTTTTGAGCTCCTTCGAAAAAACAATATGTAGACTAGATGGAATTCCACATGCTAAACTCGAATCTGCTTTCAGTTTTTCCCATCAGGTCGGGATTTTTTTTATGGGCGTGTCTAATATTGCGACATAAATAAGCCGATTACTCGAGTATTTTTCAATATAACTCGAGAACGGTATGTACGATTTATATAAATGATATACCAAAATATGTGGAAAAACATTGGCTTTAAGTCGCTTTACTATAAAATTTTCATCCGCCCAATAGTTTAGGAGATATTTCGAAAAAAATTGTCGGAAAAAATGTTTTTCATGCAGAATTCAAGATTTCTCTTTTTTTACTAAAACTTCTTTTGAAAAGTGAAAACATCAAAAATATTTAAGTTTATCTCCTTTATCTCAAAGCTGGCAAAATTACGTGTAAATAAAATCACGTATCATAAAAATTTATGTACAAATCTTGATTGGATTCACAGTTAAGTTTGGATACCCATGCATACCTCTACCGATAGTTGAAATACACTAGTGGACAAAAAAAAAAAAAAATATTTTTTTCGTCTTAAATAAAAAAATATTTGGATTAGATGTAATTTAACGTGCTAAATAAGAATCAGCTTTTGCTTTTTTTCTATCACGCATTGATTTTTTTTTTATGGGCATGACTACTATGACCACGCCTTTAGGCAGTCACACTTGTATAAATCGAGAACATTTTGTCCAATTAATATAAATTGAACTTTAATATATAGCGACCCAAATGGTCTTTGAGTTGAATTTATACAATTTTTTGTCCAGTTAATATTTCCGTAGTTATTCGGTAATTAGTACCGAAAATTTTAAAATTTATTTTTTTGAAAAGTGGTGAAAATTTAGATCCATAACTCTGAAATTCTTCAGAGAATAAAAAATATTGTGAACGTACCTTGGAGACAAATTTCGTATACATCTTTTGATGTATCACTTATCAAAATCGTGTAAACGGTTCTTGAAGTTTGACAAACCATTCTCGAATTTTATAGTGTGACCGCTGAATAAGGTGATGATATTATTCATGCATATAAAAAAAAAATCAGTACCCGATAGAAAAAAAGTGAATGCAGATTATTATTTAACTCGTCAGTATCGAACTAATCCATCTATTTTTGTTTCAAGAAAAAATAAATAAAAAAATTTTTTTTTTGGCCACCACTGTATTTCTATTCAACATGGGTATTTTTACTTAACTGTGAATAAGATTTAGATTTCTGCATCAATTTTGAAGATACATGCCTTATTTTTTCCGCAGCATTACCAGCTTTATGACAAAGATGATAAAATGTAACATTTTACATGTTTTCCTTTATTAAACGAAGTTTAAGTAACAAAAAAATCTAAAATTTTGCATGAAAATTATTTTTTTCGGACATTTTTTTCGAAATAACTCCAAAACTATTGAGCACATAAAAAAACTAATTAAAGGGAATTTGAAGATATTTTTTAGTCCGCATCTTTTGATCAAACGTACACACCGTTCTTGAGTTATGAGGAAATATACTACAGTAATGGCCTTACTATGGGCGAAATATTAGACACGCCCATAAAAAAAATCCAGAACTGATGGGAAAAAACTGAAAGCAGATTCGTGTTTAGCACATCAAAATACATCAAGTTCAACTATTCGTCTATGGGGGAGGATTTTTTTGTTGACCAGTGTAATTTGTAGGACGTAAATCTGTTTTGTCGCTCATTTTGATGAAAATCATGAAAAATCAACATGGTTGTTATTAAAAAAAAATAACTGACGTATTTTTCCATGATAACTAGATCAAAGAAAATTTCCAATATTTTTTCCGAAAAAAATTATAAGGCAAAACGTGTGTTAAGATTTTTTCGATCGCACTCCTTACTATATACATTTTTAATTTTTTTTGCTATTATTTTCGTTTGTATTTTATGATCAAATTTTTACGATCGTTTCATAGAAAATGGAAACATTTTCTTATGGGTGTAATCAGTTAAAGATTAAATTTAAAACTTAAATTCTCCTCCAAAGAATACAGTAAAGCTAAAGGAATTTTACTTTATATAAATTTGTAGTTTTTATTTTACGAACCCATAAAGCAATTTAAGGTCAAAATCAGTTCACAAATGGCAAATGGCTTTTGTTATTTTATTGATCTGTCAAACATATTTACTTTTCTTTTCAAAAACTAATTCAATTTGATTCATAGAATAGACTAATTTTGCCTACTCCTCACTATCAGGGCTGTCAGATGTGGTGATTTTTCGCCAAACGTGGCGATTTTTAATTTCTCTTGGCGACTGAATTTTCCGTTTTGCGAAATTTTTTTGGCGATTTTTAACAAGGTGGCGATTTATTTGGCTAATTTTTAAAATTTTATTAAATAGGTATTCGCATAGTAAAACTATTACGTTTTCTTATTAGCAAACGTCTATTTTTAGTATTTTTCTATCCAACACAACGGTTCTCAAATGGGGGTCCGCGGTTCTCAACAAGGGGTTCGTACAAAGATTGTTAGACCTTTTGCTTGAACATAAAATTAAAAGTATTTCTTTAAAGACACATTAATTAATTTTTCCATACTTATAAAATAATTCGAAGTTACTTATTAAAATTGCAAAACATATAGAGTCAAAATTCGAAAAGTATTGGTTGTGCCTGATTTTTATTATCATCCTGGTCATTTTTGCAAATTGTAAAAAATATTTTATGATATTTCGTCCTTGGCTCAAGACATCTAATCTATTTTTTTCAAATCCATTTTTAAATACAAAGGATTTATCTTAAATTTATAATTAGTTGAAATAAAATGTTTTTACTATTTTCTTAAATATAGATTTAACAAAAGCAGTTGATATCAAATTATTATTATTTTTTGTTTTCTTTAAGAATTATTTTATTTTTGGATTAAGAATTGTTTAAGAATAACATTTGATATAAAAAAATCGTTTTTTTTTTTTTTCAAATGAATAGTAATTTTTATTCAACATAAATATTTTCAAATATACCTTTAAATACCTTTAATTTATCAAATTTCAAAGATTTTAGTTTCATAGGATATACTTAATTTGCTACTCAAAAATGGCTGTGGGTCGGTTTCAAGTTATAACTTCTCAACTGGGCCACGAAGCAACAGTTTGTAAAAACTCCTGATCTAAATGGGGGTTCCACACAGCAATTTTTCCTGAGTTCGTAAGAGAGAGAGGAGAAGGGAATACTAAACATTTACAAAGGTAAAGAGAACTCTCTCGTCTACGAACTCAGAATTGTAGCAAAAAAATTACTGTTTATGAACCCCGACTAACAAAATAAAGATCCTTAATTTATAAATATGTGTCTTCAATAAATGTTTGACAATTTGTTTTCCATCATCTTTCAAATATGAATATTAAGATTTTATGGTCCATAATGAAAAGAAAACGTTCATGAAGAAATTAATTCTTCGAAGCAATTTATAAGTTTAATAGGACAAATGTTCATTATATAATTTTAGAATTATTCTGTTAAAAATAAATATAATAAATTTTTAAAATTCTTGACATAAAATGGAGCTATGTATGTCAGAAAAGTGTATTAAAATTTATAATTACAGATTTTTTTTTTTTTTCAATTATTATTAGCTACTGCAATTATCATTGACTTTGTTGATGATGAATTTATATTTTAAAATTATATAAAATTTGAAGCACTAAATATTTTAGTTGTTATTAGGTTTTCTTTAAAAAAAATATAAAATTTAATTTTGGAGATTTTTTGCGATTTCTGATTAACAATTTGGCGACAGAGGCTCAAAAAAATCTGATAACCCTGCTCACTATGGATTTAATCAAGGGTATATTTAAGTTTGTCATTCCGTTTGTAATTTCCACAATTTTCGTCCGAGAGCAAAAAAGTTGATATTTTCGGGATCCTTGTAATACAATTTTTTTTTTCGATTTTTTGGATTTGAGTGCTTGCCGGTACCACATAGAACCGTTTCAGGCCTTGAATTTTTGTTTTGTTACACTACACAGTGGGGCCAGACTCGAAATTTTTTGGAAATAAATCTGTAACTTCTGATAGGCTGGATGGATTTGCATGAAATTTGGTAAAGGCATATCTGAGGAGCGTACAATGTTAAGTTTGGAAGAGAGAACGAACAGACCTGTCAGGGGAGGAGCTAACGGCGCTCAAAGTTGGGTACCTCTGACATACAAATTTTTTAATCGCTTGCCAAATTTTTGTTTCTCGTCAAATTTCAAATATTTGTATACATTATTGTAGGCACTGATAAGACCTACATGTCATTTATCTCTTATATGTCATATTTATTTTTTATAGTTTTTTAGTTATTTGCGTTTGAATTTTTAAGTACCCCAATTTTGCATGTTTTTGGTCTAGTTTTTTCATATATATCCTAGTGTTTCCGACCGATTTCATTTGTTTTTTCTATCGCTAATTAAAAAACAAAATTATCTATTGAATAAAATAAATTTGAAGTCGATATATGTACCGAGTCCAAAATTAAACGATTTTGAATTTGAAAATTGCAAAAATTACGACTTTTTGTGTTTTTTGACCGAAAAAGTATCTACACTCTCTTTTCTCTAAAATAAAAGTTTCTTTAACAACATATAATAATTTTATACTTTTCTGAAAGGTATCTTCACGGAAAAGACTTTAAAATAAAAAGCAAGCCCAATAACTCAAATGGTCAAGGTACACACTCTCCCGAATTCGACCCATTTTATATGAAAGTTTTGACTTTAGTCTATATTTTCTCAAATCTTAAAGCACGAATCGGCAAACGGAATGCAGTTTAAGAATCTGTAATATGTTCTCAAAAGTTTTCAATCAAAATCTACGGGACTTCAGAAAAATGTGGATTTTATAGCCAAAAATATGGAAAAAACATTTTTTGGGATTTAAGGTTTTTTTTTGGAATTGTGGGATTCCTTTTACAAAAATCTTAAAGTTTTTTTTACTTTCTCGTTTTATACAATAAAGTCTACACCCATTAATTTCGTTAAGATATCTTTAATAACAAAGATTTTATTACAGATAAAATATTTATAGTTTCTCAAAAAAACAATTTTTTACAAAAATATTATTTTATTTGCAAAAATCAGAAAAAGTATTACATTGCATTAGATAAATTACATTGTTTTGCTGACATTCTTCGTTATACAGAAAAAATTTGAAATCAATATATTTTACAGAACCGAAACTATGCCACTTTAAAGTTTATTAAGTCACGGAAAATTCCATTTTTTGTGTATTTTTGCACAAACACACATTCCAACATTGGCTACGGGAACAAATTATTTATGCTGTTATGGCTTTTTCACATCCACAATAGTACAATGTTATTGGAATTTTCCGTGACTTAATAAACTTTAAAGTGGCATGGTTCTGTAAAATATATTTTGTTAACAAAGTACAGTGAACTCTCGATAATGTGAACTAATTAATGTCGGGGTAGTTCATATTTTCGAATTTGTTCACATTTTCGATTGTGATTTTTTTATATATATTACTAAGTTATTCTTTCTAAAAAACAAAAACATACGTAGTATCCCAGCAAAAACTTGGTAATGACATGTAGTTACGGGTGTAGTTACTTTGTAATGACAACAACATACTGTTTGCATTACATAGAAGTTGTTTAGTAACTAATTATTTATAACCCTAATGTAAATAATTATTTATTATCAGATTTTTAAAAATATTAGGGGTTTTCATACAATCAAATAAATGCCTCGTAAAGCTCATAAACGGTATAAATATACAACCTCGTAAAAAATTTGTCAATGTTTGTTCGAAAAATTATTTACACAATTTAAAAATATTTACGCCTCAATTTCTATGTGTGAATGAGTTCGTAAACTTTTATACTTGAAAAAGTCAAATTTAAAGAAAGAAAATTGTTTTATTTTTTAATTTTTTTATATTCAAATCGATAAAAAACATAGAACTAGAATAACGAAATTGAAAACTTATGTTATTTGCCAAAATTTACCAATTCATATATTTGAGGAAGGGATACATAAATGAAAGGCAAAATTTGCGTATGAATCAATTTGTAATATAAAATAGTTTATTTTTATTAAATTTTTGGTTGTTGTTAAGTTTTTTAAATTAAAATTTAAAAAATCTTTTTTAAACAAAAAAAAAAAAAAAAATATATATATTTTATATCCTGACATTTCATTACTTATTTATAACCTAAAATATAACTAGTTCCTATTGTTATTACTTATCATGACTTCAGTAATGCTTTAAAATCAATGCGCTGTTTAACAGCTTGGAAGTAATTAGTTATTGTAATGACATCTAAGTAATGTATAGGGTAAGTAGTTGCCTCTAATGTCATCACCGTGTTAAAATAATGAGTTATTCAGCTAATGTGTAAGTAGTGGAGAGCCATTATATTAGCTTCTTAACTCATTACATGGCAACCAAAGTTTTTGCTGGGATGTACATAAAAAACAAACAAAATATTACGACAAAAAAATAAATAAAATTTACAATGAAAAAAGATAGGTACATACATATATAATTAAATATGGAAATAATTGGTTATTATTTTCTGTTTTTTCTTTTGTTCGACCAGCTTATTTACAGCCAATTCCCTGATTTTTTCAATACTTTAATGTCAGTTTGGTCGACCATTTGAAATTCAGCTCATTGGAGAGCTTTGTTAAAAATTTCGACAGCTTCTTTGGCTTTAATATTGTTTTCAGGCGCTTCAATAAAACAGTCGTCATCATCGTTAAATCATTTTCATCAAATGGCGTGACGTCCTCACAAGGATTATTGATCCAATCTCTAATGTTTACAGCAGTAAATACTTCCTGAGGGTACAATGTCTGTAGAAGATCTGCAGCAGTATTTTCTAAAGATCTAACCTCTGATTGCCACTTTTCTTTTAAAACGCTCAAAGGAACATTAAATTCAGGATCTTCTTCATCATTTACCATATTCAAAATATTTTTCCAACAGTTAGATAAAGTTTCTTTACCAACTCGGTTCCAGGATGCCTCTAGAATAGAAACTCCTTTAAGTGTGATTTTTTTTCATCGATTCAAGCAAATCCCCCTCTTTTGCAATAATTGTTGCCAGAAGACTGTTCCTATAATGAAGTTTGGTGATTCTAATTGAATTTTGATCCATTGGCTGGATCAGAGCCGTTACATTTGGAGGCATGAACATAGCTTCTATGGAACCATCCTCGGATTTAAGGTCGGATTCTGGTGGATGGGATGGAACATTATCTATTAGGAGTAAAGCTTTTACTGGTAATCCTTTCTTCGTTAAAAAATCTGTCACCTCTGTGAAAATCTGTGAAAAATAAAACAGTAAGAATCCCAATTGAACTATTTTTACATGTTTACTTACCTCTGGCACAAAACAGTTGTGAAACCATTCTTTAAAAATGGAAGAAGTCATCCAAGCAGACTTTGAATTTCTGTAGTTTACGGGACAGATAAAATTTTTAAAACTGCGAGGATTTTTCGATTTTCCTATTACTAAAAGTTTTATTTTATGAGATCCTTTTGTGGGAGAAGTTTCCAATATAGACCAGACTCATCGGCATTATACAACTGATCATTGGATAAACCCAAATCTTCTATCTTTGCTTTCAATTTAATTTTAAAAGCATTTACGAACTGAGATTGCGCAGAAAGTTTTTCACCGCTTATCTGAAGGAGCCGAATTCCGTATCTCTTTTTAAATTTTTGTAGACACCCATCGCTAGCATTGAAGTCATTTCCGTTTTCACGTATGTTTTTGTGAATTTGTTTGGTAAATTCAAGTTTAATACTTATATACATAATAACTATACAACAGCTTTATCTTGCAACATCAACCCACTTACAGGGAGGTTTTTATTCCGCATGCAAATAAACCACTTATAGAGCGATTTTTCCATTTTTGGAAGCTCTGAAGATCGTAATGTTTTGCGTTTTCCGGGTCCATAAAACGTATTGTTCACACATTTTAAAATATTGTCTTTTTTATTTTTTATTGAACATATCGTTGATTTTGCAACTTTATACTTTTTACTTAACACTGTAACACTCGATTCTTTTTTTAAATATTCCAAAATTTCGCATTTTTCATTTAAGGATAAAAACTTTCGACTGTTTTTAGACATTACTAATTTTAAAAATAAATTCTCGAACCTACCGCAACAAGTTACATAAAGCGACTAGCATTAAATACCTTTATAATAATGGCATACTATGGTATTTATTAATTCGGCGATTCCCAACATTAAAAATAAATGCTTCTACAAATTAAAAAATCCCCAAAAATTAAAAAAAAAAAAATTGTTCACTATTTAGAGCGCCCATATAAAAAACTGAGTGTTCACATTAGTGGATAGTTCATTATATTGGATGTTCACATTACCGCGAGTTCTCTGTATTTGGTATCCATTAATTACGATTTTGTGTCTAAAAAACAATTTCTAAAAAAAATCAAAGAAAATTTTTGTTTTTTAATTTTTTTAAATTATTTTATTTTTTCTTGTTTATTTACTTAGTTGTATCTATGTTTAAACAATTTAGTAGTATTTTTAATATATTTACGAAAAAAAGTTACTCTTAAAGAAAAATAAAAAAACAACAATACGAAAAGACGTAACTCCATGCGAACGAAAACGTAGGAAATACAGAAACCCAAATTGATTCGAATTCGTTCGACTTGCTTCCGTTCGCTTAGATTTTTGTTCGACATAGAGAAACAGGCTATTAATCGTTAGAAATTTCAAATAACAGGAATGTTTACTAAAAGGACGAAAATGTGTTCAAAATTAAAATTATAAACTAAATTTTGAAAAAAAATTGCATGCGAAAAAAATGTTTGCAAAAACATTGTTTAACCAATTAAAATTGTATTAAATTTTTAAAACCTTTAAAGGTTTTTATTTAATTATAATTTTTTTTAGAAACTTCTTTTGGTATCTAAGATATTTTGCTTAATATTTTTCATTTCTGTCTTTAAATCTAGGGTATAGTGCTCTCACTTATCTTCATAAAATGTTGATAGGTGTACCCGCGTATGATCTATAAGCATCCAAAAAAGGTTAAAAATCTAACTTCAAATGTTTTTGTCTTCGTACTGCATTGAGATAGCAAAATTTTTGTAAGATATATTAAGACTCTAATTCAAAACGTTTAAAAAAGTTCAAATCGCAAAGAAAATTCTCATTATTTATCAATTTTTATTTATAATTTATAATAGTATATATAGTAAATTTGGCAACCACTAAATAGTTATTTCTCTCAAGAAATACATATTATTTTTTTTTACTTAGCTTTCTTTTTTAGAAATTTTTTTTTCATAAATTTTAAATAAATTGCAAAAAGATTGATATCGAATCTCATGCAAACATTATAAACCGTAAACTGTAAACGCCCAAGTGGGTAAATAAAATATTCAACATAAAAAAATCACAGAAGAAACCAAAATAAACAAAAGACCAAAAGCCATCAACAGCAATAACATTTACTAGATATGGAGTTAAACTATTTTTTCAACTTGTTGGTTTAATTCTTTTTATAAAGAGCTATGTGTGTGATTTTATTTCTTTAATGTTATTTGTAATACCAAACCCCTACAACTTCCTCACAATAACTAAGTAAAAAAGCTGCAGACAAATGAGTAGCACATTCACAGTTTATGAAAATTTTTAGAATAATAAAATTTTATAGTTCTTTTTTGTTCTTGTGTTTTACCAAAATCAAAACAAACAAAAAATTGGAACTAAGCTTAAACACTTGTTGTAAGCTGTGCTACTTATTAAACCTTGACTGTTTTATTTTTTATGTAGATAATGCAGTCTATCATTTGATGTTAATGCTGTGATGTGGTTCTCCATTATAGTTGGTCAGGGTGTTGTTTTGTTGTCTTTTTGGTCACACAAAAAAACTTGGAATGTTGCTGAATGAAAAAAATTCTTCAAATAAACATTTTGGCTATAAACTAAAACGAACACATACAACTCTTGGCCTAGAAAAAAAAAAAACTCACTTGGTATAAATATTATAAACATACGACATTACGTCTGACTGACCATTTTACAGCAGCAATAGTAACAACATTGGCAATAAACAAATAGGACTTGATTGGTTTCGATAGGTAAATATTTAACATACATACTTCTACTGACTTCTACGAGCTGAAATACTTAACAAACAAAAAAAAAAAAAACTATGACTTTTGAGGAAACAAATAATTTTCCTCATTCTTTGTGCTCACTTTGGTTAACCAAAAAGTACAGAAAAAAAAAAAGACAGAAAATTGTTGCGTATTTGTGGTGCAAATTGTTTAACACACACAAAATGTTGAAATAAAAATAGTTTTTAAGTTGTAGCAGTCATTAGATTCTACAAATTTTTAAAAGTTGGTTTAAAAAAATTTTCATTAAAAGAATTACGCACTATTTGTTTACCAAAGTTTGAAATATTTTATTAAATCAATATTAAGGAGAGCTACATTTGGAATAGTAACGTTTTGAAATAAATTTTGTTTAAAACAAGCGCGAATGTTATATTCGGCTCGGCCGAATCTATATACCCACCATCAATTTTTCGTTACATGGGAGATGGGCGGTAAAGTGGGCGGACTACCCTCATTTTTTGTTTTCGAGTTTACATTGGTCCTTAAACTGTTTGTACAAAATTTCGTTGTCGTACATGCTTTTATTTAAGAGATATCAGCAGAAAAATATAAAATGAAGCTACAGCGGACACCCTGTGGTTCCAGTATTTTGCCCATAACTTTTTGGTTTGTTAACCGATTTTGCCCATTTTCAATACCGAACAAACCTTATATAAGATAAATATTTGGGCCAAATTTCGTCCCCTTACGTTGTCCCGTTCGAGCCCTATCCTGCTTTCAACAGACAGATAGACGGACAGATGGATAGACGAACAGACGGACGGACATAGCTAGATCGACTCAGAATCGAACCAGGACCCAGAAAATATATACTTTATGGGGGTCTTAAACGTTTCCTTTGACATGTTACACACGGAATGATAAAATCAATATGCCCCCCATCTTTTTGATGGTGGGTATAAAAAGAGTTCTATAAGTTTTATATTAGTGAACATAATCGCGATCATATATCTGTTTAAAACTTTCTTTCGAATATCGAGTAAAAAACAAATTATTCACAGATTTTAAAAGTCTTTTTTAACTGCATTTAATTCACCGATGTGTTTTTTATGTCTTACCACCAAAAAAAAAAAAAAAACTTTTCAAATGACGTTAATAAATAACAAGCGCGAATTATATTCGGCCCGGCCGAATCTATATACCCACCATCAAATTTTTCAAATTTTACGTTATATGGGAGGGAGCGGTAAAGTGGGCAATAAAGTGGGCGGACCATGCCCATTTTTTGTTTCCGAGTTTACATTTGTCCTTGAACTATTTGAACACAATTTCGTTGATTTTCACCTTATATGGGAGGTGGGCGGTAAAGTGGGCGGACCACGTTCATTTTTGGTTTTCGAGTTTATATTGATCCCTGAACTATACGTACAAAATTTCGTTGTCGTACATACTTTTATTGAAGACATATCAGCAGAAAACTATAAAACAGACACCCTGTGCTTCTAGTTTTTAGCCCATAACTTTTTTGTTTATAAACCGATTTTACCCATTTTCAATCCCAAACAAACCTTATGTAAGACAAATATTTGTGCCAAATTTCGTCCGTTATCTCGTTCGAGCCCTATCCTGCTTTCAACAGATGGACAGACTTACGGACATAGCTAGATCGACTCAAAATCGAACCAGGACCCAGAAAATATATACTTTGTGGGGTCTTAGACGATTCCTTCGACATGTTACACACGGAATGATGGTGGGTATAAAAAAGTTACACCCGCTGAAAATGTTATGTTCGGCTTGGTCGCAATGTTTTATTTTATTATTTTGAATTTCACCTTATTTAGGATGTGGGATTTTCAGTAACGAATTTACCTG
The DNA here is from genome assembly GCA_951394005.1 of Protophormia terraenovae. Classification (NCBI taxonomy): domain Eukaryota; kingdom Metazoa; phylum Arthropoda; class Insecta; order Diptera; family Calliphoridae; genus Protophormia; species Protophormia terraenovae. Next base: position 88,755,348 of record OX596075.1, read on the forward strand.
TTCTATTTGTTTAAATTTCCGTTTTCGGATTCGCAAAATTCAGAAACCTCACCATTTTATTTCGCATTTTAACTTTCTAAGAAATTTCATAGTATACAACATTAAAAATCAATACTTCTGGGAAGGCTTTGTGGAAATCAATTTTTTAAACGGCATTTGAAATGTAGTTATATCTGTAGTTAGTAGCTTTAACGCGAATTTTTCACGAATAAAAAAGTGTTTTTTTTTTTTAATGCATTTTAATGCAATTGCATTGATTAAATGAATTTTTCGTTAAATATGATATTTAAAATTTTTAATTTCTTTACATAATTGAAAAAGAAAATAATAATAATAAAATAAACATGTTCTCAATTTTTTATACAAAATTTCAAAGGCCGTTTAAATCACTAAATTTCACAAAGCCTTGCCAGAGATATTGCAATTTATTGAATTTTGAAAAATTGAAAAAGCGAAATAACATCGCGAGTTCTCGTAATTACGCGAAACTGAAATATATAAAAAGCTTAATGGAGTTTCTATATACAAATGTTTATCGAAATTGAAATCCACCAAGTAAAATATGCCCTTTTTCGAGCGTTCTTTCATGGAATTGTCGATATACTTTATGGGGCTTTAGACTTTTTTTTTTTTAAATTTTATACACCGAATAACAAACTTAATACATTGCCATCTTTTTGGATGGTGGGTTCAAAAGCAATATTTATAGCTGTTAAATACAATTTATTGCAAAGTTTCTATTGTTCAGAGTAACTGTACATAGTTTTCATGTCATCTTCGGCTAAAGAAGTTGAATTTTCTAAGATAAAAAGGTCCTACATCTCTCATCAAAAAGATGGGGAGGTATATTGATTTTGTCCTTCCGTGTGTAACGTGTCGAAGGAATCATCTAAGATCCCACAAAGTATATATTTTATGGGTCCTGGTTAGATTCTGAGTCGATCTAGCTATGTCCGTCCGTCTGTCTGTCGAAATTGTGTTCAAATAGTTCAAGGACCAATGTAAAGACGGAAACAAAAAATGGGCGTGGTCCGCTCACTTTACTGCCCACTTTACCGCCCCCTTACATATAACGTAAAATTTGAAAAAGTTGATGATGGGTATATAGATTCGGCCGGGCCGAATATTTTCGCGCTTGTTTAAATTTGAAGTAATTTACAAGTATGCGTTCTTTTTTTATACCCGATACCACCATACATCGCCACGCGTATTTTATGTGTTTTTACTAATTTTTATAACACCCAAAAATATTTATCCAAGACCCACCTTATTGTATTATAATCGGATCAGAATTTGTTCGTTCGGCTAACCCTTTAACCAAGGTTCCAACTTTACTAAATTTATTTTTATAGAATCATGAATTTAAACATTTTTGTGTATTAATTTGATAAAAACTATAAATTATGTATATTAAATCAAAATTTTGACCTACTGCGCTTCATTATACAAAAATATAATAATTTTTTTTAAAAAACTTTATTAAATGCATGTTTTTTTGAAGCATTTAAAAATGATCTTATGTTGTTATCTACCCGAATCAGACATTTTACTAAAAAATGGTATCGATTTGTTAGTGCATATTTTTGCATATTCTGTTGAAAATGCATATTTTTGCATATTTTACCTAATAATGCATAGCTTTATTGCATATTTTTAATTTTTTGGTTTTTAAATATTATTTTTTTACAATCTTATTTTTATATTTCTCATTTTAAGGTAAAATGAAAGCACCCGAAAACTTTTCATTTTAAATTTTCAATAAATAAAAATATCTTTATAGCCTGTTTCTCTATGTCGAACGAAAATCAAAGCGAACGAAAGCAAGTAGAACGAATTCGAATCATTTTGGGTTTCTGTATTTCCTACGCTTTCGTTCGCATGGAGTTACGTCTTTTCGTATTGTTGTTGTTTTATTTTTCTTTAAGAGTAACTTTTTTTTCGTAAAAATATTAAAAATACTACTAAGTTGTTTAAACGTATATACAACCAAGTAAATATACAAATAAAAATAAAATAATTTAAAAAATGAAAAAACAAAAATTTTTGTTATATTTCTTTAGAAATTTCTTTTTAGATGCAAAATCGTTATTTATCGATACATAACATATATAAAACGAAGAAGAAACATGATTGAGGAACTTTTGCAGTGTCCTGATTAGTAATTTTAATAGTTTTTATTAAAAAATCCAACCAGTCGAAAGCAAAATAGCAAGTGACTGATTTTGACATTTTTGTTCTTATCGTTCGAAATACAGAAACCCAATTTTATATGAAAACACTTACGTTTTCTTTCGACTTGTCGTTCGACTCATTGTTCGCATAGAAGTGAGTTAGAGAAACCCAAATCAGTTTTCGTTCGCTTAGAAGACGAAAGAAAGCTTTCGTTCGACATAGAGAAACAGGCTATTAGTGTTTAAAAAATTAATTTTCATTAGTTTCAAAAAAATATGTGAAGGATTTTTATTTTTTAATATAAATATCCATCATGATAAAAATAATAAATATCTTTAACTATAAATACTCGTATCTTTAAAAATAAATATCAGTATAAAAAAAAATTCAAATGATTGTTTTTTTATTCATACTTTTGTTTTGTTTCAAAAATATTTCTTTATTCAATAAAATTATTGTTCAAAATTTTTTCATCCGATGAGAAAAGTTGAAAATAATTTTATACTTTTGTAATAAATATTTTCTATTTCGACCATGATAAAAAAAAAAAAAAATTAAACTATTGACGAAATGCTATTGCAAAAATCAAAGCTGCAGAAGGCCCCATTGCTCAAAAAATAAAGTTAAAGTTGCAAGCTGTTATTAAAAAAATAAATGATTTGAGAAAATTAACAAAATTTCCGAATCAATTCTTTACGTTCAGATGATGTTTCGTGTTTAGAAGAATACTTTTCTTCTGAACTACAATTATTCAAATACGCTCCTATCACTTCTGTTAACGTTGAAATATCATTTTCTATGTATGTACGCCAAAATAGACAATCATTTATATTTGACGACTTAGTAAAAAATATGTGTATAAATAAATATAAATACAAACCTATCTAACAAAGGTTGTATCAAACTCAATGTCACTAATAAAAATATTATCTTAAGGAGTAAAAATTTAAAAAAGTACAAATAATTAATATTGATCTTTTAAAACATAGCTTTAACTTTTAAAAATACAAAATGTATTGCATTTCTTAGCTTAAGATGGACTGATTTTTGTTTTTTTCTTATAGAATAACTTTTTTTTTTTATTTTTATTCAACAAATATTAAAAAAAAAAAACAATTGCATATTTTTAAATTTTTTAGGGTATATTTTGAATTTTTAAGTGCATTTTACAGGCGAATATTTTCCAAAAATAAATGCATATAAATCCGCCCCCTACTTATTATATTTTATTTATAAATTCACTAAAATATCTTTAAGATATACCAAAAACTAATGAGAACAAAAAAATAAATGCGTTTTTAAATAAAATAATATATTAGCAGTCCTGGCAATACTGCTAGGGAACCTATTGAATTCAGTCCATTATTTTACTAGGCCCCATACAATAGGTTTTAACTATCATAAATCCCTTAAATATAGCAATATTGATTTTGCAACTTTATACTTTTTACTTAACACTGTAACACTCGATCCTTTTTTTAAATATTCCAAAATTTCACATTTTTATTTAAGGATAAAAACTTTCGACTGTTTTTAGACATTACTAATTTTAAAAATAAATTCACGAACCTACCGCAAAAAGTTACATAAAGCGACTAGCATTAAATACCTTTAAAATAATGGCATACTATGGTATTTATTAATTCGGGGATTCCCAACATTAAAAATAAATGCTTCTACAAATTAAAAAAATCCCCAAAAATTAAAAAAAAAAAAAATTTTTCACTATTTAGAGCGAATTTTGAAGGTCCGTTTCATAAATGAGAATTGCTTATATATTTTTTTTATAATTTTGTTCTTAGATGAATATGAAATTTACTAATACTATTTTATTATTCAATTATTTAAAAGAGCTATATGTACACGCAGAGAAAAAACATGGTTACAGCATGATCACCACAACTATTGAATGATTATATAGCCGTTTTTCATTGATTTAAATATACTGTGTTCATTATAGCAACGTTTCTGATTCTGTTTAATAATTTAATGATTACCCACAAAATTTTAATATGGTTCACTGAATTATAATATGTATTTAAATATGTTTATATGAAATCATATTTATGAATAAATCCAATCATTTAGTCAATTCTATAACAATTTAGTTAATTATATAACCATTCATTTCATTTTACAAATTTGGTTAATTCTACAACCATTAACTTTTAATGCCTTATGAATACACATTTCTGTGTATCAGTCGAGTAGTTATAATTCTCATTTAGTTTATATATGAACAAATATAAATTGACAAGTTTTGTTTTTATTCAGTATGATGAATGTACCACATATCGTGGTACAAATGAATATAAATATGAAAATATGGGATCATATATATGATAAAATGGGATTATATATATGATAACATGGGATTATATATATGATAAAATGGAGTTATACTTATGATGGAATTAGTTCATATATATGATAGAATGGAATAATATATTTGATAAAATGGAATTATATATATGATGAAATTATTTTATATATATGATAACATGGAATTATTAAATGATAAAAACATGATGAAATTGAAAGCAATACTTAAGAAAAGGTTATAAAACTTACTAAAATTTATTAATAAGGTTATTACCTTACTAATAAATTATAAATTGGAATCATAATAATGATTACGTACAAATATACTTATTGTAACTTGGAATCATATACTACAATCATAGTATGTTGCTCTTAGTTTATGGTCACAGGAACCATATTTTTTCTTTGCGTGTACATTGTACATGTCAAAAATTGTACTATTCTGAATTTTATTCAACATAATATAAAATTACAAATTTTAGAAAAATTTATTTTTTCCATGCATACCATTGCGTTACCACCGTTTCTGATGCCCTTAAAATCTTATAAATAAAAGCTAGTTGTGCCAAATTTGAACTTGACCTTAAAATGTACTATGAGTGAATTTCGGAAAGTACTTTATTTGGACACTGTGGTCTAGTGTCGACCAATTCCTTTGAAATTTGCTAGAGTAATTTATGGTTACCAAACATGTAGTATTGCTTAATTTTACCAAAATCTGATCTATATTCCGGGAATATCTAGGTGAAAATAAGGACCAATAGTTTTAATAGAAGAACTACTTTTTTGGTGGGAATTTAATAATGTTTGTCATTATTTATTATTATTATTAAAATAATCTTTAATTAAAATATTTAAACATAATTTAAACTTATTATTATATAATAACTTTATTCCAGTGCAAGTTAAATTAACAAGTTTAAGACATAAATTACAGAAAAGTTTAAAAAAGTTAAGCAATCCTGAAATCTAGCTAGTAATCGCACATGGTTAATATTACAATCTGAATAAGTAACAATAATGCTTGCACATGAGATAATCGATTTTAATTCTGGTTATGTAAATATACATATAAAGGACAACACAAATCATATATATCAAGTTTCTTGCAAAAACATCTGCTTTTTCTAAAAGGTAATGGTAATTAAGTTTTATTTTAAGATATCAATACATAGAGATAAATTAGCCTGAAATAAACAATATTCATTAATATTCGTTACAGGGCCAAACTTGAGAGAAAAAAAGCAGCAAAAATTAGCAATATTTAAATGATTTTAGCTCATGTTTTCAAAAACCACAGTGGATGTAAAAAATAGTTTGATAGCTAAATTTAACATTTATCGATGATATACATAGGTATCGATAAATGGCAGGTATTTTTTTAATGAAGATAAAATAAGTAAATCTCGAGGATTTAAAAAATGTTCAAACCACAATATAACTACAGAAGGTATAATCATTAGAAATTATATTCTCAATTTTATTTACCCTGAAAAGTCAGTCACACATAAAACAAAATAAAATTTAAAAAAATCAAAACAAAACATCAAAAATAAAAAGTTTTTTTCAAACTAAAAATAAAATTGTTTGTGGTTAAATTTAATATAAATTTGTAAATTCTTTAAAAAAAAAAAGCAAATATCCATGTAATTTTTAGTGTGAAATTTTTGAAAAGGAGAATTCTGCTGCTGATGGATTTATTTATCTTTGCAAAAAAACTTAAAATTTTAAGAACAGACAATTGTTTTATATTTCTTTTATTTCTAATTTTTTTTCTTTTGTTTTTCGGTTTTCTGACTTTACAAGAATTTCAAATGACAACTCTCCCTAATGATTCTACCTTCTGTTCTTATATCATGGTTCAAACTAAATTATAACAATGATTTCATTTATATTACTTTAATATAGTGAAATTGATTAAGTTTTCATATACAACTTACTTATCTCACAAAGTTCAATTAAGTTAAAAATATCTTTATCCATATAATTTTTTAAATCATATTTCCTTTCCATTAATCTTGCTACATACAGGTGACTTTTAATTTTCACTGTATACATATTGAAAATTAACTCATAAATTTTTATTACAATACATTAAGGCGTTAAAGAATACTTAATTAAGGTTAGTAATGTAACCTTTTTTGTTTTACATGTTTTCTTTTTCTTTTTTTTTGTTTTTGCCATAACATAATACAGCACGTTTGCCCTAGAGAAGTAGTGGGTACTTATAAAAAAAATTTACTTTAGCTTATAGAAGATAATGAATCGATCAATGTATGAAAACATGTACCAAGTACTACTATAATACGTATTTATATTCATTTTATATTTGCTGTTACTATACTTATGAAGAATTCTTATTGGTTTGTATTACATGTTTTTAATAGCTACGAACATGTTACATGTACATATGTAGATGAAGTGAAGGTAGCATTAACGAAAACCTTTAGGTCATTAATGCACAATCCATCATCATGCACTTTAGATGATGTATTAAGGTTTTTGCTAAAATAAGCAAAAAAATAAAAATGAAAATCTATTGATATGTAAAGTGGCCAACTACTAGATTGGGTGATATGCAAAGAAGATACTTACAGACATATTTTTTTAATTTTTTTTTTTTTTTCAGTTTTGATTGTGAACAAATTTGCAATTGTTGCACTATGGGTAAATATAGTGTAATATGTTAAATTTTCTTTTTTTTTTAAAGAAACACTTTTATTTTGTAGCACAAAAAATTATTTTCTATTATTAATTTAAATTTCACAGCATGACGAGAAAAATAATAGGGTCAGTTATATTCATTAAAATTTGTGCATTTTCAACATAATTTTATTCAAAATAATAAAAATTTAAGTGCCAAATTTGCGAATACTTTGAATTTTAAACCTAAACACAAATAATATCCTTTAACATTATCCTATTAACAATAAATTGTCTCAAGCGCAAATAGTCCTTTTAGGTTCAGCAATAAATTCACCACAATTTTGTATTATTATTAAATTTGGCAATTTTGACTATCATGGACATGCTTATTCACAAGTTTAAGAAAAAAATTAGTTAAATTTTAATTTAATATGAATCAAAGGACAATACAAATTTGATTCTCAATAAAAAAAAAAAAAAATAGTGCAAAGAAAAGTTAATTGTAGTGGGTATTGACTCCCATAGGTATCAATTTTAATGCCATATTACATATAGACCAAGTTAATAAAATATAGGTTTTTTCAGTTTTTATAATGTATAAACACCTTAATTACGACTATCTGAAGTTTCGTGGCTATATCTTTATTAATAAAGAGATGTGAGCACTTTAAAGTTAAAAATGGTACCCGGGTATGTACCGTAGAGCTATAGAAAAGGAACGTCAAAATATGATATTAGAGATCAATATTTACATAAAAGCTTCACTAAGAAATAAAATTCATTACTTCAGCGACTTCCATCCACAATTGTTTGCAAAAACAGATTTTGCTGTATAAATTAAAACAATTCAACGTTTTTATTTTTTACGAGCGTAACCCGGTGCGCTTCGCTACCCCCTAATAGGGAATATAAAACAATTGCTACTGTTTAGGGGTTTTAAAAAGTGGGCGTAAAATATGGGCGTGAACCCAGTTCTTACATAGCCTTAAACGACCACCGTTACTGGTGCTATCTGTGTGTTAAATTTCTTAAAAATCGGTACAGGCGTTTGAGAGTTATAAAAAGTGGGCGTGGCATACAACCCAGTTCATACATAGCCTATAATGTCCAGCGGTAATGGTACTATCTGTGTGTCAAATTTGGTGAACATAGGTGTAACAGTTTAAGAGTTTTAAAAAGTGGGCGTAAAATGTGGGCGTGGCATCCAACCAAGTTTATACATAGCCTATAATGACCACCGGAAATGATACTATCTGTGTGTCAAATTTCGTGAAAATCGGTACAACCATTTAAGAGTTATAAAAAGTGGGCGTAAAATGTGGGCGTGGCATCCAACACAGTTCATACATAGCCTATAATGATCAGTGGCCCTGATACTATCTGTGTGTCAAATTTCGTGAAAATCGGTGCAACCGTTTGGAAGTTATAAAAAGTGGGCGTAAAATAAGGGCGTGTCATCCAATCGAAATCTTACATAGCCTATAATGATCAGCGGCACTGATACTATCTGTGTGTCAAATTTCGTGAAAATCGGTCCAACCGTTTGGAAGTTATAAAAAGTGGGCGTAAAATGTGGGCGTGGCATCCAATCGAAATCTTATATAGCCTATAACCACCTCTGGCACTGGTATTATCTGTGTGTCAAATTTCGTGAAAATCGGTTCAGTCGTTTAGACGTGATTGACGCACAAACAAACAAACAAACAAACAAACTTACACCTCATTTTTATAATATATATTAGGATTTATATTCACTTACCCAGGAAAAAAATGTATTAGTTTTACAACTAGTTACAGATTGCATGAAAATAGCCTATATTCATTCTGCTTTGACTTTACTGCCAATGATTTTATTTTAAAATTGCTGGAAGTGACAATTTTAAAGAAATTTTAGTAGCAACAAAATTGCTTAAATAAAAATACTAAAAAAAACTATAGTTGCAAAATCAAAACAAAGAAAATTTGTTAAAAATTTATTGCAGCACACGAAGAAAAATTGTTCATGTGCTATATGTGTCCGATAAAATTATGTATACAAGACTAAAACACGAAGTATTATTTTTCTATGTTAATTTATATACGAGTTGAATAATTTTTGTTTATGCTACAAGAAATTGTAAATAAACGCTGCAATTTTTATTGACAATACTGAAAATAGAAAAATAATTTTAGTTGTAATTATAAACAAAAATGAAACAGTAAAAATATTTTTAGTATTTTTTTTGCTAGCAGCAGATATTTATTGCAATATTTGATAAATATAGTATTAAAATCAAACCCTGTCCAGAACAAGTTTTGTATATTTTATTCTAATGGGCTATTTCTTAAGCCACTTTTTAAATCAGTTTTTGTACCCATCATCAAAAAGATGGGGGGTATATTGATTTTGTCATTCATAAAGTATATATTTTCTGGATCCTGGTTCGATTCTGAGTCGATCTAGCTATGTCCGTCCGTCTGTCTGTTATGGGCAAAATACTGGAAACACAGGGTGTCCGTTGTAGCTTAATTTCATACTTTTCTGCTGATATCTCTTAAATAAAAGCATGTACAACAACGAAGTTTTGTACGGATAGTTCGGGGGTTGATATAAACTTGGAAACCAAAAATGGGCGTGGTCCGCCCACCTCCCATATAATGTGAAAATCAACGAAATTTTGTACAAATAGTTTAAGGACCAATGTAAACTCGAAAACAAAAAATGAGCGTGGTCCGCCCATCTCCCATGTTTTTTTTCAACATTTCTAGGAATAGTACTTCGATAACTAGTACTTATTTAGTAAATATGAAAGTAATTTGATTTTTACGTGGGTCAGTTGTCTAGAGCGCTTAACTAGAAAAACGTGTACTTAAATTCAAAGAGAGTTCAACTCCCACTTTATATAAATTGAGTTTATTTGTTCCTTATATGAAAACCACTTTTTAGCACATAAAAATATAAGTCGATTGTGATGTAGCGAGTAAGACGGCAGACTAACAAACACAACCAGTATTCTGATGCGTGGGTTCAAATCTCAACCGAGCGAAATGTTTTTTCTTGCGCGTAAAAAAAATCTGCATCCAAAACAACTCTTTTGGATCTAAAAGTAAAAACTTATGAAATTTTGGACATCGCTGTTTTACATACTGATTTCGCTTACAAATCACGTTATTTAGTAGACGAAGTTTTTGCTGGGGAAGTGTAAATATAATGCAGAATTAGTTCTAAAGAACTAGTTGTCAAAAACATTTCTTAAAGCGAATTTAGAATTTAAATAAGGTTCTACGCCATGAGAGTTAGAATTGGTTCGGACTCTGGTTCTAAGGATGTTACTAAAGCAATGGTTCTCACAAGATCTGTCTTTTTTGATATTATAATGAAAGCGCTACCCACTACAACTTCAACTAGTTTAAAAATCAGTTAAAATATTATGTAAAAATAAAATAATTTAAAAACATAAATAATATAATAATTGCAACATTGCTTTTGCTTCATGAGATTTTGAATATTAAGAGACTCTTTCGGATAATGCATCTAATATCATTCTCTGCATCTAAAAAAGATCTAAACTTTGTTTTGATGGACAAGTGTGAAAATTTTCTTTTTTTTTCTTAAATAAAATATATGTTGATGAAAATTATTCTAATAGTTTTAGGACTTCGGAGCCAACAAGCGGATAAATTTTATTATATTTTAACTATTTAAAATTCTTTTAAATGTGTTGGTTCAAAATTAAATTTGACACATGAGTTACATTTTAAATCTTTTGAACTGAACCTGGTACTTTATCGATATTCACATTGTAAGGATTTTTCGGTTTTTAAATTATAAAGTTGTTTAAGAAAATTTTCTTTACATAGCCCGTAAACTTCTCCGCAAAATAAAAGTTTTGTGTACTCAGCATTGAAAAGTCACACCAACAGTCTTATTCAACAATATGTTATGGTTAAAATTCGGAGATAGAATTAAAACCACTTTATAAAAAAAATCATGGACGGTCTTGACCGATTAGATCTTTCTTTCTAGTTTTAAAAGTAGCATAGTTTTGCATCTATAAAAAATATTTGCTTCAGTATTTTTGTATATAATTCAGTATATTTTTAAAAATTTTACGACAAATTGCAATTGTATGCTTAGAGCGTATGCCAAGCGGCAGCAAAGTTCTTTTATAAATTTAAATTTTACTATTTTGCTGTACCAAATGAAAACTTTTCTCTATTGTGAACTTTGACAAATTATTTAACAAAACAATATCAAATTTTACTAAATTTATTAAATTTTTTAAATATTTATTTGCTTTTGTATATTTTATTAGGCCCACTGTTATCTACGGAGCACTTGTATGGTGGAAAACTTTAGACAAGAAGACACACATCTCTACTTTGAACATAGCTCTACTCTAAATTCTCAGACAAGAAAATCAAAATGTGTTAACGATTGTGTACAAAAGAACTGCATGCGAAGACATTCACACCTTTTGTTGCTCTATCTAATAATTTTAGTGAACGGGTAGCAAGCAAAATTATACTCAGCTGATCTTCAAACAGAATATCAAAGACACTTTGGACATTCTGGTCACAAATGAGAACTAAGACACTACTATCCCTTGATAGAATATCGATAAGATTCTATCCCTTGATAGAATATCGATAAGGCTTTTCGTATGACATTGTATGATTGGAAATATGTCAGAACATATGGGTAACCCAGGATCCATACACCATCTGTTATGCGAATATCCAGTACTACAAGAGCGTACACTGAGATTTCTCTGTAAACAATTTTTATACGATCTAAATTGTTACAATGATTTGCTACTGTTAAACCTTCTCAGCAATTTTGAAACGTCTTCCGGATATTTTAAATATTTCGTAAAGAAGTTGTTGGAATTTAGATCTTACCGTAAATTCCATTCACCCCCAGTTTATTACCGCAATTAAAATAAGAGAAAACAAGAGAAAAACATATAGTCGGTCAAGCCTGACCATATTATACCATACACCATTTTGTCCATTATAATTCGGGGAGGGGTCTTTTATTAGATTTGGAGCCAAATGTGGAACGATACTCATATTAAGTGTAAAATAAAACTTACGAATGCAAAATATTACGTTGATGCTAACATTTATATGAATTTATTCACTTTGGGTGATTCCCCAAAGAGGGCCTTATATGGAAGCTATGGTAAATTATGGACCGATCTTTGTAAAATTTGGCACTATCATTTATGTTTATATAAATTTTTTTTGTGTCGAATATAAACTTATACCAACATTTAATGGGATTAATGAACGTTAAAGTAATTTTCCGAAATGGGGTTTATATGGGAGCTATGGTAAATTTTGTACCGATCTTTCTATCGGCACACTTATTTAGACTTATATAAAACTTATGTTGGCCAAATTTCATTAAAATTTAAGGGATTTATGATCGTTAAACCATTTTCCGGGAGGACATTTGTATGGGGATGAAATAAAGAACCGACCATAACCAATTTCAATAGGCTTCGTCCCTTAACTGTAAGAAACCTGTGTACCAAATTTCATTAATTTTTGTTCAAAATTGGAACCTGTAGTTTGATAACAAGGTTAACATGGACGGACAGACGGTCAGACGGACATCGTTAAATCGACTAAGAAAGTGATTCTAAGCCGATTGGTATAAATTAAGATGTTTTGTAACAAAAATCAGCACAAACGAATAATACCCTCCCCACCTATAGTGGTGTAGGGTATAAAAAGTTGCAAATGTTTTAAGTTAGACTATATTTCTATGAAATTTTTTTTAATTAAGAAATCATTTTCCTATTTTTTAATTTCTACCCAGAGTGCAATAAAAGGGTACAAAGGTTTGCTTCTGTTACAAACTTACCGCTTTAATATCGTTTTATGTAAATGGTACCAGAATCTATGTAACGGAATTTAAGGTTTAATTTTTCTTTTCTGTCTGTGTCATGTTTGCAAATGGTATGGATGCAATAAATGATGAATATATTTACCATACAATGCAAACTTTGGCCCTACAAATTTGTTTATCATAGATATTTTTTTGAAGCATATATGTACATCTAGCGATATTCTAACACGTCATCATATTTGGAAATGATGATATATTACTTAAGTAAAACGAAACGTTTATATCCTGCACGCAAAGAAAAAATATGGTTCGGGTGACCATAAACTAAGAGCAACATACTATGATTGTAATATATGATCCCAGGTTATAATAAGTATATTTGTACGTAATCATTTTTCTGATTCCATTTAATCATTTTCTCATCATTAAATGATTCGGTTTAATCATATTTATAACTTTTTTTTACAATATTTCTTCGATTTCACAATTTTTTATCATTTAATAATCCCATTTTATCAGATATATAAACTAATTTTATCATTTAATAATCCCATTTTATCATATATATAAACCAATTTTATCATTTAATATTTCCATTTTACCATATATATAAACGAATTTAATAATTTAATAATCCCATTTTATCATGTATATAAACCAATTTTTTCATATATATAATCCCATTTTATTATATATATAATGTCCGAGTTTAAAATACTGAATATATTTAAAATAAAGCACATTTATCTGAAAATTTTATTTATTTATTTATTGAAAATATTGAAAAAAAAAAAAAAAAAAATGTTCAGGTATAAAAATTTATTAATTTTTAATTATTAAATTATAAGTTATTAATAGTTTTTTATATAATATTTATAATATACATATTAATTTTTAACATATATTTATATTTATTGTTTAAATATTATTTACATATTATATTTTATAATATTTACATAAGAATTTAATTCAACAGTTTTATGTTTTCTTTGGTAATGCAATGTAATTAAAATGAAATAAAATTCAATTCTAATGATTTAACGGATATTGAAAAATAATAATTCTCATAATCTACCTGAAAGGCTTGAAAATGTAAGTTAAATCCATGGTTTAAAAGCCTTTGTCCGCAAAGATAGTAAGAGCAATATTTATACGACCAAATAATGGAACGTCATCTTCATACATTCCAATATGGATAACCATTCCTGCATATCTCAGAAAAAGACATATTTTTCATTTATTTTTTTTATTTTGTCATTTTTAAACTTAGAACACAAATAAATTGAACACTTTTCCAAAAACACACAGCTATATCGTTTGACTTTTAACAAACTACTGAACTTATACACAAAAATATGTATCTAATAGTTATGCAGAAAATAAATATGATTAACGATAAAAATACAATAGTTGTGTGAAATCAAATTATAGTCAAAAACAAATATTTTATATTTAAGGAAAACATAAACATATTCAAATACAAACATTCAACAGTTGTGCATAAAAATACAATAGTTGTGTGAAATCAAATTATAGTCCAAAGCAAATATTTTATATTTGAGAAAAACATAAACGTTTTCAAAAACAAACATTCAACAGTTGTGCAAAACAAAATATGATTTAAAATCAAATAAAAATATTGGCTAAATGGTTGTAGAATTAACTAAATTTACAAAATTAACTTAATGATTGTAGAATTAACAAAATAATTGTAGAATTGACTAAATGATTGTATTTATTCATAAATATGATTTCATATAAACATATTTAAATACATATTTTCAGTGAACCATATTAAAATTTTGATTGTGGGTAATCATTAAATGATTAAACAGAATCATAAACGTTGCTATCATGAACACAGTATATTTAAATCAACGAGTAAACGGCTATATAATCATTGAATAGTTGTGGTGATAATGCTGTAACCATGTTTTTTCTCTGCGTGTGGTGTTGCCCTTTTGTAATGTTTACTATTTACCCAATCCAAAGATTTTTTAATAACTTCTGTATGTTTCTTATTTATTAAATGTATAATATCCATATTGAATCGATGAAAAAATGGTCCACGTTATATCCTACAGTGAGAAACTTAAATTGTACATTTATACTTACATGTATTGACAATTATTAAGAAATCATTATAAAAACTGTGGACATGTTTTTATGTGTTAAAGTAAAAAAAAAAAAAAAAAAAGAGATCTTACCCAGAATTAACACTCCAACGTGTGCTAGACACTTGCAACCTAATAAATATTTTCCATATACAATTATTAAAATTGTTTAACTTGTTTAAGATATTTAAAAAATATTTAATTTATAATTCTACTTTTTTTTTTTCTTAATAAAATTCCTATCACGATGATGAAAAATTTCTATATAAAGTTAGTACAACTCAGAGTTGTTGGTGTGAGGTTGGCTGGACAGACGATTGTTTAAGCCTTTATTATGCCCACCATATAGTAAATTTATACAAATATGTATATGTATGTAGGTAAAAATGTATTAGTATATTAATGCTATAATATGCATTCAAAGTGATGTGAATTACAGTAATTTTGTAGTTGTTGTTATTATTGTTGCTGTTGCATCAATATAACATTGATGATAATAATATGGACAATGGAATAAAAACAGTGGCAGCCGCAATGTCTTTTAAAGAAAAGAAAAAACAAAAAAAAAAATAAGAAAAGAAACAAAAAATTATACGAAGACAAGATAGTTTAAAAATGAATTTCAACTTGTCTTTTATAGATTATTTTGAAATTGGATTTCTCTTCTCAGCAGTGTTGCCAACAACATTTTGTTGGTATATGAAAAATTTAACAGACAGAATTAATTAAAACTTTCATCATCGTTTAATTGCTTTAATTGCATTCTTTAATATTTGACGTTATTATTTAAATTATTTTTTTTATTAATTTTTGAAAATTTTAATATTCATTGGTTTGAAGCACCACAAAAAAGTAACGTATAGTTTTAATTTCAAAATAAATGTCCAAATTTATAATATCTAGTAGAATATATGCAAAGATGGCAATACTGCATTGTTGTTTTAACTCTTTATATTGTTATTTTCCTTGTAAAAAATGTGACTTTAGTAGGTAGACAACTATGGTCCACTCGTTTAGGCTGGATGAGTAGTTGGATGAATGCATGTACAGTATGTCTAAAGTTAAGGTACTTTTGCCATGACTTAAATGTTCAACATGATGATGTTAGTGTTGGCGATGGTGGCAGTAGTGTAGTTGGCGGTATTATGTGTTTATTGCAATTTTTGTCTTAGTTATTTAAAGCTGCAAGTGTTATTCTGCATTGTCTCTGAGTAGGTGAATTGATAAGGAAATAATGGGGGAAAATAATATTCTTAATTTTATAAAACGCATACATACTAAGTCTTAAATATACAATCAAAAACACATAGTTGCAAAATGAATAAATTCTGCGGCACAGTTCGGATACATGTTATTAATAAATACTAAGCCTATAACCCACTTTTTCTAAATCACTATATATTGAAGCATATCTTAAAAATGAGTTGACCGATTTTAATATAAAATATATCAAAAAAATTCTAATTGAAATTGTCTTCAAGTAATTCTTACATTACTTTTTAATACGACCAACAGTTAAGGAGATATTAAGCCTATTTTATGAAGTATTGGTTTGTTTTTTAATAAATTGACAGCTGCTAATAAAATAATAAGAAAAATTAAAGATTTGTCTGTAAAAATACAGAAATAAAATAAAATTAAGTAAATTTACAACAATTTTCAGCTCATTATATCTATTAAGAAAAAGCTGTAACAATAAAATCAATTATTCAAGTTATTAATATTACAATTTTGATGATTGGAGCAAATTCAATTAAATTTTTTACTTTTTTCCGTGTATAAGGAGTGAGATCGAAAAATCTTAACACACATTTTGCCTCATAACTTTTTTCGGAATCAATATTAAAAATTTTTTTTTATCTAGTTATCATGGAAAAATACTTCAGTTTAGGTTATTTTTAATAACAACCATGTTAATTTGTCCTTATTTCCATCAAAATAAGTGACGAAAAAGATTTACGTTCTACAAGTTATTAAAAAATTTCAAAAAATCCAAATAGGTCTTACAAATAATTGGCCACAGAATTAAATGTCGTCCGTAAAACCGTTTCTAATGTTATTAAACAGTATCAGGAGAATTTAACTATTGATGTGAAACCTAGTTCGGTAAGAAAAAAGAACCACATGATATTGGGAAGGCCAGAAAATTGAAGGCATATTGAAAAGAACTCCAAACACATCTGGTAGAAAATCAGCTCAGTTTTCTCAGTGCTTCGACTATTTGATGCGAAAATTTAAAGCTAATGGGAAAGTTGATAATATATAAAGTTCAAAAATTTCAAACTGGAATTCTGCAAAAAAAAATTACAAGCCAAAAATGGGAATCGGAATTTAAAAAAAAAAAAAAATCATACAAAAATTCTCAAGCTGTATAATTGACGAAGAAACGTAGGTGCTGGCAGAATCTTCGCAGCTTGTGTCTCAAAAATTTTTATTGCTAATGCTCGAAGCAATGTTGGAGATAAGTTTAAGACCCAAAATCAGCAAAAATTTCTTACAAAATTCATGGTATGACAAGCTTTTTGCAGTTGCGGCAAAACAGGAAAGTCATTTGATACATTCGGATCTATAAATATCAAAATATGCATAAAGGAATATTTGCAAAAAAGACTTCTTCTTTTCTTAAGAAAGCACAACGTGTCCACATATTTTTGGACCCATTTGGTATCATGTCACTACGGTAAGAAAGCTCTGGAGTGGTACCAAATCAATAACATATAACAGTTTTAGTACCAAGAGAGGTCAATTTTCAAAATTGTCCATAACTTAGACCAGTGGAGAGATATTGAGCTCTTGTGAAAAGTGAATTCAAGAGCACAAAAAAGTGTCCCAAAATACCGAAGATTTTAACAGAAGATGTGCACACTGTTCCAAAAAAGTGACTGAAGCAACTATCAAATCTCCAAAGAAAGGGTTTTCAAAAATGGTCCACAATTTTATAATTAGTGGTTAGAACCACTAGAATTATATATTTCTGTGATCTGTACTAAATTATCAAATGATTACAAAAATAATGAAAACTCTAAGATCAACCGTTTTCAAGTTGTTGAATATTATGTATGTTAAGAATTTTTCGTTCTCACTCCTTAGACAATAGATAAATGAGATACATATGTATGTACCTATTTTCTGCATAAAAATAGTAAAAAATTCAATTTTCATCAAATTTCAGTGTATTCATTTTAAATAAAAAGTCTTTTAAGGTAAAAATTTAAAATGAAACCATCAACTCCAGATATTTAAGTGTACTTTTCTCCAAGTATTTGTAAATTATGTTATGTCCTAATATTTTTGTTATTTTTTTGAAAATTGTCCTAAAATACACTAATTTTCAACTTTCATGGAATGCAACTTAAAATGTTACAGGATGTTTGTTCTGAAAATTTTCTGATAAAGAGTATATATTGTCAACTTTAAAATTACGAAATTGAGAAAAAAAATTAAAAAAAAACTCCAGTAGATTTAATACAAAAAATAGCTTGTGTAGAAATTTTCTTTGTTTTAAGTATCAAATATTACAGTGGGAAAGAATCGAAATAACTTCTAACTTCTAATCGGTTGGTTCGTTTTGCATAAAATTTCACACAGGTGTAGCAGAGGACAGTGGTATTTCGAGTTTAGTAGCAGGATCCTATATACGCTTCAAAAGCAAAACTAAGGGGGTTCAAATAGGGTACTAGTGTCATGGAAAATGTTTAACCACTAGCGAATTTCTGTTCCTTACCCGATTTTCAAGATTTTTATATCATCCTTTAGAAAACATGCTTGCATGTACAACTTTTCTTTTTAATCACTAGCGAATTTCTGTTCCTTACCCGATTTTCAAGATTTTTATATCATCTTAAAGTCCTTGATAAATCCTTTAGAAAACATGCTTGCATGTACAACTTTTCTTTTTTTCGAGTTATATACATTTGAAATTTAAAAAATCTCAATTTTACAAGATCTTAGTTAAGATTTTTCCATATATAGCCTAATATTTTCAACCGATTTTATTATATTTTATGTAGTTGGTTAAAAAGCAAAATTATCTATCGAACAAAGTAAATTCTGAGTTGTTAACTTTATTGAGTCAAAAGTTAAACGATTTTGAATTGGAAAGAATTAACAAACAGGTGGACAGATGGACGGACATTAGAATTCTTTCAAAAAGGTCTTAAAATTCGAAAAATATTTTTTTCCACTTCCCGATTAATATCAAGACCAAACAAAGGTATTAAAATTTTGATATCACCTTTCTGAAAATTCTAAGAATGATTTTTTTTTTTTTACCTAATAATCAATAAAAAATAAAACGTGATCATTAAAATATTGATATCACCTTTCCCTGAATTAAGCGCCATTTTCGACCTCTTTTACCCCAATGTGCACCGTTACACACTATATCAGTACTTAAGGTGTCTTGGTTATATTGAAATCGTAATGTTAAACTAATCTTATTCCTTTTTTTTCTTACTTATTCCTCACAATTTCTTAATAAATTTCCAATTTAGCTACGCAAATCAATGTACATATTGGTTTGTAATAGATTCACTTTGAAGGCAAATACTTTGATAAATGTTTTACAACGAAAAATTTCACGATTTTCATTCTTCAACTTATAAAGTAAAAATTCACTCAATAAAACAAAAATAACAAAATATGATCGACAGCATTCATAAATGATTTTTTTTTTTTTATTCTCTTCATATTGTAGACCATATGACCGCTGGCATTTTGTTTTAACATCATCTCTTTTCTTTAATTTTGTACTCTTTTTTTTTTGCTGTTATTTTGTAGACACATTTTTGATCCTATTAAAGTGAGACATGTTGGTGTTCATGCCTCCAAAACAGAGAATAAATGAATGAATAGATGGAGTCAGTGAGTAAGCTAGTGCATTCAGTAGTGTAGTGATATGATGTTTTGACGTTTGGTGGGTTACATTATTTGACTACTGTATGTTAATCTCTACCATCTGAAGGATGTTTTAACAATAACAGCAACATCAGCATCTGCAACAAGTACAAACTACAAAATTACAAAACGAATAATTTAAATAATACTAGTCGGTACTTGTACCTAAAGGCGCTAAAATATTTTTTATATTTTATTATGGCAAACTTAAGCTTCTGTCTTTTGTTTAATGGTGAGGAAAAAATTAACAAATAGAAAAATAAAAATCGCTAAAAATCTATGATGGTGGGCTGGTCCCATCTTAGTCTTGTGGCTTAATCATGCTTCATGATATTTTTTATTTTTTACATATTTTTCAAGACATTCCTTTTACTGCATTAGTGGCGATTTTTTTTATGCTGCCTTCCTTTAATTCATATTAAGTTATTTCTAAAAGTTAATAGTTAATAATATTAATTAAACATGAATTCATTATTTTTTATGGCTGCAATCATCTGGTTCTACTGTTCTTTTTTTTTTTATTGGCCTTTTCTTATAAATATGTAGATTGTAAAAATGTATGTAATTTTAATTAAATCACAACAAAAGTATGATAGAAAAAAATCTATCAATTAAAATTCTTTAATAGATTCACAAAATTCTTTAATAGATTCACAATGGTTCGAGATTTTTTTTATATTCTTTTCAATGTTATTATCGATATCACGTATGTAAAATTGATCAAGGTGTGCTATTAAAAAGGTGGGGTTTTGTGATGAGTGAACATTAAAATGCCTTAAGTTTAAGGTTTTTGCTTTTGGGTTCTTTGGTTAGAATTGAAAGATTTGAATTAAAAGGTTTACTTTTAATAAAGAAGAATTACATCATAAAGGAAAATTATTACAATTATTAAAAAGTACTATTCAATTAAAAAAAATATATATATTTTATATATACAGTGGTGGCCACGAATTTAAGACACGACATTTCACTTATATATTTCTGATAATTTTTACATCTTATCGAACAAATTTTAGATCCATGTTATTTTTTAAAGATCCTAGTAATGTTATGAAAAAAAATCAACAATAGTTTGTTACCTATATTTAGTTTCCAATTTTTATTTACATATTATACAGATTAATACAAGTTTAAGCCTGGTCATGAATTTAGGACATAGGCAAAATAAAAGTTAATTCACAAAAGTAAAGCTCAGCTTCATAAAACAATATTAGTATTTGGTGGGAAATCCTTTATTTTGAATCACAGCAGCGCATCTCCTGGGTAAACTTTCAACTAAGGCCATACAGCGCTCCTTTGGAATGGCATACCAAGCCTTTTGAATTTCTTCCCATAAATCAGTCAAATTTTTTGGCTTTACTGCTCGTACATGCTCCTCAACATCATTCCACAAGTTCTCAATTGGATTGAGATCCGGGGATTGAGCTGGCCATTTCAGAACTGTGATATTATTTTCCTCTAAGCAACTCTTCACTAGGCGTGAAGTGTGCTTAGGGTCATTATCATGCATAAATTTCCATATTAGAGGCATGTTGTCTTCAGCGAATGGTATCATGATGCTTGTCAGTATGTTTTTGTAAATATGCTGGTCCATTTTATTGATAATCTTCTGAATGGGACCTACACCATGCCAGGAAAATGCTGCCCACACCATGACATTTCTACCACCATGCTTAACCGTTTTAAGGGTGTACTTTGGGTGATGCTCCAGGTTTGGAGGACGCCATACGTACTGTTTTCCATCAGAACCAAAGCGACAAAACTTCGACTCGTCGCTCCAAAGTATATTTTTCCAAAATGTCATCGGCTTATTGAGATTTTCTCTTGAAAACGCTAGTCGGGATTTAATATTTTTTTTTGACACAAGTGGTTTACGTTGTGCAATACACCCACGTAAGTTCTTCTCATTCAGACGTCTTCTTATTGTCCTGGACGATATATTAATACCAAAATCCGATGAAATCTCATTTTTAATTTTACTTGAGCTCTTGAAAGGATCTTTAGCAGCTGATTTATAAATTAAGCTATCCTCCCTGGGTGTAGTTTTTCGGGCTCTAGGGTGCTGTTTGACATTTTTGGTAGTGCCATGTTGCTTGATGTGTTCCAGTGCATTGTAAATCTTGGATCTGGAACATTTTAGTAGCTTGGAAATTTCCATTACTGTTTTTCCATCAGTATTCATTTGTTGGATCAATTTTCGCTCGGCATCCGAACTCCAAGTACCTCTGGCCATTTCTAACTAAATATTTTGATGTATTCTAACATTAAATGGAATAAAACATTCATTACTTACCTTTTAGCTTCAAAAAACACCAAAAAATCACTTAAAAACCAAATATTTCTTATATGTTTTAAATTCGTGACCAGCTTCAAAAGCACGTTTTTACGAAAATATAATAAAAACAGCAACAAAATGTATACACAAACAAAACCAAATAACGGTAATTGATCTTAACATTACAGGGTACACTGACAAATTAACAAAATCTAATTTTATATTGCAGGGTTGTAATAATTATCACAACTTAGTTCGTTACATGTCGTGTCTTAAATTCGTGGCCACCACTGTAATTGTTTTTTAAAAAAAAAGTAAAATAAATAAAAATTGTTTTCTATGAAACAAGAAGTAGCAGTTTTATTGGATTGCGATTGATATTGCTGTTTAATTTATATTTTATTAACTTTTCCCTTTTTATGCGATAACTAATATCTATTTTCTATAGGGCTACTATAGCTCACAATGGGACCAAATAAAAAAATTTTGGTAATAAATCCGTATCTCCTGAACTACTGGTCGGACAGACTTAAAATGTATTGGAGGGTTGTAGAGGAGAGCCTTATCTTTCAGAAAACTTAATTTGTAGTCACCCTGTTATAACATGAACTAATCTACAGGGTGTCAAAATTGACTACCTCGAGTAAATAAGTTTAAAAAAATCGTAACTACTACGAATCAGCTTTGTAACTACTATATTTTTGAAAATAATAATAATAATCTATATATATAAAAGAGTAACGTTACTGACTGACTGACTAACTGATTCATCATCCCACAGACCAAACGGCTGAAGCTAGAGAGACGAAATTTAAAACGTAGGTAGGTCTCCCTCCATATAGATCCACTAAGACGGGATTTTTGGAAATTCGAATGTTTAGGGGGTAAAAAAGGGTAAAAACGGGTAAAATCGGTAACCTTATAACTCGCAAACTAATAATGATACAAAAAAAGTTGAATAGTTATCGTTATTCATTTAAAAAATAATTGGACAGGTGTCTGGTACTTTTTTGAAAGTCGGCCGTTTTAGGGAGAAAACGGGTAAAAGCTGTATTTTGGTACTTTTTTGACACCATATGTATCTTTGAAACCAATCAACATACAGATAAAATTTATGTCGTATTCATAACTTATCAAAAAATGAGAAATATAAACTTGGTACTTTTTAGAAATTCAAACGTTTAAGGGGTAAAAATCGTACCTATTTTTGGTACTTTTTTCATAAAACATTTTTTTATTTTTATTGATATAACCATATGCGTATTTTAATATAGGATCTCACTATAATTTAGAAACTCACTTGAATATAATTTCTGATACTTCTATGGGTGAAAAAAAGTACCAAAAAAGGGGTACAGGCGGGAAATTACATTTTATTCAAACTTAATAATGAATTTTCAATTACATTAAACATTCACAAGAGCGCAATTTGTGGTACTTAAAGATACATGGTCTGTGCGTAAGAATTCAAGAAGATGGACTTTGTGGTACTTTTTTATTCTTCTAATGGTACTTTTTTTGCATTTTCTATAATATTTAACCTAGAAACATGAAATTAAATACGCATGGTCCGATGTTGGAAAGAATTCACAAGCGAGACATTGTGGTACTTTTTCGTTCTTCTAATGGTACTTTTTGAATTTTATATAATTATGAATCTAGTAACATTAAATTAAAGATATGTGGTCCTAAATGAATCCATAAGAAGGGACTTTTTTGTATCTTTTTTCGTTTTTCTAATAGAACTTCTTGAATGTTCTGCAATTTTTATCCTTAGAAACATAAAATTGAAGATGTAAGGTACGAAGTGAATCAGAAACCTTGAAATGGTTTTTGTAGTCCTTTTTCTTTATTCTAATATACTTTTTAGTAATTCTGATATTTATTTTTCGTTATTCTAAGAATAGAAACCTGAAATTAAAGAGAAATTGTTATTTATGGATGACATAACACCATTATTAAAAATGTTCCCAAGGGAGTTAAGAATCTTAGTTTAAATTTAATATATAGTATGGTTTTCATAAAAAATTTCCGCTAACGAAGTTGCGGGTTTACAGCTCGTAATAATAATAAAAAAACAATAGCAATCATTCTAATTTCGGAGTGCTGAATTTGAATTCTATGTAAACAAGTTTGCAATCGTAAATTGCCTTGTTGTCTCTGTTTGGCGGTACCAAAGCAGAGTTTGTGGACTATAATTAGACACCAGCCAGTGGTGTCTTATCCATTTCGGTTTCGTTGAAACCTAAACACCCGCCCAAACCCGCCTTGCACTAGGTGCAATTTTGAGGGACTCAGCAGCGCCAGGCGTTTGGGGTAAGTAAACAAGAGGTTGAACCTAACGTCGTAAACGCTGTTAAAGATGTGGTTACATAGTGTCGTAAGCCGACATCCGGTTCGAAGGACCATAAACAAGTTTGCAATCGTAAATTTCCTACACACTTCATCACCATTCGTGGTGTTTTATCCATTTCAGTTTCGTTGAAACCTAAACACTATGAAAGATTAGGTCCTCCTCTAAAACACTTCCCTACATTTCAATACGATCCGACCAGCAGTTTAGAAGATACTGATTTTCGTTTTACCCCATTGTGCATCACCTGTTCATACCCGTTCCGTTTTTATTCTAAATTAAAGAGGTGGTTGCTTTAAAAGATCTTAATATATATGAAAACTAAAATTTTCGTTGAGTGGGGGCTCCATTCCTCCTGGTCCTAAACGTCGCATTTTCATCTTTAATTATGGAGGTTGAAGAGAAGATTATTCTTACAAAATTGTAAGACTTTGACTGTAAAAGTTCTTAAGATATACAATATTTTTGTTGTATGGGCGGAACCATTCCCTCTGTAGCAGTATTTATTTGAATTCTGGGCCTCACAGGAAGATACTGTAAGAATTTCAATAAAATTGTTTATAAGGTACCAACAAGCGTAAATTAATTTGTATATATCGAAGGTTTATATTCAACACGGGCCACATGCAAAACCCCAACTGTCCAGGAGAGCATAAAAACTGTTTATTTCCCTCATTTTTCAACATTTTGCAATCCGTTCTTCTACGATTTATTAATATTACGTCTACTAAACCTCACACTGAAAAATAAATCTTTTAACTCCATTATTCGCGAAGTTATGGTATATAGCCCGTTTTGTCTTAATTTGTTTTTAATGCACAGAGAAAACAGTTTCGTTGTGGCAACCGAATTTATTGCCAATCGAATTTGGTCGGTTGCATATACTATCTTCAAATTCGATTGGAATACCTATACATATCGGTGTTCGCAACTGCATGGAAAAAAATAATTCGGTTAGCACAACCTCAATATATACATTTGTACATTAGACTACTCCAAATAATAAAATGATATTAAAATTTATTTCATATACTTTTATTTACAAAAATTCTCATAAATATTAATAAAAAATATTGAACATATATAAATATTGACATTAATAGATATATTTTTTTTAGCAATATTATATTAATTTGTTGAATTATACACTGATTAAGAGCTATTTTGTCTTTTAGATTGTAAATATTATTGAAGGAGAATTGTAGCCAAACCTGTAAAAAGTTAATATATAGCAATGTTAAGCAATATTATATTATTATTATTACTGTGAGACATAATTCTTTCCAAAAAAAAAACGAATGACATAAAAGCTTGAAATGTCTTCGGCAACCACAAACATCGTACGCATAGAAATCATTATAAATCTACAATTTCTGTTTATTTTGGGGATCGTTTATCGTTTGTAAATAAAGGTTACGTTTGAGATTTTGATACAGATCATTTTGAAAATTGTTTAGAATTTGCGCTGTAATTATCCAGAGCAAAACGTGAAATTGAAACTTACCACTGTGCGTTAAAATATTATATATATATTATATTATTATTGTAAGGGCTTTTGCAAACGGTTTCTACGCCGTCTGTTGTTGTGGTGGCCGCGTTGTCTGCTTTTAATATTTGAAAATGTTAAATTTTAATGGTACCATCTTTTACTGACATTGAGGTGAATGAAGTGAGTTTGATGTCTTAGATTTTGATTTTAATTGTTCCAGCAATGTCTGTAAAAAGAAACAATTTTAGAGTAAATATGCACATCACATATTATAAAATACTTACGTAAATGTAATTTAGTTGTTTGCATATTTTTCAAAGATCAATTTTAATTTCTTAAACTCCTGCATCGCTTAAAATTAATCCTTCCTATTTCTTTATTTTTTTTTTTTTTCTTAAAAATGTTTCCTAAAAGAATAATTGAGGTTAAAAGTAACCACCAGGGCCCAATCATGTTTAGTTCGAAAATATCTAATAATATAAATTAATTACTTTCTTCTTAATCCTTCTGTTTTATATTTTTTAATGTTTTTATTTAATATTTTTCAAAAATATATGTCAAATACTTATAGTTTAGAAATTATTTGATCAACATATTTGTTTTTTTCGTTTGTAAATAATGAATTAATTTTCTTTTTATTATTAGTATCTAATTTTATTGATTATTGTAACTAACAAACAGTTATTATTTAAATTATCAAAATACAAACAATGTTTTAATTACATATACCAATACTTCGTTTAGGCATATGAAATTGATTCTATTACATCTAATGATTTTTTAAAATATATTTTAAGCATCTAAAATTGATTACGATAACTGAATCATACGTTGTAAGAACTTAGTTTTTAATATAATTATGCTTTTATAGAAACCATAATAGATAATATGTGGAGCTAATAAAAATTTAATGATTGTAATAAAATTTTCATATTTTTAATCAAATATCGATATGTGTGACCACTAATCTTTTTTCTGTGTGTGTGTTATAAAATGTTCTTATAGCCTGTTTTGTTTACTGGAAATTTAAGAGGTAAAAGATAATATTTTTGGAAAAAAAAAATAATTGACAATATGTTACAGTTATGATATCATAACAATCAGGAGATAAAAAAGCGAAATTTTGTGTTTAGCATGACATCTTCAAACGTAATAATTTACTAAAAAAACCGGAAATGTGTTCAAAATTAAAAGTGTAAATTAAATTTTGGAAAAAATTAAAAAAAAAAAATGTTAACCAATTAAAATTGTAATAAATTGCATATCAACAACTCAAATGTCATTAAAACGTTTAAAGACGATGTTTATTGCACTTTTTATTTAATTATAATTTTTTTAAGAAACTGCTTTTGGTATCAAAGATATTTTACTTATAATCACGAATTTTATTTAAAGTTTTTTATTACTGTCTTTAAATCAAGGGTATAATGCTCCCACTAAGCATGACAAAATGTTGATGAGTGTACCCGCATATGGTCTATAAGCATCCAAAAAAGGTTAAAAATCGAATTTCAATGGCTTTTTTCTTCACACTGCATTAAGATAACTTAATTTGTATGAGATATATTAAGATTCTAATTCAAAACGATTAAAAAAAGTTCAAATCGCAAAGAAAATTCTCATTATTTATCAATTTTTATTTTTACATTTCTTTGAAAATCAAACAAAAACTTGCAGATAGGCCGTTTTTCCTTAAAAAAATATATTTTGGCTCCAAAATTAACACCACATATAAAAATCGGAAAACTAAAGAGTATGAGGCAAACAAAATTTTTTTTGGAAATCTGCATGAGGCCCATTTTGAATATAAGCCCTCGATATGTATATGAGATGTTTAAAAAATGTCGATTTTCTTTTAAATCGACATTAAGTTTATTTTAAAAACTGGAAAACTCTTTTTAAGCCTTTTTTGTAAACCTAACAAAATAAATTCAAAAGTTTAGATCAATCACCTAAAATTTCAAGGCAATTAAAACCTAAAAAAATATAAAAAATTGAGTTGAAATTTTCGTAAATTTTTCGGTAAAAAGTTATGCTTTGGAAATATTTTGACTCAACATTTTAAAAGTTTCTTTTATTTTCGAAAAACCATTTTTTGACAATTTGCTGCTAAAGCACTCATTAGTGCGAAATATTTTCTTCTAAGTAAGAAAATATGACATATTGCATAACACGTTCCTAATATTTCCATATATATTGGGACATCCATGTTACCTTTTATCCAAAACATGAACCCTGAGCGATGATATGAAAGGCATCCTCAAACGTTGATTTTCGCACCATCATACTTGACGATCTTAAAAACAAATTTTGGGTCATATTTGGAGCCCCCACATATATTCTACTACTACTCTGTGGCCGTCACCTATTTTACATTTTTTTTTTAAAGCAATATTTCACTTTAAGTACAGTACAAGTCTATAAAATTTAATTAGAAAACCAAATGAAACCAAAATAATAAAAAAAAAATAATACAATTTTTCGATGTTTAACATTTTGCTTCTATTATTACGCACAGGAAAAAAGCACGCGTCTTAAGTTAAATAAAAGTAACTACCGAAGATGCATAGAAAAAGACAAATATTTTTTTTCTTGGGTGCCCCGATGGCCTAGTTAGTACTGAGTCTGTCAGTCTGAGTGTTGTGGGTTCGATTCCCACCAGAGACTCTGGTCTGTTTAACTACAACGAGCAAATGGTCTTTCTTACTCCGCTCACTTAGAATTAGAATATAATTTGTAATTGTATTATAATTCCTTAAATATACCAATATCTATATCTATAAAAGACCGGAGCTTTCATATAATGCTCACTTTCGTGAATCACCCAAAAGTTCATAAAGTCATATAAATGTTACTATAATAATAACAATAATAATATTGTATCGGTTCAAAATTGGCCAAAGTCTAAAAAAACCCCTCTCCGAATTTTGATACATATGTACATAAAATGGTGAAGGGTATCTTATGGTAGGGCTTCAATGACTATACTTTCCTTACTTTTTTAGTTTCAGATTTGTTTTAAGTCTTGATATAAAGATCAGAATATAATTCCGGATTATTAAAAAATCGATTCGATAATAATTGGTATAGATTAGCTTTCATTTTAAGACTATAGCTTTTTTTACGAAATATTTTTTAAGAAGGGCATATTTATTCCCACCACAAATTGTTCCAAAAAAACAAAAACTTGATTTTTTTTATTTCTTTTTTCCTTTTACAAATCCCTCTACACCAAAAAAAGAAATTTGCTAAAACTTAAATTTATTATCCCTCATATTTAGTTATTTTTCAACATTCCACAACATTTCCATGACAATTTGGAAAATATTGTGATGAGTTGTTTTTAGTTGCACAATGCACTGTTTTAATAAAGTTTCCATCCATTGACATCCATGATGACTGGTCACCAGAATACGTTAATTTTTATACAGCAGCGCAAAACTAAAGAAAAACATAGACTTCATCATAACAACAGCAGCAGCCATAAAAGAAATGTTGTAGGCCATTTGTAACTATTTGTCAAATTGTCTGTCGTTGATTTAATTAACGTTATGTTGACCATGTTTATACAATTGAAGAGACTCTTTTACTACTACTACTCCACTCTTAGTTTTTGTCACCAAATAGAAAGAGTTTAATAAAATGTGTTTTTTCTTTTCGAAAGAAAACTTAAAGAAAATCATATATCAGCATTAGCCACAATAATATGAAAAGTCATTAATGTTTCCGTCTGTTCATTTAGCAATAAGAAATCATGGTAGATTGCCACTAGACATAGTGACGATGACATTTATATTAGAATACAACTTATGGCCCCTTTAGACTTACTATCTCTATTCCATAAAGATTTATTTTCAAATGATCAGCATTATAAATTTAATTTGTTTTATTATATTTTTCATTGATTGCAACCAATATTTCTTTCTAAAGGTTGTACATCATTGTCATCATATTGTGTATATTTCTTAGATTTCTATGTTTCTCTTTTTATTATTATTTATTTCTTTTTTTTTTACAAATATTTTTATTCACTTATTTCTTTGCAAAAGAGGAGGAAGATTAACATTAATTTTAAGATTCAACAGCAGTTAACAGTCATTATCATCATTAATGTCCACGCATCAGCAACAGCAGCAGCAAGTTAAACATCGTCAGCAATGAAAACAAAAATATCATTTTCATGTCAAAAATGGCCAACACCATTTCATGTTTATGGTTAGACGGCTTAACAACTTTGCCGTTGTTTTCTAATGTACTACTCTGTTGAAGACTATTGTGTATAAGTAGATGGAGTCTTTTTTGTTTAGTTTTTATTTCCTGGAAAAGGAAGAACTAAAAGCATTAAAAATTTCGCACAAATATGGTCTAATAATTCATGCCAATGTTTGCCTAAATACATTATAATATCAAATATAAACTAAGTAACTTTGTAGATTAAACCCTTGAGAGCCAAACAATTATTATTGCAGTTTTAAAAAACTGTTGGCGGGCAAATGGATGTTTATTTTAATACAAGCATATAAGCCTGCCCTTTCCAGGAAATACAACATTTTAGTAATAAAAATGTGCACAAGTTAATCCGAAGGACTTAAAAAAATATATAAACAATATTTTAACGCTTTTCCTTTCCTTAGTCGAAGTTAAAGATGTGAACCTGTTAGAATCTGATGGGATAATAGTGACTAAAGTATTAAATAAGTTAACTTAAAAAAAAAACGATGTATGAGCAAATCAAAATTTCTTAAAACCAAAATAGACCAAAAAAAAAAAAAAAATACAAATCTCCGCTTCCTTATATAAAAATTTGGCTTCGTTAGGATTTGTAGGATGAACATATTTATAAGTAAGCCAATTTTAAGTTTTTTACCATGCCTGGTAGCTTTTTAAAGCTCTGTAAAAAGAAAAAATGCTTCAAAAAAAGACACATAAATCCGCTTCTTAATAAAAAATTTCTGCTTCCAGATAAGTGAGCCAAATTTCAATTTTCTACGTCGTCTGGGAGCTTCAAAAAACTGCGAAAAGAGAAAAAAGGCATCGGATATTACAAATTTATAAACCAACATATCTCCGTTCCCTGATAAAAATTTAAAAATTTAGGATTTGTAGGACGAAAAGCTTTATAAGTAAGCTGAATTTTAATTTTTTACCACGTTTGGGAGCTTCAGAAAGCTTTGGAAAGAGAAGAAATGCTTACAAAATGACACATAAATCCGCTTATTTCCGTCCCCTGATAAAAATTTAAAAATCCGACTCCGTTAGAAGATAGGTAGGTAATTTTAATTCCGTAATTCTGAGGTGAATATGTTTGTAATCAGCAACTATATGTTTTCAATTCCAGCGAATGCCTAAGGAAAAACGCACGTAGGCCCTAATAATAATTTTCAAAATGATTATTATTAACAGATCAGACATTTCATAGCAATAAGGAGCATTTTTAATTATTAGGAACATTGATTAAAATAACGTTTCAATGGCTCCTTTATATCAAGAATTATGCTTTTGAAGTCCCATTTTAAACCAGTACTAAAGAATTTGGATATATAGATTCTGCGGTTAATGTCGACTTGAACTGATACAGTATTATATTTGCAGAGAAAAAACATGGTTACAGCATGATCACAACAAATATTCAATGTTTGTATAGCTGTTTTTCATTGATTTTTATAATAACGTGTTCATGATAGCAACGTTTATAATTCTGTTTGATAATTTAATGATTGCCCACAATCAAAATTTTAATATGGTTGACCGAATTATAATATGTATTTAAATATTTTTATATGAAACAATATTTATAAAAAATCCAAACATTTAGTCATTTCTACAACGATTTAACCTAACCTAAGAAATTAGGAAACATATACAGTTTTATATTGAAGTAATCATATTTATTTCATCATTATCCATTTATATTGATACAGAAAATGATGTAAAAAAATTTTAGTTCTATTTAAATGCCTAATTCCAATATAAAATGTTTTTAAAAATTTATTTTTTACAGAGAGAAAAGCATAAATCTGTAGACAACATAAATATGATAATGCTTATATAATAGGGTTATCGATTATTCGACTTTTTCGAGAAACCGGGTTTCGAATAGTTCGAATAGTTGGTATTTTGAAAAAACCGGTTGAACTTTTTTAAATTAAGAAAAAACCGGTTAACCGGTTTTTTTGCGGAAATTAATAATTCTGTCAAAAGACTACATTTCTCAAAGAAAATAATATAACA
Source organism: Protophormia terraenovae (assembly GCA_951394005.1). NCBI lineage: Eukaryota > Metazoa > Arthropoda > Insecta > Diptera > Calliphoridae > Protophormia > Protophormia terraenovae. The sequence goes on from OX596075.1 coordinate 88,787,682, forward strand.
TGACAATAACCTACTCCATTGTGTGCATCAAAATTCGGGGAGGGGTCTTTTTTCCTAGACCTGTGGAATTGTGAACCAATACTATGGTCATTTATGGACCGATCTTCATGAAATTCGGCACACAGATTTAATCTACATGTAAGAGCACAAACACAGCCAAACGGATTTCAACGTTGTTTTCCGCTCTAAGAGAGAAATGCAAATTAAATGAAGACGGAATCCAGCAGCGGATTTCATATATATTTTGTTTTTGTTTCTTTATATTTTTTGTGTTTGGCAACAACAAAACTACATATATAAAAAATATTTATCTTTCTCTCTTAAATTCCATACATAAAAAATAAAAGGCAAATCTATCTATCTCTTTCTTTCTTATATAAATTTAATGTAAACTTATGTGATTCATTTTGCAACAACGGCAACACTGACAGAGAGGGAGCGTGAGAAAATGAGAGCTTTTGAGAATCCGTTGTGAAATTAAAATAGATTTTAATTTCCATCGGTTTCCGCTGTGTTTTTTTAGTTGTCAAATCTTCATATAAAAAAAATAATCCGCTAGGTTGTGTTTGGGCTCTAAGGGATCTAACCATTTCAACACGCTTTGTTCTTGGACTACAAGAAACCTGTGTGCCTAATTTCATTAATTTATGTTCAAAATTGCGGCCAGTACAGACGGACGGACATCGTTAAATCGATTTAAAGGCGATTGGTACAAATTAAGGTGGATTTTAGACCAATATTTTTGGGTGTTACATTTCTGGTGGTAAAGGGTATAAAAATTGTAAGAAAATAATCATAAAAAATTATATTTAACTTTTACTTAGCATAAACAGAAACCATTGGTTAATATGAAAAAAGCCAGAATCAATTTTACTGAAACGGTTCTGAAGGTTAATCTTTTTTAAAACAAAGTCTTTGAAAAATGAAGAAAATATTAAATCAAAAAAAAGACTAAAACATTAAAATTAGGTGTAAAAATACTACAGGTATTTTTATAGATAAAACAAATTTCATTCAGGATAATTATTACAAATTTATTTATTTAATCTTACGGAATTAATTTCGATTTAACCTTAAAATATATTTTTAAAACACTAGAAATAATACTTTATGAATATTTAAAAAAATATACAAAAATTTCAATTCAAATATCACTATTTAGTACATATTTTTTGAAATAAAAAGTTATTTTTAAAACCGGTTTTTTGTGTTTAAAAAAACCGGTCTATTCGACATTCGAAAAATTAACATTTAGAAAAAACCGAAAGCACATTGACTGAAAAAACCGGTTTAAAAGGTTGGAAAACCGAATCGATCACCCTATTATATAATTAGAATCTAGGGATGTAAAGATGACACCAATTTTAGTTTCCTAAATTTTATCTTTTCTAATAACCATATAATAATTAAATACAACCCAAATTAATAAGATGTTCTAATAAATCAATAGCGTTGAATACTCGTCATGAATAAATATTTTTGCCCACTTTCCTGTTCGTTGTTTAGAAAATCCAAAAGAAACTTTAAAACTCCGGTACATAAATGAGAGTTGTATTAAATTTTTGGTCGTTTTCGATATAACAGGTGGTATCTAAAATTCATTATTATTTTCAAACATTTTATGTTCAGTTTGTTGAATACATCAGATATCTACACAGAAAAAATTATTACCGTCTTTTTTTCAATTAACTCAGTTGTTTAATTTTGCAGCAAAATTTAATAAATATATTCAAGAAAAAATAAAATAAAAATAAATTTTTGTATGATTTTAACATTTTTAATTCATTCAATCATCTACTTGATTGATTGATTTAATTAATTTATTAATTGGGAATTTTTTTCTGTTTTGTATTTTTTATAGTTTTTAGTAATTGATATAATAATTTTGGTGAGAGGTGCAAATTTAAACAAGTTTATAATTGAATGAATTATTTTCATATATATTTGTTAATTGGTGACTTTTTTCTGTGTAGCTAGTTATGAAAATACACTATACGTAACAGCCATAACTTTCAATTGATATGATCGTTTCTGTGTAAAATAAGTAGAAGATTTTTTGTTTAGTCATAGTCCTATAAATTCAGATGAAATTCGTAATCTAAAATCTGAGAAGTTTCTTTATTTTTGTAAAAAGTCTCAGTTGCGACTTCTTAGGAAACGTTAGATAGAATATCAGATATGTTTTGTGTTCAGATATTTTAATTTGTTTTAAGTACTAAGTTCCAAAGCCTAATACCGTCAACTTTAATAAGAAGAGCAACTAAGGATTACAATTTGTGTATGGTTCTTTGAATCAGATACTGGTTCATGATGCCATGATCACACCTACTTATAGCCAAAACGTGGATGACTTCTGTATCCCAAACTGGATACTGATACTGGTCTTTACGTCGCCTCTGACATACAGCTTTGTTAAAAAAAAAAATTGGTTTTCAGAGAATGTATAAATATTTCATCTGTAATAAAATCTTTGTTAGTTAAGATATCTTAACAAAATTATCGGTAATTGTAAACTTTATTCCACAATTCCCAGAAAAACGTCGAAATCTTAAAAGTGTTTTTTTTTTAAGTTTTCGCTTAAAATCCACAATTTGATAAAGACTCTTAAAAAAATATTATAGATTCCTAAACTGGGAGCATGGTTTTCTATTTTAAATTCATCTTTATGTAGATGCCTTTTAAAAAGTATAAACTTATTATATGTGGTTAATAGAAATTACATTGTGGAGAAAAAAGACTGTAGAGACTTTCTACAAAAATATACAATATTCAAAAAAGTTCAAAAAAAAGTTTTTAATTTATGTTTAATACACATACTAGCTAACACACAATTTAGCTCTAAAAAAATCGTAAGTATTCAAAAAACTATTTATGTAGGGAACCCTTCTCAGTTTCTCTCATTCGTATTGTCAGTCTTGTTAGTAGTTATAATAAATTATTTGTTAACTGTTTTATTGCATTATTATTTTTGATGCTCTAGTACGTTTTTGATGATAAAAAAGAAATCATTTTGTTTAATTTTTGTTGAATGTTATTATAATTATCCGAATATCGAATATTCTTTGATAAAATAAGCAAATGATCACTTTTTCGTATTTGTTCTGTTTACATTATTTTTGTTGAAATTTTAATAAGATTTAACTATTTTAGTATTTTTTTCTGTTAAAATATATAAGTTTAAACCCGGAGTTGATAGATTAATGATACCTTTATCTAAGACGTGAACATATTAATGAACTATTTGAAATTACGTAGAAATAGCAAGCAATGTTGAACCGAAATGTTGGTATTAAAAAAACAAGTTTATAATATGTACACATATAGTTAAAATTAATTCCAGACAATATTATCCTGTTCCGGAATTCATTTAATTCGTTTTTAAATGGCTATACTGATACGATTTTGAATTTTGGAACAAATCTTAACATCCAAACAGTTAAAAATATGGTGCTTTTGTCAACAATTTACGAATGAATCATAAAATTTATTACTTTTGCTTGAAAAATGTAACCGAAATAATTTTAAAACAGCCTTAAAGTAGGGTCGAGCCAACATTAAAATATTAAAAGTTAACAATGGTTTACCAAATGTATAATAAGCGAATCATTGTTTTTTGCAAGGAATTTTGCTTAACAATGGTTAATAAAGCTGTGTTAAGTTTTTTTTTTAATACGGCTGATCGACTACAAATTTTCTTTATTTTTCAATAGGTAGTTTTTTTCTATAATTAGTTAAAGAAAAAACTAATCAAATTGGTCAGAAATACTGGGATATATGAAAGAAAAAACTAGACCAAGAACCTGCAAAGTTGAGGTAGTTAAAATTTCAAATGCAAATAACTCGAAAACTATAACAGATGAATAGCAAAAATAAGCATAGGCCTTATCGAGGGATTTAATAAGATGTAAAAGTATTTAAAATCGGATAACAAACAAAAAATTGACAACCGTTTAAAAATGTTCTATGTCACAACTTTGTGCTATAAGGGGTAGCTCTGTTCCCTTAAATTGATAATTCGATTCTACCCCACGGTAATAACGTGTTTATTTCTAATAAAATGTTGGATCACTCTAACGTACACATCTAATTCAACCAATATTTAAATTTGCCAATATTTTCTTAATATTTTACAACAAATTTTATTTCATTATTGAATCTAACAAATAATTCACCAACGACCACTACTTTTTTCACCAACGACTACTACTTACGATATAATTTAATTGGTTTTAGCTACTGAGGATTTTCAAATAATACCTATTATTAAATTTTATTATATTATAATAAAAAAGTTTAATTTTAATACCATTCTGCACTTAAGCGATTAAACATATAGTAGTATTAAGAAGTAAGAAGCTTTACCAAATACATGTTTTGATAGCGAATGGAAGTGAGTAGTGAATCCAGTTAAAAATGTATATTTAACAACTTCTTCTATATGCACTTGCAAACACTAAAACTTAAACTTAATACGCACATTACACATATATTTAAAAAAAATCTATGGACTTGGCTGTTGTTCGATGATTTTTTATTTTATTTTTATCTGTTACCAAGTTTGTAATAGACCATCAGTAAAGCAAACTGACATTTTGCCTTTTTTGCCATAAATATGATTGATATCATTGTGGTGCTACAGAGGCGTGTTAGAAAAAAATCTCTAAGTAAGTAATTGATGCGAAAAAAATTTTAATAGAAAAAAAAAATATAAAAATAAACTAAAATGTTATTATTAAGTATTTAGAATCATATTAAAAAGGTTTTAAAAATTGTTTCGAATTACTTACAGTTAAAGCATTGTTAATGCTATAATTATAATTTTATTTCCCTAGGGATAAGTAATTTATATATGAATCAAAATATACAAGTATCCCAAACATAAAACGTCCCTGTTAAGTTGTTTGTTGCATTTAGTTTCTAATGAACTTCCATACACTTACTCTTTACTCTTTATTTGTAAACTTATTTGTTATTTATACCGGCATTTGTAGGCTGGAAGCATTTTCCTCAATTATACAGTGGGAAATATGGATCATACATCAGTTTGATGAAATTTACAATTCTTGGAAATAAACTGGCCATCATTATTATCATTATAGTCGTCATCATCAGTAGCAGCAGCATCATGCTCTACATCAACAAAATCGAAACTAAAAATCATAAAGTGTTCCGTTTGATAAACCAAACTAAACGCATAACAAATGTCTTCAATAGTCGTAGACTATTTTCCATTGTTTGTCTACATTATCTTCATCATCATCATTATTGGCCACAGACAGAAGCTGCAATGTCTGTAGCAGTATCATCATCATAAGTTGCAATGCAAGATGCAATAACCAACCAACAATAACAAAAGTGCACATAAATCGTTTTTTGATCTTTTAATTTTTTTTTTTTTTTTTTTTGTTTCTTTTTTTTTTTACTGATGTTTTGTATTAAACTTACAAAGAGCCAACATTATGATTCAATATTGTCTGTCTTTCAGTGTAAACGAATAGACGACGAATCGTATTTTAAATTGGAAAAATGTTAAGAAAATATATGTATGAAATGCGTATGTACTTATGTACTTATATGTACTTTGTATAAATAAGTGCCCAGCAAAAAAAGAACTGAAAAAGCCATGATTTTAACATTGTGTTGTCATTGGAAGGAAGTACTTAGTGGTGAAAAAGAGCTGCAGAAGTTCTTTTTTTAACCCATGGTTGTCATTGGTAGGATGTTATTCTTTTATACTTCTTTTTCATTCCTTTGGATGTACTTTCCTTAAAACTATGTTTATACAATTTTTTAATAAAAATTCTGTTTTTGTCCTATTAAACAATCATAAAAATGATTTAAAAATTATAAAATTTAAATTTTGTTAGAAATTATTACCATTTTTTCCCGCTAAAAATTCATTTATTTTCACTTTTTTGGAAGTAATTATTAAGAATTTCCAAAAATGTTAAAAATATTCACTTTGTTCCACATTTGAAGTCGTAAAAATGTTCTTTTTTTGGAAGAACTTCATCGTTTTTTGCTGGGTGTATGCGTATTAGTATGGAATTTCTAATATGTGGATGGGCCTTGATGAGGTTGATCTAATTCCTAGTAGCAGTTTGTCTGATATTATGTATTTTGATACCCTACATCAATACTGATGCTGAAAAAGCCAAGTCATTCCGTGTGTAACACTAAGAATCAGCATAGTTGTTGGCAATTCTAATTTGTAAGAATGCAAATTACTAAACTGAATTAAATGAAATCCATTCGAATTTCAGCTATATCGATTTAGTAGAAAAAATTATGAAGCATAATTTGTTTGCAACATATGCGATCATAATGAAATTCGGAATCGATTTTATTGTATCCAAATGCTCTTCTGCGTGTGAGAAATTAATAATTTAATGTATTCTTTAAGCTAAGTTCACATTAGCCAAATATTTGACACAAATTATTTGGTCGTATTTTCCAGCAATACATAGTTGATTTTCTGTTCACATTACGCGCATTTATTTGACGTTTTTTGTTTCATGAAACAAATATCAAATATCGTAAAATACGAGAAGAGAAAAAATATTTTAAGCCTGTTCAGATTAAAATATAACAAGCACTATTGTTTTTTTTAATAAAAAATATAAATATGTTCATATATTAAAAACTTTATTTAAAAAACTGTATTAAAATAAATAAAATATAAGTTATTAATTTTTATTTGTCGATATGAAGTTTAAGTACATAAACACAACAACCTTTACAATTAAAGCAGTCTGCCTTGTCAGCTGTTATTTGACCTTAACAAAAATTCACCCAAAATAATGGCAAATAATTTACATCTTGTGTTAACACAATGTTCACACATCATATTTTTGATTCAAAGCTAATATTTTTGTTTGACCAAAATCAGCTGTTTTTTGTTTGGCTCGTAAAAATATTTGGTGTTTACATTAGGCAAATCAAATATTTTGTAAAAAACGTCAAATATTAGTGTAATGTGAACTTTAGAAATTTGCTATTTAAGTGGAGTGATAATTAGGATCAGAAGGACTTAAATTAAATCCAAAATATCTTAGTCTTCATATAGACATTTTACCCCACACACAAAGATGAGTAGTTGAACTTAATGCACACAAAGATGAGTAGTTGAACTTAATGCATTTTCATGTGCTAAATACGAATCTGCTATCAGTTTTTTTCCATCAGGTCTGGATATTTTTTTTTTTTATGGGCGTGTCTAATATCTCACCCATAGTAAGGCCTCATAAATCAAGAACGGTTGACATAAGTGATATAACAAAAGATGCGTACTAATAATATCTTCAAATCACCCAAAATTAATTTTGTTATGTGCTCAATAGTTTCGAAGTTATTTTGAAAAAAAGTGCCCAAAAAATAATTTTCATGCAAAATTTTAGATTTTTTTTGCTACTAAAATTTGTTTAATAAATGAAAACATCAAAAATGTTACAGATTATCAGTTATTTAAGTAAAAATATTTAAGTAAAAATACCCATGTTACATACAATTGCTTAGAAATACAGTGGTGGGCAAAAAAAAAAAGAAAATATATATATATATATATATATATATATATATATATATATATATATATATATATATATATATATATATATATATATATATATATATATATATATATATATATATATATATATATATATTTTTTTTTTCTTGAAACAAAAATAGGTGGACTAGGTGGATTTTGACGAGTTAAACAATAATCTGCATTTACTTTTTTTCTATCACGTACTGATTATTTTTATGGGTATGACTAATATCATCACCTAATTCAGCGGTCACACTATGAAATTCGAGAATGGTTTGTCAAATTTAGACTATAACTCAAGAACCGTTTACTCGATTTTGATAAATGATACATCAAAAGATACATACGATGGTATGTTAACAATATTTTTTTTTCTCTCAAGAATTTCAGAGTTATGGATCAAAATTTTCACCATTTTTCAAAAAATAAAATAAAAAATAATAATTTTTCGCTGCTAATTACTGAATAACTACGAAAATATTAACTGGATAAAAAAAATTATGTAAATTGAGCTCCAAGACAATTTAAGTCGCTATATACTGGAGTTTAATTTATCTTAATTGGACAAACAGTTCTCGAGTTATACAAGTGTGACTGCTTAAAGGCGGGGTCATAGTAGTCATGCCATAAAAAAAAAATCAATACGTGATAGAAAAAAAGTAAAAGCTGATTCTTATTTAACACATTAAATTCCATCTAATCCACCTATTTTTTATTTTTTATATAAGACCAAAAATTTCTTTTCCGACACTTATTTCGAAATATCTCTAAAACTATTGAGCGGATAAAAATTTGGTAGTAAAGTAATCGGCTTATTTAGAGCGCCCATAAAAAAATCTCTCTCGATGGGAGAAAACTGAAAGCAGACTCGAGTTTTGAATACCAATTTCGATTAAAAAATCTAAACTTTTTTTTACCAAAATGTATAGGACCCATGATTTTTCAATCGCTGGTAGGTAACTGAAGACCATTTTTACAAATTTTTTAATAATGTTTTCGTATTAAGCAAATTTTTACCCATCTTTTGAGAGGTCTTCCTACATCGAAATCTTTCCTCGGGACACTAATGAACACGAATATGCTTTCAGATTTTTCCATTTGGTCGTAATTTTATGAGCATGTCTAATATCTTCCCTTTAATAAAGCGAACACACGAGTGTATTTGACAATAACGGGATAACAGTTTGACATTACTTTTTTACTTGCCCAGCTTAGGCAATTTTACGAGTATATTTTATTATTACTTACGATATGCAATTTTTATAAACTGTGAGTTAAGATATTATTTGTAATTCTTTAGTAACTCAAAAATTAATCGTCATTATTGAAACTAATTACAAATAATGCATATGAGGTAGCCACTTTCTTTTATGTGCAAAGAATTTTGTATGATAATATCTGGCGCAACGAAAAGGAAAATCAATTTCTTTATGGTATTTGCGTATAAACGGTGAGTTAGTTATTTGCAAGCTATTTTTATTTTCAGTAATCGTGCGTATTAACTAGGGTGATCGACGCGGTTTTCCAACCGGATTTTTCTGTCCATGTGCTGTCGGTTTTTTCAAAATGTTCATTTTTCGAATGTCGAATAGACCGGTTTTTTTAAACACAAAAAACCGGTTTTAAAAATAGCATTTTATTTCAGAAAACATGTACTAAATAGTGATATTTGAATCGAAATTTAGGAATAATTTTTTAAATATTCATAAAGACTGATTTCTTATGTTTTAAAAATATAGTTTAAGTCTAAATTGGAATTTATTCTGTAATATTAAACAAATAAATAAGTAACAATTATCTTGCATGAATTTTTTAATCTATTGTAATATCTGTAATATTTTTACACCCAATTTTTTCCTTTATTTTTTAAAGGTGTTGTGTTAAAAAAGTTTCAAAGTTGAGACAGGCTTCCATATTAAGCCATGGTTTCTGTTTATGCTAACTAAAATTTCCAAAGCTTTCTAAAGCTCCCAAACGACGTAGAAAATTAAAATTTGGCTTAATTATAAAACTTTTCGTCCAACAAATCCTAACGGAGCCATATTTTGAAATTTTTATCAGGAAGCAGATATAAGAGGATTTATGTGTCTTGTTCTAAAAATGTTTTCTCTTTCTAGAGCTTTCTAAAGCTCCCAGAAGACGTAGAAAATTAATTAAAATTAAATTAATTATTCGTCCTACAAATCCTAACGGAGCCAGATTTCTAAATCTCTATCAGGGAGCGAAAACACGTGAATCTATATATATGGATTTATATATATCATTCCTAAGCGTTGTTTTCTCTCCAGAGCTTTCTGAAGCTCCCAGACGATATAAGAAACTAAAAATCGGCATACTTATAAAACTATTCATTCTACAAATTCTAACGGAGATGTTTCTATCAGGGACCGAAAAGTCTGTTTTTGGTATTAAGAACTTTTGAGTTGCTATACTTATTATTTGCTCTCCAAATTCTTTCAAAAACTGATTCTGCATTTCGGTCAGGGAGCGCATTACGACGATTTTTTTATTTTGAAAGGTTTACGAATTTAAAACTTTAATCAATATTATCCCAATAAATTCTAACGGCTTCAAATAATTGACTTCGATTAGTGAGAGGAAGATGTCCATATGTTGTTCATATTTTTTTTTTTTTCTTTTAATTTTCAGATTTATTTGTGCGTATAATATTATTTTTTCCTGGCATTGTCAGGCTTATACGCTTGTATTTAATAAATTTTAACTTGAATATTATAAGAATTATTTATTTTTTTAAAGAAATGTAGCTTTTTGATATAAATATTAACTTCTGCAAAAAACCGGTTAACCGGTTTTTTCTGAATTTCAAAAAGTGCAACCGGTTTTTTTAAAATACCAACTATTCGAACTATTCGAAAACCGGTTTCTCAAAAAAGTCGAATAATCGATCACCCTAGTATTAACCTAATATATAACTCGAGAACGGGTTGTCGATTTAGACAGTTGAAAGACCATAAGTTGAAATATGATCTTTCAACCATATGATATGAAAATTATGTTCAAGTAATCTTAATTTTATCTTTTTCGGAGCATTTCGAAAATTAATGGTAAAAAAATATAAACTTTTTATGAAAAATTCTTAGAATTTTGCTGCTTAATTTCGAAAATATGGACTAGATAAAAAAAATAATGTTAAGATGATGCCCGTAATAAGTTTATTAAGACTGAAAGAATTAAACTTAATTTAATCCTTCATAGCAAGAAATTACAGAATTTCAGATGAATTTTACTTTAGAGATAAGGTTTTAGCTATATTTAACGATGATCTTTATTTTTTCTTGATACTAGTAATATCTCTTGTTTTCTGATTTAATTATAACTACTTTACATATCTATTGCTTCATTATTTTTATTACTTATATGTTTTTCTATTTTATCTCTTCAAAGGAATTCACAAGAGATCTTATAGTTCAGCAACTGAATGTGTAAATGTAATACTTATAAACCTTCACATATTAACTATATACTGTATAATTGTTGAAGGGTATTTAAGATTCATCACTGCCGAATATATTTTATTATTACTTGTTTCACATTAAGCCTTTGTAAATATATATACGAGGGCTGTTAAAAGGAACAAAGTTTGCAAATGAAAAGTAATATTCACAAGATTAAAATTTCCCAGTCTGCTTTTCCAATGATGAATTTCTTCTTGACTTGTCAATTCTCACATCAACCTCGTTCTTTCGTTTAATATGAATGTGTGATAACAAACAGCCTCTCAACTCTGTGTGTTTGTTTATATAATGAGTTTCTTTCTTTCTTTTGATGATTTAGTACAAGTTCATATGGCGATTTTTTTTTTCACCATAATTTTCAGCTTTATTTGTTTTTTTTTTTTTTTTTTTGCCTTTTATTTTCCACTTTGTGGATATTTTCAAACAAAATACAACTCTTTGTTACAATTTCAAAGTAGAGTTGACAGTTGGTCATGACAGCCGTATAACATAAAAGACTCGATGTGACTTGAATTATATTTGAAAAGTTAATCATTTCAAATGAACTCTAAAAAAAGAAAATAATGGAAAAAAGTTCATAAATGTTTTGTGGAAAATATTCAGAAATGTTTAAAACATTTAACTTATCATTAAAATTTTACGCTAGTAACTGCTAAAGATTTGCTAACTATAAAAATTAATTTTATTTGGAAATCATATTTAAGCTTCTGGCCATAATAACTATTTTTTCTAGAATAAATACTTATTACAAAGAAATTTAAATTGGAAATAATTATTTACCTTATTTTCTAAAAATATTTCACGCTATTTTTCTCTGTAATTTCTTTAGTCAGTTGATGATTTTCAACTTTAATTTATTTTTCCATCAAGTAAATTCCTTATGTGTTACAAATGGTAAGAAAAATATTGTTAGCAATAAAATAAGGTGAATATTTTTATTATTAATTTATACGAATAATATGGAGTGTTAACAATAATCGTTATTGGCCTTTTGCAGCTAATTGGTGTGCATGACTCTTTAGTGTCAATAAAATATGTTGCCATTGTTTTTAATGACATTTATGATCACTTTTTTTCTATTTATATTGCTGAGTTTTTATAGAGTTGCATATGCAATTGATTAAAAAATATATTTAAAATTTTCTACAATTTTAAAAATAATGCTTCAATTCAATTCTTATAAAAGGAAATAATTGTGAAAATTATATTGATTAGTGATCACAGATCAATTATTTCTATTTTTCACCAAATTAAATTTTCCAAGAAAACCAAATTGACTTGTAGTTTCCCTAATAAAGCTTCAATTGTGATAAATATTTGTTAATCGTGTGATCACTAATACTTTTCATGCAAAATCATTGGAAAATAAAAATGGGCTATAGAGTCTTAAAAAGGCTCTAAATATAAAAGTACCATTAATCTGTAACCACTAGTATTTTTAATTAAAATTCGATTTTTTAGCTTTATAAACATGTCTCATTGTATATGTTGTTTAATAATTAAGCTGATCTGTGATCATCAGGACAACCAAAATATGGCAAAAACAAATTTTTTTCCTGTATGTAATAGTATTTAGAATTTTGTAAGGAATCTGGCAAATATTTAAAGAAAATTTAGAAGGCAATATTAAGCTTGCCAAGTTAAAAAAAAAAAAACTAAAAAAAAAAACCGAATATCTCTTAAACTAAAAGAGATAACCTACGCATGTAAGTATATTTTTGTAGTAAAATTTCTTTTCTGTAATAAAAAATACCCGAGATGGCCAACTTTGTAGTGTCACCCAATTCACCCATAACCCTCTAAGAACCTGTACCCCTCCAAAGAGAGAAAGGGAGAGAGAAATCGCGAGTTATTTAGTAATGAGTAATACCTATTCCATAATAAGCACCATAGGTGTTTGAGGTATTATGTATTTGTGCAGAAATTGTAATGTAGAAAAAAATCTTCGGAACCCCAACTTAAAGTTACAGTTCGTATCAAAATTACTTTCTGAGTTGAATTAACGATGTCCGTCGTCTGGTCGACTGCTGGCTAGCTTTCTATGTAATGCTTGTGCGCACATTACAGGTAGCAATTTTTAGATATTTTGATAAAATTTGGTACATATGTTTTAACACAAGGACGAAGCATATTAAATTTGGTTATGATCAGCCCATTATTTCACCTAGCCCCCATAAATAAGTTCTCCTTGAATTGATTCTTAACACTTATAGTATATATGCCTTAAAAATTTCGTGAATATCGGTTCATAATTGACCATAGCTCCCATATAAAACCCTCTCCCGAAAATCACTTTAAAGTACATAAAACGGAAAAAATTTTAGTATTATTTTAATATTTAACACAAATAAGGAATGAGATCGAAAAATTCTTAACATCATAATATTCAATCTTAGAGTTTTCATTATTTATTTAATCATTTGATAATTTAGCACAGATCACAGAAATATATAATTATTTATGGTTCTAACCACTAATTATAAAATTGTGAACCCTTTCTTTGGAGATTTGATAGTTGCTTCAGTCACTTTTTTGGAACAGTGTGCACATCTTCTATTAAAATCTTCTGTATTTTGGGACAACTTTTTTGTGCTCTTGAATTCACTTTTCACAAGAACTCAATATCTCTCCACTGGTCTAAGCTATGGACAATTTTGAAAATTTTGGTACTAAAACTATGTTATTGATTTGGTACCACTCCAGAGCTTTTTTACCGTAGTGACATGATACCAAATGGATCAAAAAATATGTAGACACGTTGTGCTTTCTTAAGAAAAGAAGAAGTCTTTTTTGCAAATATTCCTTTATGCATATTTTGGTATTTATAGATCCGAATGTATCAAATGACTTTCCTGTTTTGCCGCAACTGCAAAAAGCTTGCCATACCATGAATTTTGTAAGAAATTTTTTCTTTTTTAAATTTTCGCACCAAATTGTCGAAGCACTGAGAAAACTGAGCTGATTTTCTACCAGATGTGTTTGGAGTTCCTTTCAATATGCTTTCAATTTTCTGTCCTTCCCAATATCATGTGGTCCTTTTTTCTTACCGAACTAGGTTTCACATCAAAAGTCAAATTCTCCTGATACTGTTTAATAACATTAGAAACGGTTTTACGGACGACATTTAATTCTGTGGCCAATTATTTGTAAGACCTATTTGGATTTTTTGAAATTTTTTAATAACTTGTGGGACGTAAATCTTTTTCGTCATTTATTTTGATGAAAATAAGGACAAATTAACATGGTTGTTATTAAAGATAATAACTGAAGTATTTTTCCATAATAACTAGATAAAAAAATTTTGAATATTCCGAAAAAAGTTATGAGGCAAAATGTGTGTTAAGATTTTTTCGATCTCACTCCTTAAGTAAAAACAAAATTATGTGCATTGGAATGGTGTAGGGTATGATATGTTCGGTCTTGACCAACTATACATTTCCCGCTTTAGTTTTATTTAGGAGATTACGAAAGAACCATTTCATCTGTAATTTTATATGTATTTTTCATATTCTCATTACAACATTTTGTGTTTCTTTTTTCTTAAACATATCAGTTAAAAAAAATCTATTCATATTTTCCTTTTATATATCATTTCTAATATAAAGTGCAATTCAATGTTAACATGACTTCTTTTATAAGAAAAACTTTTATAATTATCAACATCATCTTTATGTTCGTTATTTTCAGATGTTTAATGATAAGTCCACCTATGAAAATTAAAGATTCAATATTAAAAGCAACTTGCCTACATGTTTCAATATCTGTATAAAAATCATACAATTCAAAATTCTAAGAATCTTTTCTATATGATATTATTCTATGAAGTTATTAAGACTTATGGCTATTTTTGTATTTCTTCGAGTTAAATAAATAAAATGAAAAGTGTATTTTAACCCTAGGATGACTGGTAACGTTATGAGCGCCAAGTTATCCTCTTGGTCTGGCCAGACCACAGAACGGTTATAGGTAAAATGTTGACCCTAGGAACAATTTTTAGTAGCACTTTTGTCTTGATTTTGTGGATAGTAGTAAATATAAGTTATATGTGTTAACATAAAGTGGAAATATTTCGCTAGACTTATAATAACAACTATTGCGATGAAAACAAAAATATATGAAAAATCTCATAAATTTGCACTTTTTTAAATAAAACACAATTTTAGGTTTATTTATAAATTATATACATGGAAAGTGGATAAATATTGTAATTTTTATTAAAAGTAATGTTTATCTAATATTACTCAGCTTGACAATCATAAAAAACATGAATTTACTTATTTACAATGTCATAGGCTGGTATTAATGTTTCATTTTTTACATCGAAGAATTATTTTGTGATTAATTTCAGTATTCAATTACACCTAATTTGCATTATTTCGTCGTCTAAGGAGATAATTTGTCTTTGTTTAGTATTTTTGTGTCATATTTAGCTAATTCTGGCGGAATGTATATTTTGAAGCATATACGTACAAGATAAGAATAGAGTTATTTATTCACGTACAAATTTACGACTGGGGTATGTGACGACTTCAAGTTTTTAATGAGTATTACTTAAAGATCTTCTAGGGTAGCTAATTTTCTAAATTATGGATGCTTTGGGTAAGTTTTTGAATTGTCAGATCGAAAAAAATAACAATGTAGTGAAGCATCGTATTGACGTTTTCGCCTTATCAATATCGAATTTATATAAACTTTAATTGATTAAATCTATCCCATTGGTTGTTTATTATTCAAGGTACCTAGTGCAATTTATTTTTAATATCTTGAACAATAATATTAAGCACTTCTGAAGTAAATATTCTTTTAAAAATGTTTATAGTACTCGGTGGAAATTGTCTGGTTGGTAACTTTTTGTTATAGTAACATGAGAGTTTTAAGTGGTTCCAATTAAGTACATTTGAATATCAGATTTGCTTTATTGCTGAATATCCAGTATTTCCCCAGCCTAACGTTCCGTCATCCTCATCTTCACTGTATGGAAATGGCAGTTTCACATTATCTCGATTTCAAAGAGCAAAAAAGTTTACATTTTCGGGATCCTTGTAAGAAATGATGACGATAGGACCATGTCCGTCCGTCCGACCGTCCGTGTGTCGGTTGAAATGGCGTTTATGAAGCCCACCGATAACTGACATATATAATATATATATCAAACGATCGGAAATGCTTTCGAGAATTTTGCTATTGGAATTCAGCAAGATCGGTTCATACAATGCGGAGATATGTTAAAAAGAACCGGTTTTTAGAACCGGTTTTCCAGTTTCTAAAGCTCTGTATATACTAGGGACTTCGCTTTTACAAAGAAGTCTCGCACATTTTTTTCTGAATTTTTGTTCTGAAAAAATGAAATAAATCGGTTCAATAATAACTGAGATATCGGACAAAACGCATTTTTTTTAAAGCCCTGGTTTAAACTATTTTTATACAGATCGGTCACAAATATTTTTACAAAATTTCGGTTTTTTGAATCAGCAGGATCGGTTTATAAATGGCGGAGATATGCTTTAAAAACCGGTTTTTCAGTTTCTGAAGCCTCTGCATATACCAGGGACTTCGAATTTTCAAAGGAGGCTCGGAAATTATTTTCTGAATTTTTGTAATATGGTGAAGGGTATCAAAGATTCGGCACAGCCGAATCTTTTTTCAATTTCATTTTTATAATGATTGTACGTAGATGAATAAAAAGAAACATGTTTACAAAGAGAAAACATATTGTGGTCTGTTCAGACCAAGAGGGTCAATTAAGCGTACTTTTTCTTTAAACCCAAAATTTTCCTAGTTATCGTACTCCAATCGACTCAAAAATGATTTCATTCGATTCAGTAGATATCAGTTATAGATATCATGTTCATCCTTTTCTGATACTCTACTTAAAATAAAAGATATTGAACTACAAAGTCAAATTTGGTCTGACCAGACCAAGATAGTAATCCTAGGGTTAATTATGTGATGTTGTTACTCATATATGTAGAGTAGGTACACATATGAAAAGGATTAAGGTTGTCTTTACAATTTGAAAATAATAGGAATTTTTCAAATGGTCTTGAATTTAGAAGAAAGGTTTTAAAATATGCATGGTTAAAAAAAAAATATTTACTTTACTTTTCTTTTTTTTTTTTTTTTTTTGAAAGAAAAATTCATAAATATGTGATTATAAAAACTGCTTTTAGTTTGCTTTTAAAATGATTTTACTATTTGACTAAAATAAGTTAAATATTTATTTTTATTTGTATGAATGTTAAAGAACATCTTAATAAATTATGAAATTTGATTTCTAATGAAAATATAGAGAAAACTAAATAATTATTTTAATAAGCAAAAATTTAGTTTATTATTTTTAAAGTTCAGAAACTAAAATGTCCATAAAGTAAATTGAAAAAAAAAAAAAAAATATTATTAAAAATAAGTCAATTATCAACCGTGGTATAAAAATTCTCAATATTTTTCTTTAGGATTCATATTTCTAAACTCAATCTTGTAATGGTATCTTGTTGTTAAAGGTGTTGATAAGAAAGAAATTACATTAGGCATAACAATAAGACCACACGTTCTGTAATAGGCTAGGACTCGCCGGATAGGCAGGGTTCTTGATCAAAGTCTGCCTTTGTTTTAATTACCAATACAAAAATTTTGGGAACGTGTTTATAATTATATTTTAAATAATTGCAACTAAATCGGACGGACAAAAACCGGGTTATTTTTAAGGTTGCAGAAACTAATTGTTAAATTAAACTCCTCAATTTTTTTTACATAACAAGAGATTTTTAGGTTTTCCAGATCTAAATGCCCTCACCATCCAAAATTCTTCGTTTCAATCTATTAATATATTTTTCGAAGAACCCCTAATTATACTACATGTGTTTTAGTTTTCTTAACTTCCTTTAGACAATTAAATCATTTTAAATTTTCATATTTATTCAAACAAAAAAAAAAAAAAAAAAAAAGGTAATAATATAATAAAATAAAAGTTATTTTATATTATTCAAAATAAATTTCAATCATTAAATATTATTATAAATTTTATACTAAATATATTTGTAAACTTACTCATTTCTACGAACACGCAAAGAAAAAACATGATTCCGAAATGCTCGCGGAAATCAAGTGATGTTCCTAAGTAGTTTGTATGGCTAACACAATCAAATTATTGTGTTTTAGACTAAGCTGAATCAATTATTTTTTGTTCTGATAATTTTAACATATGGTACTTTGAAATAATATAAAGTCGCTGTACTAAAAGAATAATATATTTCATAGTAACAATGAAATATTTGTATGTAATATTTTAATGCGAGGGGTGACAATAATATGCTCGTCTTTATTGTTATCTCTCTTTCGAAAAAATTTACTCATTCGGTAATGAAATCTTAAATGTGACGGACGTAAAGTGAAGAAAAGTGAAGACGTTTAAAAAAGTTCACAAAATTTTATTATTTTTTAATAAAAATTTTGTACAGATGCCGTAATCAAAATTCGATTTTTATAAGGAAAAGCTGAAATAACAAACGAGATCCACGGATGCTGACGGAGCAAATCATCAATGGCCAAATTTCAAATTGGAAATATTTTTCGGTAAGTACAATAAATATCAATAATTCAGTGCGGTCAAATATAAAAATAATAATAAAAAAATGTATTTCTACAAATTTTCTTTTAGGTGTGTGAATGTGAAGATGAATTTTCTTAAACAAAATCGTCCAATGAAGGCTGTGTTATTTGTTTTTTAATTATTTTCTATTCGCAAATTTTAAATTAAAAAAATAATATTAAATAAAAATACATTTTAACCGTATGCATAGTATTATGATTGGGGGTATTATAATATTTAATATAGGGATCATGTTATATTTATGCAGTGTGGTTGTGAGGACTATCACATATAAATGTCATGATTGTGAGCTTCATATTATATTAATATTGGATAGGACAATATTATGTTCACGAAAGGACATAATAACTAATATGATTGAGGGAATCATAAACCTAAACATTAATGATAGTTACCGATTATGATTTGACCAACCATGTTTTTTCTTTGCGTGAAGGCCTCCGCAAAATGCTTGTTGGGTTACAGTGGTAACCAGTGTTGCCAGGACTTGAGAAAAAAAGAAGCTCAATTGGACTTTAAAAAAGGTCAGAAAAGGCTAAATGTCCCAAAAAATAAAGCCAGAAAAAAAGCTAATATATTGTCTTTTTAAAAAACACATTTATTTGTTAGCTCTTATTAGTTTTGGAATTTCTTGAAGATATATTAGCGAATTTACAAATTTAACATAAATAGTTCCTATGGATAATAAAGTTTTTAATAAATAATTTTAATATTCTCCTAGAGATAAGCGCCGCAGGCGAAAATTTTCGCTAAATGTAAAAAAATTTGATTTTTTGTGCGAATTAATGCTTAAATTTGTGATTTTTTCAAAATAAAATTTGTAAATTTTTAGCTTTTTATAGCTATTTTAAGCATCAAAAGAGGCTAGAAAAAAAGCTAGAAGCTAAAACGAAAATTTTGAAGCTAAAAGCAAAATAAAAAGGCTAGATCTAGCCTCAAAAAGGCTAAACTGGCAACACTGGTGGTAACATATGATTGACAAACAATATTATAAGTATTATAAAAAATAAAGAGCATTGATAAACGAATAGATTTTATGACGCAGTTTAATTCTGTGATATTTCGTTGATCAATAATTTACATTAATGAATGAAAAATTTAGTTGTTACAACAACAAGGCATAAAAAAAATTACTAACATAACAGAGTTGGATATTATTAATTATAAGAATGTTTGACTTTAACACTAAATGAAATCGTTTACATTACACGTAGAAATTATAACATATTCAATGTACATGTAGGTAATTTATGTATTTATTATTTAACTTTAAGCGCAAATAGAAATTAGGTATATTTAGGATTTTAATAATATTCAAAAAAATTAAAGTATCGATATCAATTTGTTATATACCCAGCAAAAACTTTGGTTGCCATGTAATGAGTTAAGATGCTAATATAATGGCTTAACACCACTTACACATTAGCTGAATAACTCATTATTTTAACACGGTGATGACATTAGAGGCAACTACTTACCTCATCTCATTACTTAGATGTCATTACAAGAACTAATTACTTTTAAGTTGTTTAATATCGCATTGATTTAATAGTATTTCTGAAGTTATCATAATTGGAAACAAGATTAAAAATATAAAAAAAATATAAAAATATAAAAAAAATTCATATAATAAATAACCTTTAAAATAAATATGATTTGTGCCTTAATTAATATACATACCTCATACTTTCGGTCCGTGCCGCAGTTGAATTAAAATCCAGAACAAAATTGTGCTTTGTTTGCTAGAACCGACTGCACCTCATGTAAATACAGCTATGGTGCAACTCTTGCTTGGAGTAGATTCATCTCCAGATCTGTTTCGAACTTGAACTTCACGCAGAAGCCCCACACTGAAAATTTTAAAGATTCTTATCCGTTTTTAATGTTGTCCAAATAATGAATGAAAATTTCTTGCCTTTATGCAAAACATGTCTGGAAAAAGTATAAATCTATGAAATTGTTGGCTGTTGAAATGTTGACTTTTCTCCTCTGAATTAACAATTGTGTGCCTAATATAAAAAGAGCAATAAAAATCAGAGAATATTTCGCAATAATATTTAGACACTTACCATAATTCAACACGGATAATTACCAAAATATTGGGAATTGTTAGAATATTTTCATATTAAAATTTTTTGTTATTTTATTTTTTTTTTTCTAATGTCAAGAATTTTTACTTTGAGTATTTTGTCAAATATTTTGATTATAAAAGTTTTTTTTTTTTTTCTATATGTAATAAAGAACAATTTTATATTTTAAAAACTATTTTAGATTAAAATTAATTTATACGCAAAATTTGTCTCATCACATACATATTCCATCTTTAAATATATTAATTGATAAACTGAATAAAAAAAATCAACAAAAAGTAGGTTTTCAAAAAATTTGGTCATATGTAAGTAATTACAAACAGCGTTATAAAAAAGTAGTCATTAATGTACTTCAATATAATTTAAACGGTATGTTGTTGTCATTGAAAAGTAACTACATCTGTAACTACATGCCATTAACAAGTTTTTGCTGGGTAATTATAGCAAAAGATAATTCTCGAAGTTATATAAAATTTTTAAAATAATGTGTTTTATTATTTGAAATTACAAATTAATTTAAAATTGTTTCACGCACATCATACATTTTCAAAGCTCGATGATAAAAAGTGTAATAAGATTAAAGGAAAATTTCCAAATCACATGTCCAGAAGGGTGAATTGCCCACGTGGATCCAAAATTATTGGGCCTTCAGAATTAATCTCCAGATTACCAAAATAAAATAATTTTTATATGTAACGGATTTGTTTGAATTTATTATTTCGTCAAATGTTTTTTTTTTTTTTCTTTTCCGAAAACACTTTATTTATGTAAATAAATAGTTCAAAACTATTATAACTACATATATCAATGTGATTATTTTTATAATTATGTAATCTTATTAAAAATCGAATTAACACGGGGAACAATTCTTTTAAGCGTTTTAACGTCTCAGTTCTGAATAACAGAAAAATATAGATTATGTTTTTAAAAGCATGTACCTATCGATATTGTCTTACTTTTCTTATTTTACTGGAAAAAAATCTAGGAATAGGAATGAAATGTATAAACTCATTGAGATAAGTAGCGGTATAAAATTGAGAAATATTTAAAACATTCAAATATTCAAATTTCCTAACCATTTTCTCTATATATCGTTCATTCCACGATAGGTTTATAAAAAATGGCAGCTTTTTTACGAGTGGTCATCAGATTTTTTTCATATTTAGTACGCATGCAACCTCTTAGTCAGCCTTTTCCATGACGAATCCTATCAAGTTACCCAGATCGATTCTTGATATGCTATTAAATTTGTCGACGAATCGACTGCCTAGCCATTTCTGCCTACTTAGTTGTAGAAATGGACAGTGACATAAAATATGCTCCACCGTCTCCCAATTCCCTGTCATTTCCCCTATTGGATAATTACCTTCCCCTTTTCATGCCTAATAGTAGGTTTGTATCTGCTATATCAAGTTAAGGCCATAGGAGCCCTGATAATCTTCAGTCCGTTCTATGATTCCATGCATGATTGTTTCTATACTGAATCCACTCTCTAATCAACCTGATTTAAAAGCCTATAGGTGAACCCTGAGGGTGCCAAGGCATGTCCACCGAGGTTGATTTCATTTAGAAATTTGTAATGTCCTATTCTAATTGATCCTATAAGTCCTAGTTTACTAAGTCTAAGCAGACTTCTTGCAGCCATTCCCATCACTAACTCCTCAATGGGTAGGAGATGTAGAATGACGTCAAGTGCCGCCTGAGGCACCTGTGATGCCAATCGAGCCCATCTCTGGGCTTTAGACAAAAGATTCCTACGACTTCCTATTCTCATTGCCTTCCACCAGACTGGACATACCTACACAAGAATTGGTCTCACTACCGATGTGTAAATCCAGTTTACTACCATGGTTTTGAGGCCCTAATTCTTACCTATGGAGTTCCTGCATGTGTAGTAGGCGTTGAGACCTCATTTAAGCCCTTCCTGTGTATTCCTCTTCCAAGATAGTTTACTATCAAGAAACACTCCAAGATATTTAGCTTTGTTAGCCAATTTAAGTTCAATTCCCCCTAGTACCGGTAGCCTAAACTGCTCAATCTTGTACCTTTTGGTGAAAAGGACTAGCTCTAGCTTTTTCGCCCTCTTGCGTCAAATTGTCTTAAAATGACATTGACGGCTAAGAGCCCTGGCAAAGGCGTGAGAAGTCCTCCTTGCGGAGTGCCTCTAGTCACTAGCTTCCTTATGTATGTATCTCCCAAGTTCGAATTGATTATTCTGCTATTCAGTATCAAGATAATCCATTCGATTAGGAAGTTTTCAACAAATAGTGATTGTAGCCTCAATCTTAATATTAAAAGCTCCTTCTATATCAAGGAACGCTACCAAGGTATACTCGCTATACTGTAGGCCACGTTCAATATAACTCACCAATGATGTATATACTTATACATCATTATATCAATATTTGATTCCATTTACACTAAACAAAATTGTTTGGCATTATTTGTAACAATAAATAATTATTTGGAGAAATTTATTATATTTCCCATTTCTGGAATCAATTCTACAAGAGTATCAAATCGTCATTGTTGATAATATTAGTTACAGTCTTAATTTTGTTTCTACTTCAATTAACAAACAAGTAGAAATATGTAGCCCGTCAAGTCCTACCACATGATACCCTGCACCATTTTGAATGCGCATGAAAATTTGGGGAAGGGGTCTTTGTCCGAACTTGTGTTAAAAGTAGTATATATATATATATATATATATATATATATATATATATATATTTCTAAAGATTTCTTATTGTTATATTAAGGTGCTGGACGTGGACGTTTTATGGGAGTTACGGTTAAGTATGAACGGACCCTTATAAAATTTGGCACCTTGCATTTAAATTTATACAAGACCTGTTTTTGGGCAATAATAACTTGATATTAATATAATAATGGGATTTTCGCACGTTACTGTGATATTCGGAAAAGATGATTATATGGGAGCTATGGTTAATTGTAGACCGATTTTCATGAAATTTGGTTTGGGGATTTATAAAACTTATTTGTTCCGAATTTCATTTCAATATTGCTATATTTAAGGGATTTATGATAGTTAAAACCTATTGCATGGGGCCTAGTGAAATAATGGACTGAATTCAATTTTAATAGGTTCCCTAGCAGTATTGCTAGGACTGCTAATATATTATTTTATTTAAAAACGCATTTATTTTTTTGTTCTCATTAGTTTTTGGTATATCTTAAAGATATTTTAGTGAATTTATAAATAAAATATAATAAGTAGGGGGCTGATTTATATGCATTTATTTTTGGAAAATATTCGCCTGTAAAATGCACTTAAAAATTCAAAATATACCCTAAAGAATTAAAAAATATGCACTTGTTTTTTCTTAATATTTGTTAAATAAAAAGAAAAAAAGAAAGTTATTCTATAAGAAAAAAACAAAAATCAGTCCATCTTAAGCTAAGAAATGCAATACATTTTGTATTTTTAAAAGTTAAAGCTATGTTTTAAAAGATCAATATTAATTATTTGTACTTTTTTAAATTTTTACTCCTTAAGATAATATTTTTATTAGTGACATTGAGTTTGATACAACCTTTGTTAGATAGGTTTGTATTTATATTTATTTATACACATATTTTTTACTAAGTCGTCAAATATAAATGATTGTCTATTTTGGCGTACATACATAGAAAATGATATTTCAACGTTAACAGAAGTGATAGGAGCGTATTTGAATAATTGTAGTTCAGAAGAAAAGTATTCTTCTAAACACGAAACATCATCTGAACGTAAAGAATTGATTCGGAAATTTTGTTAATTTTCTCAAATCATTTATTTTTTTAATAACAGCTTGCAACTTTAACTTTATTTTTTGAGCAATGGGGCCTTCTGCAGCTTTGATTTTTGCAATAGCATTTCGTCAATAGTTTAATTTTTTTTATCATGATCGAAATAAAAAATAAAAATATCTTTTGTGATATTTATTACAAAAGTATAAAATTATTTTCAACTTTTCTCATCGGATGAAAAAATTTTAAATAATAATTTTATTGAATAAAAAAATATTTTTGAAACAAAACAAAAGTATGAATAAAAAAACAATCATTTGAATTTTTTTAACAACATAAGATCATTTTTAAATGCTTCAAAAAAACATGCATTTAATAAAGTTTTTAAAAAAAAATTATTATATTTTTGTATAATGAAGCGCAGTAGGTCAAAATTTTGATTTAATATACATAATTTATAGTTTTCATCAAATTAATACACAAAAATGTTTAAATTCATGGTTCTATAAAAATAAATTTAGTAAAGTTAGAACCTTGGTTAAAGGGTTAGCCGAACGAACAAATTCTGATCCGATTATAATACAATAAGGTGGGTCTTGGATAAATATTTTTGGGTGTTATAAAAATTAGTAAAAACACATAAAATACACGTGGCGATGTATGGTGGTATCGGGTATAAAAAAAGAACGCATACTTGTAAATTACTTCAAATTTAAACAAGCGCGAAAATATTCGGCCCGGCAGAATCTATATACCCATCATCAACTTTTTAAAATTTTACGTTATATGTAAGGGGGCGGTAAAGTGGGCAGTAAAGAGAGCGGACCACGCCCATTTTTTGTTTCCGTCTTTACATTGGTCCTTGAACTATTTGAACACAATTTCGACAGACAGACGGACGGACATAGCTAGATCGACTCAGAATCTAACCAGGACCCATAAAATATATACTTTGTGGGATCTTAGATGATTCCTTCGACACGTTACACACGGAAGGACAAAATCAATATACCCCCCATCTTTTTGATGAGAGATGTTGGACCTTTTTATCTTAGAAAATTCAACTTCTTTAGCCGAAGATGACATGAAAACTATGTACAGTTACTCTGAACAATAGAAACTTTGCAATAAATTGTATTTAACAGCTATAAATATTGCTTTTGAACCCACCATCCAAAAAGATGGCAATGTATTAAGTTTGTTATTCCGTGTATAAAATTTAAAAAAAAAGTCTAAAGCCCCATAAAGTATATCGACAATTCCATGAAAGAACGCTCGAAAAAGAGCATTTTTTACTTGGTGGATTTCAATTTCGATAAACATTTGTATATAGAAACTCCATTAAGCTTTTTATATATTTCAGTTTCGCGTAATTACGAGAACTCGCGATGTTATTTCGCTTTTTCAATTTTTCAAAATTCAATAAATTGCAATATCTCTGGCAAGGCTTGGTGAAATTTAGTGATTTAAACGGCATTTGAAATATTATATAAAAAATTGAGAACATGTTTATTTTATTATTATTATTTTCTTTTTCAATTATGTAAAGAAATTAAAAATTTTAAATATCATATTTAACGAAAAATTCATTTAATCAATGAAATTGCATTAAAATGCATTTAAAAAAAAAACTCTTTCTTATTCGTGAAAAATTCGCGTTGAAGCTACTAACTACAGATATAACTACATTTCAAATGCCGTTTAAAAAATTGATTTCCACAAAGCCTTCCCAGAAGTATTGATTTTTAATGTTGTATACTATGAAATTTCTTAGAAAGTTAAAATGCGAAATAAAATGGTGAGGTTTCTGAATTTTGCGAATCCGAAAACGGAAATTTAAACAAATAGAACAGGTAAAGTCGTTACTGAAAATCCCATATCCTAAATAAGGTGAAATTCAAAATAATAAAATAAAACATTGCGACCAAGCCGAACATAACATTTTCAGCGGGTGTAACTTTTTTATACCCACCATCAAAAAGATGGGGGGTATATTGATTTTGTCATTCCGTGTGTAACATGTCGAAGTAATCATCTAAGACCCCACAAAGTATATATTTTCTGGGTCCTGGTTCGATTCTGAGTCGATCTAGCTATGTCCGTCCGTCTGTTGAAAGCTGGATAGGGCTCAAACGGGATAATGTAGGGAGACGAAATTTGGCACAAATATTTATCTTACATAAGGTTTATTTGGGATTGAAAATGGGCAAAATCGGTTAATAAACAAAAAAGTTATGGGCTAAAAACTAGAAGCACAGGGTGTCTGTTTTATAGTTTTCTGCTGATATGTCTTCGACAAAAGTATGTACGACAACGAAATTTTGTAAGTATAGTTCAGGGATCAATATAAACTCGAAAACCAAAAATGAACGTGGGCCGCCCACTTTACCGCCCACCTCCCATATAAGGTGAAAATCAACGAAATTGTGTTCAAATAGTTCAAGGACAAATGTAAACTCGGAAACAAAAATGGGCGTGGTCCGTCCACTTTCCTGCCCACTTTACCGCTCCCTCCCATATAACGTAAAATTTGAAAAAGTTGATGGTGGGTATATAGATTCGGCCGGGCCGAATATAATTCGCGCTTGTTATTTATTAACGTCATTTGAAAAGTTTTTTTTTTTTTTTTTGGTGGTAAGACATAGAAAACACATCAGTGAATTAAATGCAGTTAAAAAAGACTTTTAAGATCTGTGAACAATTTGTTTTTTACTCGATATTCGAAAGAAAGTTTTAAACAGATATATGATCGCGATTATGTTCACTAATATAAAACTTATAGAACTCTTTTTATACCCACCATCAAAAAGATGGGGGCATATTGATTTTATCATTCCGTGTGTAACGTGTCAAAGGAAACGTTTAAGACCCCCATAAAGTATATATTTTCTGGGTCCTGGTTCGATTCTGAGTCGATCTAGCTATGTCCGTCCGTCTGTTCGTCTATCCATCTGTCCGTCTATCTGTCTGTTGAAAGCAGGATAGGGCTCGAACGGGACAACGTAAGGGGACGAAATTTGGCCCAAATATTTATCTTATATAAGGTTTGTTCGGTATTGAAAATGGGCAAAATCGGTTAACAAACCAAAAAGTTATGGGCAAAATACTGGAACCACAGGGTGTCTGCTGTAGCTTCATTTTATATTTTTCTGCTGATATCTCTTAAATAAAAGCATGTACGACAACGAAATTTTGTACAAACAGTTTAAGGACCAATGTAAACTCGAAAACAAAAAATGGGGGTAGTCCGCCCACTTTACCGCCCATCTCCCATGTAACGAAAAATTGATGGTGGGTATATAGATTCGGCCGAGCCGAATATAACATTCGCGCTTGTTTTAAACAAAATTTATTTCAAAACGTTACTATTCCAAATGTAGCTCTCCTTAATATTGATTTAATAAAATATTTCAAACTTTGGTAAACAAATAGTGCGTAATTCTTTTAATGAAAATTTTTTTAAACCAACTTTTAAAAATTCGTAGAATCTAATGACTGCTACAACTTAAAAACTATTTTTATTTCAACATTTTGTGTGTGTTAAACAATTTGCACCACAAATACGAAACAATTTTCTGTCTTTTTTTTTTTTCTGTACTTTTTGGTTAACCAAAGTGAGCACAAAGAATGAGGAAAATTATTTGTTTCCTCAAAAGTCATAGTTTTTTTTTTTTTTTTTTTTTTGTTTGTTAAGTATTTCAGCTCGTAGAAGTCAGTAGAAGTATGTATGTTAAATATTTACCTATCGAAACCAATCAAGTCCTATTTGTTTATTGCCAATGTTGTTACTATTGCTGCTGTAAAATGGTCAGTCAGACGTAATGTCGTATGTTTGTAATATTTATACCAAGTGAGTTTTTTTTTCTAGGCCAAGAGTTGTATGTGTTCGTTTTAGTTTATAGCCAAAATGTTTATTTGAAGAATTTTTTTCATTCAGCAACATTCCAAGTTTTTTTGTGTGACCAAAAAGACAACAAAACAACACCCTGGCCAACTATAATGGAGAACCACATCACAGCATTAACATCAAATGATAGACTGCATTATCTACATAAAAAATAAAACAGTCAAGGTTTAATAAGTAGCACAGCTTACAACAAGTGTTTAAGCTTAGTTCCAATTTTTTGTTTGTTTCGATTTTGGTAAAACACAAGAACAAAAAAGAACTATAAAATTTTATTATTCTAAAAATTTTCATAAACTGTGAATGTGCTACTCATTTGTCTGTAGCTTTTTTACTTAGTTATTGTGAGGAAGTTGTAGGGGTTTGGTATTACAAATAACATTAAAGAAATAAAATCACACACATAGCTCTTTATAAAAAGAATTAAACCAACAAGTTGAAAAAATAGTTTAACTCCATATCTAGTAAATGTTATTGCTGTTGATGGCTTTTCGTCTTTTGTTTATTTTGGTTTCTTCTGTGATTTTTTTATGTTGAATATTTTATTTACCCACTTGGGCGTTTACAGTTTACGGTTTATAATGTTTGCGTGAGATTCGATATCAATCTTTTTGCAATTTATTTAAAATTTATGAAAAAAAACTTCTAAAAAAGAAAGCTAAGTAAAAAAAAAATAATATGTATTTCTTGAGAGAAATAACTATTTAGTAATTGCCAAATTTACTATATATACTATTATATATATAGATTTACAAAAAAACAGATTTACAATATTTTTTATATATGGTGTTAACTTTGGAGTCTAAAGTTAATTCAAGCATTATGTTTTTCACTTTTTTTTTTTGTAACAGTATATTTTTTTAAGGCAAAACGGGCTACATGTAATTTTTTGTTTGATTTTCAAAGAAATTTAAAAATAAAAATTGATAAATAATGAGAATTTTCTTTTCTGATTTGAACTTTTTTAAACGTTTTGAATTAGAGTCTTAATACATATATCTTACAAAAATCTCAATGCAGTACGAAGACAAAAGCATTTGAAGTTAGATTTTTAACCTTTTTTGGATGCTTATAGATCATACGCGGGTACACCTATCAACATTTTATGAAGATAAGTGGGAGCACTATACCCTAGATTTAAATACAGAAATGAAAAAAAATAATAAAATTCGAGATTATAAGCAAAATATCTTAGATACCAAAAGAAGTTTCTAAAAAAATGATAATTAAATAAAAAGTGCAATAAACATCGCCTTTAAAGGTTTTAATCATTTTTGAGTTCTTGATATGTAATTTAATACAATTTTAATTGGTTAAAAAATGTTTTTGCTATTTTTTTTCAAAATTTCCCTGCGGGAAATTTGTGGTAATTGCAGTAATGGACCGGTCCCTCAGTACCAGTTGAGTACCAATTGACACCTAACTTGTCACCAAAGTTTCAACTGAGAACCAGTTGACACAAACACACTCACTATTTAACAGTTGAGAGTCAATTTATATCATGCTTGTTAAGTGCGCAGTTAGCAACTCGCGCGCAATAACAATCAGTGGCTTAGTGGTTAGCGTTGAAGACTATAAAACAACATACGTTAGATGAACAACATGGGTTCGATTCGGGGTGCCGCCATCGACATTAACGAAAAATTATAAAATAAAAGTAAACATAATTTAATATAAATATAAATAAAAAAATGTTAAAAAAATAAAAAATTACCGAAATTTTATAAAAGTTTTATTATATTAATCGACACTGAACCTGTCCTCTTGTACCAGTCCTGTGACCTGTCCCAAGGGCTAATTAGCCACCTCCAATGACAACCCCATGTAAAAGTGACAGGTTCCTCTCATATAAAGTTCCGGAACTGGGACCGGTCACTAGCCCTGAGAACCTGTCACGTGACTAGTTTTGAACCGGTTCTCTTTACTCTAGGGTTAGTTTATAATTTAAATTTTGAACACATTTTCGTCCTTTTAGTAAACATTCCTGTTATTTGAAATTTCTAACGATTAAAAATGGTCCAGCCAACCACAAAATTTCTCTTATTTTTATCTCCTGATTTGTATGATATCATAAATTTAACATGTCAGTTTTTTTCTAAATATATTATGGTTTACTTCTTTAATTTCCAATAAACAAAACGGGCTATATGAACATTTTATAACACGCATTAAAAATAAATTAAGATAAAACGGGCTATCTACCAAAACTTCGCGAATAATGGAGTTAAAAGATTTATTTTTCAGTGTGAGGTTTAGTAGACGTAATATTAATAACTTGTAGAAGAACAGATTGCAAAATGTTGAAAAATGAGGGAAATAAACAGTTTTTATGTTCTCCTGAAAAATGGTTCTATGCATGAGGCCCGTTTTGAATATAAGCCCTGATATATAACTTAACTATTTCATGGACTTACTTAATAAAATGTTGTAATTATTATAATTATTATTATTATTTTTTTAATTAAAGAAACTGTTTTGTATATTTAAAAAAATCTTTTAAATGTAAAAAATCACAAAAAAAAATATGAATCAAAAATAACGAGAAACCGCTTCAAAACTTTGGAAAATTTTTCACATGAATTATAATCAAAATTTGTATGTGAATTTTTAAGCTGAATTTTCATTGGATCTTTTTGCTGGCAACCGTTCTATGTTTTATTTTAAAATACTTTACTATAGCTTTAAAAAAATATCACCAACTAATGAAATAAAATAGTTTTTAAATAAAAAAATTTTATCTTTTTTCTGGCTTTATATTTTGGAGCATTTTGTCTTTTTTGACTTTAAAATTTATACTCTTTTTTACCTTCTGACAACACTGATGACAACCATGTGAGATTGATCAAAAGAAAAAGATCAGAAGAAAAAGATGTACTTGCTATAAATTATTAAAAACAAGCGGGAATGTTATATTCGGCCCGGCCGAATCTTTATACCCACCATCAACTTTTTCAAATTTTACGTTATATGAGAGGGGGCGGGAAAGTGGGCAGTAAAGTGGGCGGACTACGCCCATTTTTTGTTTCCGAGTTTACATTGGTCCTTGAACTATTTGAACACAATTTCGTTGATTCTAACCTTATATGGGAGGTGGGCGGTAAAGTGGTCGGACCACGCCCATTTTTGTTTCCGAGTTTATATCGATCCCCGAACTATACGTACAAAATTTCGTTGTCGTACATGCTTTTGTTGAAGAAATATCAGCAGAAAAGTATAAAACGGACACCATGTGTTTCTAGTTTTTAGCCCATAACTTTTTTGTTTATTAATTTTGCCCATTTTCAATCCCAAACAAACCTTATATAAGACAAATATTTGTGCCAAATTTCGTCTCCCTACGTTTTTCCGTTCGAGCCCTATCCTGCTTTCAACAGACGGACGGACATAGCTAGATCGACTCAGAATCTAACCAGAAACCAGAAAATATATACTTTGTGGGGTCTTAGATGATTCCTTCGACATGTTACATACGAAATGACAAAATTAATATACCCCCCATCTTTTTGATGGTGGGTATAAAAATATCCAAATTTGTCCTATAAAAAATTGGGCAACAAATTTAATGTCTGCTGTCAAACGGTTTCCAATATTATTAAACAGTATCAGGAGAATTTGACCATTGACAGGAAGCCTGGTTCGGGAAGAAAAAAAGCTCCACATGATATTGGGAAGGCCAGAAAATTTAAAGTCTATTGAAAAGAACTCCAAACACATCTGGTGAAAAGCAGCTCAGAACTCTGACTATTTGGTGCGAAAAGTTAAAACTTATGCGAAGTTTAAAATATATAACGTCCAAATAATTCCAGACAGGAATGCTAGAAAAAATTTAGAACAAAAATTCTCATGTTGTATAAAGGACAACGAAACATACGCGAATTTTCGCAGCTTCTGGGTCAAAATTTGTATGTTGCTAATACTCAAGGAAAATACAAAATTTATAACAAAACTCTTGTTGCAGTTGCGACAAAACAAAAATGTCTTTTGTTATAGTCGGCTCTGTAAGTACAGAAATATACATCAAATAATGTATGAAGCTTCTTCTCTTCATACGAGAGCACAATGTGTCCATAAATTTTTGGTCGTTATGACAAGAAAGCTCTGGAGTGGTACCATAACAATAACATAGTTTTTGTATCAAGAGAGTAATGGTCCCAAATCGAGTTTTTTTAATAATTCTGTAACTTATGAACCTGAAACTATTGAAATTTGGCATGCAACTTTTTGGAAAAGAAATGCAAAAATTATAGTTTGTTTTTTAAGTTTCAACTTCAGATTAATATAACTTTTTATTGGATATATATATATATATATATATCCAATAAAAAGTTATATTAATCTGAAGTTGAAACTTAAAAAACAAACTATAATTTTTGATATGGCATGAAAAATCTAGCAATTGTTTTCAAAAAAAAAAAAAAAAATTAGGGTCGAGACGAGAGAAGAATATATAGTCGGTCAAGCCCGACCATATGATACCCTACACCATTTCGATCCACATAATTTTGTTTTTACTATTATACAACTTAATTGTGGTAAATATTAACATAATAGTAACATTTGTATGGGATTTATGCACGTTAAAGTGATTTTCGGGAGAGGGGTTTATATGGGAGCTATGGTCAGTTATGGACCGATCTTCATGAAATTCGGCAAACGAGTTTGAGATTTGTAACTTATTTGTGCCAAATTTCATTAAAATATTCCTATTTTTAAGGCATCTAAAAGCGTTAAAACTCTATTCCGGGAGTACTTTTGTATGGGGGCTAAGTGAAATAATTGAAATATATGTACCAAATTTCATCAAATTATCGACCTGTACTTTGCGCACAAGCTTTACATGGACAGCCAGCCAGCCGATCAGACGGACGGACGGACATCGTTAAATCGGTTCAGAAAGTGATTCTGAGTCGAACGGTATACTTTAAGGTGTACGAAGATTTTTTCTCTGCGTTACAATTTTTGCACAAACACATGATACCCCAACCACCTATAGTGGTGTAGGGTATAAAAAAAGATATTACATACCCGAGGTGACCAATTTTTAAGGCCTACACTTACTCTTGTGACCAGAGACCTGCGCCGATCGGTTGAAATTCGGCTAAGCCGATCCACCAAGGAAATTTTGGAAGCCGCCGCCGTAAAATGATCGGATTAACTCGGCTTAAAAACAGCCGCCGTTTTGTTATTATTTTTGGAAAATATCTTTAAAAAAAAAACACATCTATTTATTATTTGAAAGCGTAATTTTCTATTTATGTATTACATAGAAGCTGCACATAAAAAAATGCCAAAAACCATATCCATAGTTTAAAATGTTTTGCTTTAAAATTAAGTAATTAAGTTAAATTTGTTATTCGTTCACTTAAAGCATAAAATAATCTTCGTACCAAATTTGTCTTAAGTGAAACAAATTTTACAACGGTTTATGCTTATGATGTCATTTTCGAAGATATGAAAATGAAATTTATTGTAGTTTGGATCAGTGCATTATAATACAGTAAAAAACAACATTTGATTTTTCAGCTGTAACGGTCTTTTGCATTTTAAGTGTCGTTATTTTCCTCTTATAAATAGCTTGAATATAAATTATAAATTAAAATCTTCACTTTCGCAAAAAAATGCGGTCCTATTTTTGAGGAATGAAAATAAAATTTTTAATTAAAAAATATTTGCTTAATTTCAGCACAGGTCTCTGTTTGCTCCTACAAATCAACTTGAAAATTACGGAATTATTTAAAAAAAAAAAACAAAAACGATTTGGGACCACTATGAAGACCTCAATTCTCCAAATAAATAGAGTTACCAGTAGAGAGATATTTGGCTCTTGCGAAAAGGTGTAAAAAGTTGTCCAAGATTTTAAAAGCAAATGAGCAAAATGTTCCATAAAAAGTTACTGATACAGCTATCAAATCTCTAATGGAAGAGGTATCAGAAAAGGTCCACGAGTTCATAGGTAATGGTTAAAACTGCAAACATTTTTTTTCTCGTTTTTGCTGATATTTGTAACACTCAAAAGTATAGGTCTAAGACGCACCTTAATTTATAGCAATCAGCTTAGAATCACTTTCTGATTCTGCATGTAAACTTTATAATCAAACCAGGGATGTCAAAATTTGGTACAGTTGTACATTTTTTGGTACAATTCGAGCCTGAAAAGTAATGGTACACCAATGACCAATTTGGTACAATTTGAATTTGTATATATTTTAAATTTTTTATGAAGTTGGTATTGAAAATCAGAAATTAGAAACTAAAATTTCAACACTAATTGAAAAAAAATTAAAATTTATCAAGTTAGTTACTATGATTATTTTTGATACCCACTCTCAGCTTTATACTTTAAAATAAAATTCCTCTATACTTGAAAGTATTATAAGATTATTTTGGGACAAGTGTGATATTTAATTTAGCAAACCAAAAGTCAAACGGCTTTTATATTTTAAAGAAATGTACGAAGATAAATAAAAAACAAAGAAATCTGTACTTTCACATACAATAACAGTTTAACGACGAGTCGATTCAAAATAAGATTTTTTTTTTATTATTTTACGCGTATTTAGTTAGTTATTGTATGAAAATTTGGTTAAATGTAAGCCGGAAGTGATTATAATTTGTGAAGTAAGTAGTTTTCAGATACCTATGATTTATTTTCGTAGAGCTTCATTTCGATACCATATTTTTAAATTTTTTTTAGTTTCTATTAAAGAAGTATCCCTAGTTCTCAAAACAATCAAAAGTTGGACCCCAGCTGATAACAGAAAAAAGTATTCGTCTATGCATTTTTGTTTTTGACTAACAAATTTTTTTTTAAGAGCTTCCCTATTATATATTTCAATATCTAAAACTATCTTCATTCAAATATTTACAAAATACCTGTTTTATATTTTAAAGGAATTATATTTTCATATACAAAAAGAATTTTTTAAAAATATGCCATAGGAAATTTTTTATTCATGTTCAGTTTGACTAATTTTCCAGCAAAAAAAAATTTTTTTCTTTTGTATATTTTACCCATCATTCATGTTATCGTTAGAAGCATTCATTGATCGATTTCAGCTAAAATGAGTACGGAAATGTCTTAACTGAATAGTCTATTTTAATACCCGAATATAATTTTTTTCCTCCTTTAAAGTTCATTTTTGGGATTTTGGCCAGCTAAATTTGAAAATCGAACACTGTGCACAGGTTTCTTACATTCCGAAACGAAGCCTATTAAAATTGGTTATGGTCGGTTCATAACTAAAGCTAAATCGGAATTATTTTTTCAAAAAACAAACAAACAAAATGCGATATTTGCTTAATTGAAATGTTTGCTATTACACTACAATAAAAAAAATTGTTTGCGCGAAGGGCCTATATTTAATCTTCATTTTTGTATTGTAATCACTTGTCAGTCTAACGTAACACATGTTCTATAATGATATAATAATCTAATGATCAATTAGCCCACGTACTTTGATATAAGAGGTAAGATTTTCTTATGTTCCTGCGAAATTTTTCATTTAACATTAATATGCTACTGCATTGAGGATGTTTGTAACATTTGCATTTATTTATGTATTAACAAATGCTTGTGGCCAAATACAACTGCGTGTGTTAATAGTGATGACAACAATGGGTGGCCAACTTAATAGAGACATTGGAAGATAAAATAAAAACAACTTTTAAAATAGTTTTAAAATATTAAAATGTTTTTCTTTACATCTAATTTAATTTTAATTTTAAGTTTATTTCTTGTTAAAAAGATAATTTAATTATTTTTTATTAAAATTAAATATTATATTAAAATAAATTATAAGATTAGTTTTTAAACTCGGAAAATTTCAATTTATAGCCTAGAAAACAGTTCAAATCTTTGTGTATCACTTTGTAAGTATTTTTTTTTTAAACTCATTATCCCTATTAATATTTTCCAATACTGTCTTATTTTTCTTCCAAACATGTCTCCTATATCCATTAACAGTCTGACAAACTCACACATAATTTCGTATATGAAGAACAACAACAAAAAATGTGATTTGTGACTTAATGTAAATTTTTTTTCCTTTTTCGCCTTGCATTTTTTTTTTTTTTTTTATTTTCTTGCAAATTTTAGCATTTTTCCATCTCTTTTGCAACTCTTGTTTTACATGGTCAATGGCATGAGCGTATTATTATTAACGAATTGATTTTTAATAAAGTTTAACTTTAAACACAATTTTCTCGTTTATCCAGTTCCATTTCATGGGTAAGAAGTATTGGCTGTGGTTGGCTCACTGTCTGACTGGCGTATGTCTGGTATCGTACGGTGTCGTTGATGTTGGATGGCCGCATATTATGCGTATGCACGCAATTCTACGCATACATATGTTGTCAGGCGTTGAACGACAGATTTTATATGATTAAATTATGTTCATGTTGCCGATCATAAATTACTTAAATCATATTCTATGATTTTCTTATACATATGTACATTACTTTTACAGTTAAAATGTTAAAGACGTGTAATTAAAATAATATTATGGGGACATAGAAAAACGAGAGATGATAGAATACAAATCACAATATTTAAGGAATTGGGTGGTTTCTAAAACATTATGGCTAGACGTATGATAATGCGGATACTGTACTATGATAATTTATATGTATAATTGTACCTTAACAGAGGATAAATAAATTCATGGAATTTCCTGTTAAGGTATATTTATTAATATGGACTTGAGGTTTACTTTTTAAAATTATAAGATAATAAATATCATTCCAGCTAGCTGCGAGCAGCTGAAAATGTGGAAATAAACAATTGGCTTTATAAAATTTTTAAAAGATATCATTTATGTTGGGAATATGGCAAAAATAGTTTGAAATTAAATTATAAATATCAATAGAAGAATTTAACTTTTAGAATAAGGAGTGAGATCAAAAAAATCTTAACACACATTTTGCCTCATAACTTTTTTCGGAATCAAAATTAAAATTTTTTTTGATCTAGTTATCAAAAATACTTCAGTTATTATTTTTAATAACAACCATGTCAATTTGTCCTTATTTTCAAAATAAGTGACGAAAAAGATTTACGTCCTACAAGTTATTAAAAAATTTCAAAAAATCCAAAAAGATCTTACAAATAATTGGACACTGAATTAAATGTCGTCCGTAAAACCGTTTCTAATGTTATTAAACAGTATCAGGAGAATTTGACTATTGATGTGAAACCTAGTTCGGTAAGAAAAAAGGACCACATGATATTGGGAAGGCCAGAAAATTTAAGGCATTTTGAAAGGAACTCCAAACACATCTGATAGAAAATCAGCTCAGTGCTTCGACTATTTGGTGCAAAAATTCAAAAAATTCCAAACTGGAATTCTGCAAAAAAAAAATTACAAGCCAAAAATAGGACTCGGAATTTAAAACCAAATTTCATACAAAAATACTCAAGCTGTATAATTGACGAAGAAACGTAGGTGCTGGCAGAATCTTCGCAGCTTGTGTCTCAAAAATTTTTATTGCTAATGCTCGAGACAATGTTGGAGATAAGTTTAAGACCCAAAATCAGCAAAAATTTCTTACAAAGTTCATGGTATGACAAGCTTTTTGCAGTTGCGGCAAAACAGGAAAGTCATTTGATACATTCGGATCTATAAATACCAAAATATGCATAAAGGAATATTTGCAAAAAAGACTTCTTTTCTTAAGAAAGCACAACGTGTCCACATATTTTTGGACCCATTTGGTATTATGTCACTACGGTAAGAAAGCTCTGGAGTGATACCAAATCAATAACATAGTTTTAGTACCAAGAGAGGTCAATTTTCAAAATTGTCCCTAACTTAGACCAGTGGAGAGATATTGAGCTCTTGTGAAAAGTGAATTCAAGAGCACAAAAAATGTGTCCCAAAATACTGAAGATTTTAACAGAAGATGTGCACACAGTTCCAAAAAAGTAACTGAAGCAACTATCAAATCTCCAAAGAAAGGGTTTTCAAAAATGTTCCACAATTTTATAATTAGTGGTTAGAACCATAAAAATTATATTTTTCTGTGATCTGTGCTAAATTACCAAATGATTAAAAAATAATAAAAACTCTAAGATCAACCGTTTCCAAGTTATTGAATATTATGTATGTTAAGAATTTTTCGATCTCACTCCTTATTATATACAAAAATTTGAAGTTAAACCCTTGATAATTGGCATAATTAGGCTTCCAATAATATATTTTTATAATAGTTATGCTATAAGTTTTTTTCTTTTTATTTAACAAAAAATTTAACAACATAATTTATTATTACTCCAACTAACCAAAAACAATACTCTAAATCCACTTTTAATCTCTTACCATTTATTTATACCTATAACTAAGCCATTTCAACCATAAACATAAAACATCGTTTTTGTTAAAAACTTTTTGCATACTTTATTCCTTTAATAAAATAATGAAATAAAACAATATTGATTGTTGTTAGTGGTTTCCTCTGAAACGGTTTATACGCTCTATTAATTTCTATATATATCGTTTTTTTTTTTTTTTTTTTTTTGTTTTCAATATTTAACACACTTCATCGTGCATATATGCGTTTATACCAACTGTATCTACGGCTAATGAGAAAACAGTTCCTTTTTTGTTTTTGGTTCGCCTCCAACCAAAGTACCGTTATGCGAAATTATGATTATGAGTTGTGTTTACACACTTTATTAACAAATTAACGCATTGTAATGCAATTTTATGCTTCATTCCAAACGAAAAAATAAAAATTGAAAATAATTCATGGTGTAAAACGGTAGAGTTGGCAGTATACAGTGGGTAAGATTGGTTTATAATGTTGTAAAATATAAGCATATAAGTAAGGAGTCTGATCAAATCCAGTTCCAAGCCCAGGAAATACGTTAGCTACCGATTTCCCAACTGTCGCGAAGACTCTTAAAGACCTTCTCCTCCCCCAGCTGACTCGACATCTACCAGCGTTTCATCGCAGCATAGATTCGGTATAATACATTGCACCAGCATTAACCGCCAAAGCCACTCAATTTGTACATGGCTTAAACCAGCAGAGGACATGAGACTTTGTGACACTTGACTTGTCGAAGACCTTCAGCACCATCAGTCAAGAAACTCTCTTCTAGGACATTCTGAAGTTAACAATGCCGAATAATTTGAAGAGAGTTAAACAAGAATTCCCTCAGGGCGGATTTGTGTCGATAATCTTATTTAACTTCTACCTTTCAAACCCCAATGACTGAACTCATACGGCGACAGGAAATAACGTTGATAATATATGCCATTGGGGTAATAGTTACACGAGAAATACGAAATACGAGATTTCTTCACTGCGCACTCTTCACCATCTGGACGAAGAAGGTAAAAATTAACCTAGGCATCGTAG
Organism: Protophormia terraenovae; assembly: GCA_951394005.1. Classification (NCBI taxonomy): domain Eukaryota; kingdom Metazoa; phylum Arthropoda; class Insecta; order Diptera; family Calliphoridae; genus Protophormia; species Protophormia terraenovae. Next base: position 88,827,421 of record OX596075.1, read on the forward strand.
TCGATGAAGTCCATATTCCTACTGTGAACTACCCGAAGATCCTGGGGATCACATCTGATAGCCTTTTCATCTCCTCAGCTCACGTCACTGCAAGTAGGAATAAGGTCCTCAAAGAGTTAGCCGGCAGCACTTGAGGTATGAACATATAAGATTATTGATCGGTCGGTGGTGAATCATGCTGATCCAGTGTACACTATTGCGCTACCTGAAATTCTGTGGAGAAATATTAAAAGCTGCCCAAATGAAGACTTACGAACCGAAACAGGCTGCCTAAAAAATACCTCATCATTACCTTAATGAGAAAACGAATGTGCTACCAGGATATGGCAGCTTTGAACGACATTCGTGGAGACACCACAAATTCCGTGTACCATATGAATGACATATTTTAGCTTATTGAAGAACATGGCACGGCAAACAACAACTCAAGTAGGCCTCAACATATTTAGCTGCCCGGCCAACCCAAATTTATTCAGAGGAAGAAAATTATTAAAATAAATTTCTTTCAAAATTATGAATGCTGTCTATTTGACAATAAAATCTTTAGGCTTAACAATTAGTCTGTTTCCTAATTGTCAAGCCTTATCTGGTATCAAACAAATGTCTTGTTCTTAAACAGGAGTACTAAATTAGTGCTATATATCAGATAGATCGTTTCTTATTATATGTGACCACCATTTCCTTTTATGAGCCCAAACACCACCAAACGGATTTCAACGTTGTTTTCCGCTTTAAGAGAGAAATGTAAATTAAATGAAGACGGAATCCAGCAGCGGATTTCATATATATTTTGTTTTTGTTTCTTTATAGTTTTGTGTTTGGCAACAACAAATACATATATAAAAAAATATTTATCTTTCTCTCTTAAATTCCATACATAAAAAACAAAAGGAAAATCTACCTATCTCTTTCTTTCTTATATAAATTTAATGTAAACTTATGTAATTCATTTTGCAACAACGGCAACACTGACAGAGAGGGAGAGTGAGAAAATGAGAGCTTTTGAGAATCCGTTGTAAAATTAAAATAGATTTTAATTTCCAGCGGATTCCGCTGGGTTGTTTTAGTTGTCAAATCTTCATATAAAAAAAATAATCCGCTAGGTTGTGTTTGGGCTCTATATTAGTTACATTAAATAATCGAAATATATGAGAGAAAAGAACCAAATCCGAACTCCTGTTTTATCCGAAAAGCTTTCACTTATTATACCTATCATCAAATGATAGGAGGTATATTGATTTTGTCATTCCGTGTGTAATACTTCGAAAAAATTATTTAAGGCCCCACAAAGTATATAGTTTTTGGGTCCTGGTTAGATTCTGAGTCAATCTGGATATGCGGCCGTCTGCTGAAAGCATGATAGGGCTCGAACGGAACAACGTAGGGGGACGAAATTTGGCTCAAATATTTATCTTATATAAGGTTTGTTTGGTATTTATATATTTGTTTTTGGTAAATGGGCAAAATCGGTTAATAAACAAAAAAGTTATGGGCTAAAAGCTAGAAACACAGGGTGCCCGTTTCATACTTTTCTGCTGATATCTCTTAAACAAAAGCATGTACGACAACGAAATTTCGTATAAATAGTTTGAGGGTTGATATATAAACTTGGAAACAAAAATGGGCGTGGTCCTCCCATTTTACCGCCCACCTCCCATATAAGATGAAACTTCAATGAAATTAAGTTTAAATAGTTCAAGAACCAATGTAAACTCGGAATCAAAAAAGGGCGTGGTGCGCCCACTTTACCGCCCACCTTCCATATAACGTAAAATTTGAAAAAGTTGATGGTGGGTATATAGATTCGACCGAGCCAAATATAACATTCGCCCTTGTTTTTATATCGTAGATGCTACACTTCATCGAATCGACGATGGCACTTTTTAAACTCGCTTTAAAATTATAAATTAAAGCTCTTAGAATTGTATTTAGCTTTATTGATTATTATGTTTTCGTCATAAATTAAATTATAAGGTAGTTTTACAATCATAAACATAGAAATTAAGATTTGTATACCTTACACCACCATAGGTGGTTGGGGTATTATGCATTTGTACTACTGTTTGTAACGCATAGAAAAAGATATCCAACACCCACCCTAAAGTATACCAATCGACTTAGAATCACTTTTTTAAAACTATCTATCGATATCCGTCCGTCTAGCTGGACGCCAGGGTGGCTGTCCATTTAAACTTTGTGCACAAAGTACAGGTCGCAAATTTAAAGACATTTCAATGCAATTTGGCACGTGGGATCTTTATGATATAAGGACGAAGCATATTTGGTTGGGATTGGTCCTTTATTTCACCTAGCCTCCATACAAATTTCCCCCTGGAATAGTGTTTCATCACTCAAAAATACATTAAAAATAGGAATATTTTAATAAAATTCGGTGTAAAGAAGTTTTGTATAAGCATCATTGAAAATAGGTCCACAATAGATAATAGCTCCTATATAAACCCCTGTTCCGAAAATCACTTTAACGTGCATAAATCCCATACAAATCCCTGCGGAAAATTTGTGGTAATTGCAGTAATGGACCGGTTTCTCTGTACCAGTTGAGTACCAATTAACACCTAACTCGTCACCAAAGTTCCAATTGAGAACCAGTTGACACAAACACACTCACTATTAACATGCTCGTTAAGTGCGCAAATAGCAACTCGCGCGCAATAACAATCAGTGGCTGAGTGGTAAGCGTTGAAGACTATAAAACATAACATACGTCAGATGAACATGGGTTCGAGCCGTGGTGTCGCCATCGACATTAACGAAAAATTATAAAATTAAAATAAACATAATTTAATAAAGATAATAATAAAAATAATGTTTAAAAAGTAAATAATTACCGAATTTTTATAAAATTTTTATTACAATAATCGTTACTGAACCTGTCCTCTTGGACCTGTCCTAGGACCTATCCTGTGACCTGTCCCAAGGGGCTAATTAGCCACCTCCAATGACAACCCCATATAAAAGTGACAGGTTCTTCTCATATAAAGTTCCGGAACTGGGACTGGTCACTAGCCCTGAGAACCTGTCACGTGACTAGTTTTGAACCGGTTCTCTTTACTCTAGGGATGTTAGTATAAAGCTAATATTCGGCATAAATAAGATATGTATAAGTACCAAATGGTATTAAAATCGGACCGTCATTTACAATAGCTCCCATATAAGGCCCACTTCGGAAATCGTTCAAAAGTGCATTAAATCATATAAATGTTGGTATCAACGTAATATTATGTATTCGTAAATTTTATTTTAAACTTAGTAAAAGTATTAAAAGTATGTTACAAATAAGTTTCCTCCCTTAGTTTTTATGGTCATATACAATGGTGTTGGGTATCAAATGGTCAGACTTGACCGACTATATCTTTCTTTCTCGTTTAACATGAATTTTTCTGGGTTGTCAAACTTACAAAAATATGAAAAATAATTAAGTTAACGGTTGCTTTAATATCGTTTTTTAATTATTTCTTAAAATTAATAAACCAACATACTAAAGTAATATATTTTGAAGTGAATTGATTTATATAAAGTATAAGAGGCACAACGATTAATTTTGTGCTACTGTCGGGTCCTTTTTTATGTATTACACACGATTTTTCAAAACTTTATAATCTATATGTCATAAAATATTTTTTCTTTCATGGATAAAATTATTTGCGATATTAAGCGTTTTAGAGAAATTTTAAAATTATGAATATTTCAAATTAAGCAAACGCATATACAACAACTTATATAAATATAATAAAAAAATGCTAATGGAAAATCAATTATGCGTCGTCGATTCGACGAAGTGTAAAGAAAGAACTCTAATAATTTTACCTCTAGGGTTCAAAAATATCGAAATCATTCATTTAAAAAATTGAAAAAAAGTCGAAGAGTAAAGTCGAAGAGTAAAAAGTAAACTTTTTTGTTCCCATTATAAATTCATATTTCCGATCATTATTTAAAAAAATAAAATAAAGTTAAGTATGAATTTGGAATCAATTTAATAAACTTCTAAATCTATAGAAATGAAGTTAAAAGAAATTGTGACAAATTTTCGATTACATCAATTTGGCTTTTTGAATTAAAGCTAGTTTGATAATAAAATTTAAGTTAAACACTTCCTCCTAGATAAATTACAGATTTATTTTAAAAATTTATTTGTAGTTTTAAACCACTGTAAAACAATAACATAATAAAAATATAACTTCATTGAACAAATTAAAAACAAAAAGGAAAACAAAAATAATGGGCAAAATGCTATAGTACGAGTATTAAACTTAACCGGATGTATTTCTTCGGTATCACAAAGTATCGGTGTTTGTGTATCGGTTTTTACAATATTATGTTTGTATTCATATTTATTGGTTGTTTTTTTTTTTTATTATTTGTTTAAGTTGATCGGATAATACACATGTTCCATATATTTCCTTCTTCATTTTATTATTATTTTTATATTTTTGGTTTAAACAGGAGATCTCAAAGAGGGGTTTTGGTATGTACAAGTATTACTTATAATGTTTGGCTTCGTTTGTTATGGCTAACAACTCATTATTTTGATGTTTGCATTTCAAAAACTGTGTTGTATGCATGTGCAAATGTAATGTGATGCAGTGTAAAGTAAAGTTTAATACAAGTGCAGTATAATGCAATTGTTTGTAATTACATTTTAATTAAACTTTAACGGTATCGAAAACATGTGTTTTAAATTATACCACCAAGTTTTTTGTTGTTGTTGTGCTTCTTTTCTTATGCTATTAATTAAATGTTCGATGATGATAATTATGAAATTAATCCAAACATACAAATAGTTATTGATCCATATACACATATTTTTATACTTAATATTTTGAGGGTTTATGTACAGGTAAATATGAGGTTTTTTTTATAATTAAATTTGTAATATGGTGTAAATATTTTTTTAAAGCGTGTTTGAGTTTAATTTATAATGTACAGGGCAAGTTTTTATATGCACAAAAAAAAAAAAATTAAATATGCGCTTGAAAAAGCACAAAATAATGGTATAATATGCACAGAAATATGCACAAATATCATGAATATGTATGTAAAAACCGACGAATTTATGCATTCTTATATATTAATGTGTAGAAAATATGCACAAATATGCATTTTTTGTCTTTCAATATCTAATAGATTTCGATGTTTATAAAAATATAACTATTTTAATTTTAAGTGTCATACTTGACGCTTCCGAATTTTTTATTGTTTACAATATTTATCATGTACTACAAAATGCTCACCAAAAACATTTTGGAAATCATTTAATTGAACTCCAAAAAATCACAAAAAAGTGTATTTTTGTTAAGAAAACTAACTTTTGTATCCATTATATGCAAATTTATGCAAAGATTTAAAACATAATCATTTTTTGTGAAATTCTTTTGAAATATGCAAATGCTTACTTTCCAAGCGAAAAGCTTGAAAAACTTGCCCTGATAATGTATGTTGATATATAGTGGTGTTCAAAACATTTGCAACTGAAAACCAAGCTTTAGTAATCACATATAATTGCTTAAAAATAATATTTTAATATTTTGTTCAATAATTAAAATGTTTATTTTATTGTCTAATTAAGAAACAATTTGTTTACTAAGAATTACTGAAAAACTAGTTAAAATTAAAGTGTTTTAAACATTGAGGGAATATTTTAAAACTATACATTCAATATTTTATTATATAATAATGATTTTTTATTTCTCTCACATCTCTTAATCATTGAGTTTATGATATTTTCATCAAAGTTATTAGAAATAACATTCTGAATCTTATACAGATTATTTAAGATTTTCCATTTGACAATCATCCACAGGTTCTCAATCCGAAAAAAAACTCACACTCACACTACTGTTTTCGCCACCGTGCTTAACTCTTGCAGTTGTGTACTTAAGTCACTGAATCTAATTAAATAAAAGAATAATGTAGAACTTATTACGTTTTATTTGGAATAATTAAATTTAACTTTCCATATATTTTTCATTTCTGCCCCAAAAAGTATGCACCAAATAAAATACATAAAACAAAACATAAACAATTTATTGATGAACTGTAGAAATTTTTTAAATTTTTTTGTTTAAATTTAAGTGAGCTGGATCATTTTCAAAAACACCTCAAAAAATTACTTTCAATATCATTAAAAAAATGTTGGTAAAGGTATTCCTATAAATTTTTGACACAATACACAGTGAGGCAGAATCGAAATTTTTTGGAAATAAATCTGTAACTTCTGATCGGCTAGTTGGATTTGCATGAAATTTTATATAGATATAGCAGAGGAGTGTACAATGTTAAGTTTGATATAAAAATTTTTTAATCGCTTGCCAAATTTTTTTTTTTTTATATTATTTATACATTATTGTAGGCACTGATAAGACCTACAAAAAACATGCTTGCATGTCCTATTTATCTCTTATGGTTTTTGAGTTATTTGCATTTGAATTTTTAAGTACCTCAATTTTGCATGTTCTTGGTCCAGTTTATTTCATATATATCATAGTGTTTCCGACCGATTTCATTTTTTTAGCCAATGAAAGAACAAAATTATCTATTGAATAAAAAAAATTGAAGTCGATATCTTTACCAAGTCCAAAAATAAGCGATTTTGAATTTGAAAATTGCAAAAATTACGACTTTTTGTGTTTTTTTTTTGCCGAAAAAGTATCTTTACTCTTTTTTCTCTAAAATAAAATTTTCTTTAACAACATATAATAATTTTATACTTTTCTGAAAGGTATCTTCTCGGAGAAGACTTTAAAATAAAAAGCAAGTCCAATAACTCAAGTGGTCAAGGTACACACTCTCCCGAATTCCATCCATTTTATATGAAATTTTGAATTTAGTCCATATTTTCTCAAATCTCAAAGCACGAATCGGCAAACAGAATGCAGTTTAAGAATCTGTAATATGTTGTTAAAAGTTTTCAATCAAAAACTACGGGACTTCGGAAAAATGTGGATTTTATAGCCGAAAATGTGAAAAAAAAAAACATTTTTTGGATTTTCGTTTTTTTGGGAATTGTGGGATTGTACACTCCTCTGCTATACCTATACCAAATTTCATGCAAATCCAACGAGCCGATCAGAAGTTACAGATTTATTTCCAAAAAATTTCGATTCTGCCCCACTGTGCAATATAGACAAACTTGTTTTAAAATCAGGGAATTAAAAAAATCCTTTTTTATACGAAAATACCCAAATTCCCAGTGCGGGAAAAACTTGTTTTAAAAATTGAATTCTTTCATTAAAATGATCACCCAGGCGTTGTAAAAGTCGTTTTACAACGGCTGATAGATATTAGATATTTTTTTGTGTGTTTAACCAACATATGAGGGGTATATTGTCAATTAAAGATAACCAATTAAAAAACTTTTTCTAAATGGACAAAGTTTGGATAGAGCTTGGGTGGAAACCGTATCCAGAGACCAATTTTGTTTTACACGAATTTGCTGATGTCAATTTTTAAAAAGTCTCAATTTTAGATTAATATAACTTTTTATTGGATAGATATGTATATTTATATAACTCTTGCATTGATTATTTTTTAGGGTCCAAATTAAGTCCTCCAAGTTTAACAAACTTAAAAAACGGAGCCAATGAGGGTAATTTACCCAAATATTTCTTAAACTAAAAGAGATAACCTACATCCATGTAGGCATGTTTTTTATAGAAATTTACAAGGACTACTCACATAAATTTTTTTTACATTCAAGTCATAAATTAATTTTTGGCGAATTTTTAAAAAAATTTCATACCCGGTATGAAAAACTTTGGAGGGGTACCCTTTACCCCCGTGACCCGCTAGGAGCATGTACTACTCCAAATCGACTTTTGAAATACCTCAGTTCTGATCATACGAAATTTTATTTAGATTTAGAGATATCCTCAAGTTACGGAATTATTAAAAAAAAATCGATTGAGACCACTGTGCCAGTGAGTCGCTGAATATTAAGATTTTACTAACGTTTTTTGCAAAATTTTCTTTATAACAAATAATTTTATATAATTCGGATATTGTTCAAGATATATTGGTTTTTATTGTACAATTTTAATGGTTTATTCTGATGCTATTGAAAAGAACATGTAATTAACCCTTTAAAAGCAAAAGGGTCAATTTTGTGCATTTAGTTCTCAAATGCCCAGCAAAAACTTTGCTTGCCATGTAATGAGATAAGAAGCTAATATAATGGCTCTACACCACTTTCACATTAGATGAATAACTCATTATTTTAACACGGTGATGACATTAGAGGCAACTACTTACTCTATATTATTACAGGTAGGCATTTCAGAAAGTCATTACTTAGATGGCGTTACAAGAACTAATTACTTTGTAGCTATTCAATCACTCATTACCCAGCAAAAACTTAGCTTCTATTTTTAAAATCAACAGCTTCCTGTATGCATTACATTGTAGCCTTATTCTCCACTCGCAGCATTACCTAATACTACTTCAATAACTGGTATTTAGTAAATATGAAAGTAATTTGATTTTTAAGTGGATGAGTTGTCTAGAGCGCCTAACTAAAAAAACGTGTCTTTAAAATCAAAGAGAGTTCAACTCCCTCTTAAGGTAAACGCATTTTTTTATAAATTGTGTTTATTTATTTCCCTATATGAAAACCACTTTTAAGCTTACAAAAATATAAGTCGATTGTGGTGTAGCGACTAAGACGGACTAACAAACACAACCAGTATGTTGATGCGTGGGTTCAAATCTCAACCGAGCCAAATGTTTTTTTTTTTTGTGCGTAAAAAAAACAGCATCCAAAACAGCTCTTTTGGAACCCAAAAAAAACTTATTTAATTTTGGACATCTCGAACAAAATTCATCAGTTATAGCACCAAAAATGGAAGCAGTTTTTCATACCGACTTCGCTTACAAATCACGTTATTTGGTAAGCGAAGTTTTTGCTGGATAATTTTTATAATATAAATGAAGAGATAGTTAAAAAGTAACATTTCCAAAAATCTGATCTTATGTAACTGATTACATATCAAGTTAAAAGTAAGTAGTTATTAATCTATTTTCATGTAATGTAGAAAGTATGTTGTTATGATTGAAAAGTAACTACATACCATTACAAAGTTTTTGGTTATGTTAACAATTGAAAGGAAGTACTTAGTGGTGAAAAATAGCAGCAGAAATTCTTTTTTTAACCCATGGTTGTCATTGGTACGATGTTATTCTTTTATACTTATTGTTCATTGCTTTTGAAGCACTTCTCTTAAAACTATGTTTGTACAATTTTTTAATAAAAAATTAGTTTTTGCCCTATTAAATAATTAAAAAAATGCTTTTAAATTTTGTTAGAAATTATTACCATTTTTTCCCGCTAAAAATTAATTTATTTTCACCTTTCTTGGAAGTAATTATTAAGAACAACTAAAAAAGTTTAAAATATGCACTTTGTTTCCTTTTTTAGAAGAACTTCATCGTTTTGTTCTGGGGATGGAAGTATTCATTATACTTAAATTTATATGAACCAATTATGGACCTAAAATCACTAAATATTATTTTATTATTTTAACGGTGATGACATTATAGGCAACTACTTACATGTCATTACAATAACCAATTACTTATAAGTTGTTCAATTACTCATGGATTTTAAAATATTACTGGATTTATGTTATACGTTAAAACAAGAGAAACTAATTGCGTTTTAAGTTACGAATAAGTAATGAAATTTTAGGATATAAAAAGCTGTTTTTCTTTCTTTTTAATTTTTAACGTGAATTTTAGATTAAAAATTAATTTTTCCTCTTTACATATTATTCCTTCTTAAAACATATTAATTGGTAAACTGAATAAAAAACAAATAAAAAGTTGTTTTGCAAAAACTCAGATCATAAATAAGTATAAAAAAGTATTAACTTAACTTCTTCTATGTAATATTTTTTTTGTCTACATTACATACTTTATTTATTGAATCTTCAGTAATTGTACTTGAACTAACAATAAGTATTAAAATCTTAAATCTAAATATTAATATCTAATTTTGTCCAACCACCGTCAGACAAAAATCTATTTTAATACGAATATTTTAGCTCCTCAATTTTGATGCGTGCCTTCTTCTCAATCGAATATATCCATTGCTTAGTAGGATGTTTCGAGCTAGATGATTTGGGTGAATTTCTAGCCTCCTAAAATATTTCTCAGTATGTTCTCTTATTACATCTTTCATAAAGGGGACGTTTAGATCCTTATGAATATTTGAGTTTTTGACGTACCATGGTGCCGCAGTTATTATCCGCAAAATCCTGTTTTGTCGTCTCTGTATTTTTTCTATATTTGACGCCGAGGCCGTGCCCCATAACTGAATGCCATAACTCCATATTGGCTTCAAAATAGAGTTATATAAAAGTAGTTTACAATCTAAAGTAAGTGTTGAGTTTCTACCGATAAGCCAATTTATTTAAAGTGCTTTCAGTTTTATTTGTGTCAACTTGGCATCAATATGGGATTTCCATGTAAGACGTCTATCAAGATGTATACAGAGGTATTTAACCTCTGATTGCTGGGGAATAACTTGGTTATTAATAAAGATGGGTGGGCAATGTAAATGTTATGTGTATGCATTTTTGCTCATTTGCCTTTATTTTCCACTTACCTAACCATCTTTCAATGTCTAGTATATGGTCTTGATAGAGTCGAGATGCTTCTTGGGAGCTATCATGTGTACTTAAAATAGCTGTGTCATCAGCAAATGTTGATGTATGGGTTCGGTTGTTAGTTGGCATATCAGAGGGTATATTAAGTACAACAAAAGACCCAGAATACTACCTTGCAGTACTCCTGCTTCAATGGGCTGTGGATTACTTAAGAAGTGTCCCTCTTTAACAATAAATTTTCGATTAGTTAAATAGCTTTCCAATAATTTATGTGTATTAGTGGGTAAATTTTGCTTTATATTATATATCATGCCATAGTGCCATACTTTGTCGAAAGCTTGCGAAACGTCGATAAAGAGAGCAGAGCAATACTTCTTTTCTTCAAACGTTTTGTTAATAACATTTACAAGTCTGTGTGTTTGTTCGATAGTGCTGTGTTTTCTTCTAAATCCGAATTGATGATTGGGTATACATTGAGTTCGATTCAATAGAGGGGTTAACTTTCTCAAAGAGCTTTGACATATTTGATAATAGACTTATAGGTCTATACGATTCTACTTTTGTATGATCTTTTCCCGGCTTAGATATCATAGTAACCACTGATACCTTCCATTCAAGGCGTAATATAGCGTTAAAAATATAAAGTATAATTTTTAATGCTATCTGGGGTAGCTCCAAAAGCATCTTGTTACTGATTTTATCAATACCAGGTGCTTTTTTAGAGTTTAAATCAACAATAGCCTTGTCGATCTCTCGAATCTCAAAACAAAGGGGTTCAACTGCTCTGAATTGGGGTACAACAGGTGGCAACTCAATGACGTCATTTGATACGTTCGGGGTAATTACATTTTTCAGATGACTTACAAACAGATTCCCTTTATCGGTATCATTTCTTGCTCATCCTCCATTAGTATTACGTAAAGAAGGTTTACATATAACTGGTCTCTTAAGTTTTTTAGTAGCTCGCCATAGGGAATAATAAGACTGCGGTGTTTCATCAAGGTTTTCTAAATATTTATTAAAAGATTCAGTCTTTCGATTTTCCAAGAGCTTATTAAGACGATTTTTGCATTTTCTAAACTTAGATTTGAGTTGAGGGGATCTGTAGAGTTGCCACTCTCTTCGAGCTCTTCTTTTTTCAGTCAAGAGCCGTTCGACATCCACAGAATATCTGTTTTGTCGGGGGGTAAAGCAGCATGTTCAGCAGCAAGTTTCAAATTCATATCAAAATTATTGAGAGAGTGATCGATTTCATCTGGTGTACTTAGCGACATGTTCTCCGTGCAGTGTGTACTAAGGTATTTCCTATATTTCAGCCAATTTATCCTTGTTCCTGATGTTGCCAAGTTACCAGATGGGGATACAATTTCTCTGGGGCTTAATAGCATAACAAAAGTGGGTGAATGATCCGAGGATAATTCCAGTGAAGATTCAACTCGTATTAGATCCATAGCAATGTTTTTTCTAACTCCAAAGTCGATCGGGTATCTTATTTGGATCAGACGGCCAGTAAGTAGGTTCTCCGCTCGAAATCACATTCAAACCCATTTTAGAAATTGTATCAAACAAAACACGACCTTTCGGGGTTATTAGTCGTGATCCCCAGAATGTATGCTTAGCATTATAATCGCCAGCTGCCAGGAAACGAGGTCCTAGTGATTTAAAATAGTGTTCATATTGATTTTCTGAAATTGAAAACCTGGGGGGTGAATATATCGATGAAATCACTAAGTTTCTATAACAATCTTCAATACAGATTGTTGTAGTTTGAATATAATCTTCACAAAGATCACACATTAAGTAGTGTTTAATTCGATTCTTTATTAGTATAGCCGAGCCTCCACATGCTCTTCCTCGGGGGTCCTTTGTATCATAAAAAACATATCCATTTATCTGGAATATACTTCTAGATGTCAGATGAGTTTCAGAAACTAACATTATATAAACTTGTTGGTTTTTCAGAAAATATTCAATTTCATTTTTATGATGGCGTATGCCGTTTGCGTTCTATGTAATATAGACGGTATGTTGTTGGGATTGAAAAGTAACTACTTACATCCGTAACTTCATGTCATTACTAAGTTTTTACTGAGTATTTTGATGAATTTTATTTATAATTTTTTCTAATTTCTGTAAATTTGTTTAAAATTTCAATCGTACTATTTTAACAAAATAAAGTTTCAACTAAAACAATTATTAAAAAATAAATCACAATAATTAAATAAGAATACAATGCGGATCTATAAATTTACCAAAAGCGCTTATCATAAGAAATTTATTTTTTAAAAATATAAACAATTAAACAATTTGATAAAAAGAAATAAATAATTGCATTAATTAATCGAACTTATTAAACCATAATGGTTGTAACAAAAATAAATGAATAACAAAAAGAAAACAAAATAAAAAAAATAATAAACTACTGGCAAACCAAATATGATGTCTATTAATTTAAAATATCTACAACAATGTATAAATTAATAACCACAATTTTTATGGAGAAAAAAAAAAAATTAAAAACCTAAGAAACAATTTAATTTTATTTTCCAGAGTTAATTAACACATCCAAGTAAGGTGGTTCGTTACTTGGTTGGTGTACAAATATATGACTCAAAAAAAAAAAAACAAAAAAACAAGTAAATGTATTCTACTCCCGTAGAGTGTGATTTAAAAGAATCAATTCGTTGATAGATATTTGCGATTTTTTTTAAGTGATTTTAAAAGATAACTATTAAGAATTAATTTAATTAAGTTGCAACTTTAATAAAGGGTTCAGAAAGTTTTACCTCAGGATAAATTTTTTTCAGCTGTATAGGAAATCTAATAATTGCTAGTTCAATTTCTTTTGCGGTATTGTTATCTTGTACTTTATATTTCTTCGGCAATACATACCTTAACAAATACCTCTGCCTACCAACTTTATTTGTATTCAAACAAAAATATTGCAATTTTTTTTAGTAGTATCTAATATTAAAAATTAATTAAAAAAAATTAAAAATTTTTAATTTTTTTTATTATACTCATTAAATTTATTATCTATGGTAAAATATCAAAAACAAAAGTAAAATATCAACTAAAATCAAATATAAACATAAATAAAATATTTTATAATGAAATAAATTTTGATTTTGTAGCTTTTTCTCATTTTTAGTTAATTTTTTATATTATTTTTTTTTTTGCCAAGTCAGTTTGATATTTAAGATAAACAACTAACCCACCAACTGTAACTGAGACTAACAACTTAATTATATTAAATAAAAAAACAGCAACAAACAACAGTAAATAAAACGAATTAATATGAACTTTTGCTGTATTAAGATCAATCTATTGTTTAAATATCAAACAATCAATTTTTAATTGGTGGATAGAATTTAAACTTTAAGATTTTTGTTTAATTATTTTGTTTTCGAAAAAAGAAAAACATGTTAGGAGAGGTATGAAAAATTAATTTACTATTAAAAGCATTAAGAGGTTGGATCATGGTTAAACTTTAAAGTAAAGGTGCTTAAATTATTGAACTTTGAACAAGGGCAAGAGGGTTGTAAGATAAGCTAAGAAAACCTGGGAAAAATTCATTTAAACAATAACTAATTTAAATGCTAATTGTAGTTTGTAAGCGAGAGAAAATTTTGAAGTTTTTTTATAGAACATTTCAACTGGAGAGAGAGTTTTCTTTATCTCCCTAGAGGGAGATAACTATTAAGTAGCTGGTTAGCTATAGAGAGTTTTCTTTGTAGAAAATTTTGAGCAGGCCAACGAAAGAGTTTTCTTTATAGAATATGTTAAGATAGCCATTTCAGACAGATTTGTCCTTGGCAATTCGAAGAGAATTTTTCTCTATATTATAAGAATTTCGAACAGGCTACACGCAGAGAAGACACATGGTTACAGCATGATCACTACAACTATTCAATGTTCATATAGCCGTTTTTCATTGATTTGAATAATACCGTGTTCATGATAGCAACGTTTATGATTCTGTTTAAACATTTAATGATATTTTAATATGGTTGACTGAATTATAATATGTATTTAAATATTTTTATATGAAACCATATATATGAAAAATCCAAACATTTAGTCAATTCTACAACTATTCAATTAATTATACAACCATTCAGTTAATTTTACAAATTTCGTCAATTCTACAACCATTCAGCTAATATTTTTATTTAATGACTTTTGAATACACATTTTTGTGTATCAGTCCAGTAGTTTGTTAGTATATTAATTCTCATTTAGTTTAGATATGAACAAATATAAATTGACAAGGTTTGTTTTTATTCAGTGAATGTGCCACATATCGTGGTGCAAGTGAATATAAATATGAAAACATGGGATTATATATATGATGAAATTAGTTTATATATTATGAAATTAGTTTATATATATGATAACATGTGATTATTAAATGATAAAATCATGATGAAAAAAAAAGCTTATAAAACATACTAAAAGTTATTAGTAAGGTTATAAAAGTTACTAATAAATTATAAAATGGAATCATAATAATGATTACGTACAAATATACTTATTGTTACCTGTAATCATATATTAAAATCATAGTATGTTGCTCTTAGTTTATGGTCACTGAAACCATATTTTTTCTTTGCGTGTAATGATAAAATTTTCGTGGTAAAAAATTTTGTGACAGGGCTGCAAACAAATTACTTAAATTAATTCAATATTTCTAAAATCTTTATCTTAATATGCATCTAAGGAGTAAAATGGGACGCTCAGCATGCCTGCACTGGTTTCAGTCATTGTAAGTGAATTCCTAATTGAGTTGATAACTCTAATACTGAGAAGTGGCGTTGTCATCTCGAGAATGTTGAAAAATTGTATGACAAAGATTGTGACGAGGGGCACATGTAAGGAGGGGTCGTTTTTCCATTACTATGGTTCTTGGCCGTGAACGTCATTTTGAGTTCGATGCAAGGGGACGGAAAATTATAGCCTACGCAGATGACGTAGTTATAGTGGTCTCGGGCAAATTTCTACCTACGATCAGTGAGGTCATGCAATCAGGTCTACGAGAATTTTTTCTTTGAGCTGATAGTAAAAGATTAGGGGTAAATCCAGGGAAGACTGAGCTGATCTTGTTAACCAGGAGATACAAGGTCGAGCCTTTTAGCTTACCAGTATTGAATGGAATGGAGTTTGAATTATCAAGTGAGGCCAAATACATGGATGTTTACTTATACAGCAAATTGTCTTGGAGGAGGAATACTCAGGAGAGGGTCAAAAGGAGACTTAATGCCTATTACACCTGCAGGAACTCTATAGGTAAGAATTGGGGATTTAGGCCGCTAGTAGTATCTTGGATCTACACTTCGGTTGTAAGAGCGATTGTTACTTATGGCTGTTCAGTATGGTGGAAGGTATTAGGTAAAGTGACCTACAGGAACCTTCTATCTAAAGTTCAGAGGTGCTCTACAATTGGTATCTCTGGCGCCATGAGAAGTACACTTCGGGCAGCACAGGCACATCATTCTCCACTTACTTCCAATTGAAGAGTTTGTGAAGGGGTTGGCTGTTCGTAGTCTATTTAGTTTGAAAGAACATGCTAGCATACTCTATAAGGTTCAATTTAATGATCGGACACTATCCTTGGGCGAATCTACGGATTATGTTGGAACCATAATTGACTTCTGGGCTACTCCCGCTATTGAAATACCTGACAGGGACCTCTGGGATGGAGTAAGAAAGCTCCATGGAGGTTGTGTTGTCTTTACAAATGGCTCGAAGATGGAGGTAGGCAACGGTGCGGGGTTCTACTTTCTGGGAACTGATATCAGACGACATATAAATTGTCTGACAGTTGTAGCGTTTTCCAAGCGGAGATTCTGGGCATTTATAAAGCCCTGGGGTTGCTGGAGGAAAATGTTGAACGGAATTATGAGATCACTATATATGTTGACAGTCAGGCAGCATTATTGACCCTGAAGAGTCACTATTTTTGAGTGCAGGAGGGAATTGAAAAGACTAATGAATGTCTATAAAAAAAGACATTGTTGGGTTCCGGGACATTCTCGGCAATGAAATGGCTCGGAGCTCAACATACCTTTCGTGGAGATATCTGTTAGGATTTCAATTGTGTCCTATTTTAAGGCCACAAGGGAGTGGATTCTGGACAAAACGAATAGAGCCTGAAAGCCAGAGCCAGAGGGATAGAATGGACTGTAGGGTATCTAGAGCATTATGACCTAGTCTCAAACTGTCAGATTCGAAACGCCTTCGGGGTATTAGTCATAGTAGTATATGAATCATGGTAGGAATGATCACTGATCATTTCTCAATTGGAAACATGATGAGTAAATGGGACATTGGCACGACAGATTTTTGCAGATCGTGCCATGATGTAGAGGAGCTAGAGACAGTGGAGCATATTCTCTGCCATTGCGTAGGGCTTCAGTGACGAAGGCTAAAGTGGTTTGGAAGCCACGCACTGCATGAACTAGATGAGGTTACAAGCAAAGGGCTTATTAATCTCATAGAGTTTGCAATGGGAATAGGATGACTTAGAGGCAATCAGAATTGATTGCTAAGGTTTAGGTTCCACTCTTCTTTTCTTTACTATGTTCTATTATATTTTTTAAAGGAATCACAATGTGGGTGGAGGCGTGAATGCGCCACCCTTTTCAACCTAACCTCATCCACATAATCCCATACAATGTATAAATTCTACAATTTTCTTATAAAATACACCAGTTATTAAAATGTTCATATTCCTCTGCAACAAATTAAGACAAAATTTATCGATTAATTATTTAAATGCAACAAGTCTAATAACAACAATTTTAGAAGCGTGACAGGCGTGAATTACAGAATAAAATTAATGACAATTTTACATGAAAAATAAATAGTGTACAATTCTTTGACTCGAAACAATTTTATTTCATTTAAATCATTGTTAGTTTTGTTCTTTTGTTTTAACTTAAAATCAAATTAAATTTGTATGTAAGTGTTTATTGCGCTTATGACACTTAACATGCAGCTCGATACAACAATGTTGTATTCAAATATATATTTTTTTTAAAGAATTTTGAAAAAAAAAGCAAAATAAATTGTCACAGAAATTGTAGACAATTTTGTTAGAAAATAGTTAAATAATTGTTATGACAATGTATGGTTTATTAATGGGGCTGTAACTTGAAATAGTAATTAATTTCTTGAACAAATAAATAATTAATTTGTTTTTAACTCTTTAGTTTTTAAAAACCTCTATACAAGGAAATCTATATGTATATGAACATAAGTAAGTAACATACATAAATATTTTTTCTTGTGTATAAGAAAAACAAAATAGCCGACTATAGATTTGCTGTTTTGTTATTTCCAAGTAATTGGTATTCATTTCCTTAATACCGTGTCAAATTGAAACAAGAAATGAACAAAAATATACACAAACAACGGTTAGAGAAATATAGAAAAATAAAAAACAAAATATAACGGTCATAGAGGTCTGATTTCTATCTTAAATATTTTCTATTAGTACTTGTATTTATTTAGTATACCTTGTCTCTTTACTGTGGCTAAATTATAAGAAACATGTGTGTGTTTTTGTATAGAAACATTTTTATATTTTGTATGCATCTGATGGACATGCAACGATCAAAAGATCAAAAAACAACAATGTGTTCCATACGACATGAACATACATACCAAAGGAACTGTACTATTAACCCTTAATATTATGATTGGAGCTGAAATAATATTGAGACCTTTTTAGCTAAATGTGAGTTTAAAGTTTTAATTTTATATAAAAAGAAATATTAATTATGCTGGATAAATTTCAATAGTCAACACTATAGAGGGGAATATAGTCATGACTATAGACGAGACTATAGTAAAAAATATCGGCAATTAGACTATCGACTTAAATCCGACTTAAAGCCAATATTACCGATTAGATTATAGTCAAAACGGTAGACTAAACCATAGTCAAGACAAGTAAAAACATGAGACTAAACTATAGATTAGGTTATAGTCAAAATTATAGACTAGACAAGACTACAGACTTTGGACTATTGACTAGACTATAGTCAAGACTATAGACCAGACTATAGACAAGATTATAGACTAGATTGTAGTAAAGACTATAGACTTTAGAACTAGGCTAGAGTCAAGACTATAGATTAAACTATAGTCAAGACTATAGACGAGACTATAGTCAAAAATATATATACTAGACTATAGACCAGACTATAGTCAAGATTATAGACCAGACTATAGACCAGACTATTGACCAGATTATCGTCAAGACTATAGACTTTGGACTAGGATATAGTCAAGACTATAGATTAGACTTTAGTCAACACTATAGACCAGACTATAGTCAAGACTATAGACCAGACTATCGTCAAGACTATAGACTAGATTGTAGTTAAGACTATAAACTTTTGACTAGGCTATAGTAAATACTATAGATTAGACTATAGTCAACACTGTAGGCTAGACTATAGTCAAGACTAAAGACTAGACTACTGCCTAGGTTATAGTCTTGACTACGGTCTAGTCTATAGTCTAGCCTACAGTCTATTATATAGTCTTGACGATAGACTAGATTGGAGTTAAGACATAGACTAGACTGCAGTCAAGACTATATACTAAACTATAGAAAAGACTACAGACTTTAGACTATATGACATAACTATAGTCTCTTTAAGACTATTGAATGGACTATAGTCAAGACTATAGACTAGACTATAGTCAGGACTACAGACTAGACTATAATCAAGACTATAGACTACACTATAGTCAAGACTATTGACTAGACTTTAGTCAAGAATATAGACGGCACTTTAGTCAAGTCTTCAAACTAAGGCTAGGTGTTTAAGTTAAGTTTCTAACTTTAAAGGGTTAAAACGACTTAAATAAGTAGTTTGGGAAAAAACAAAATCTCTCAAACAATATTTGTTTTAGATACATGTATGTGTGTATGTATATACAAGCTATCTACCAGACTGCCAACTAAATACTTAAGTAAAGAAAAATGTTATGGCTATAGCCTGAAATGACTGCTAATGTTTGATGGCCCTTATGAACTTTAGCAATATTGCTAAAGTATTACTTTAATGTAATTTTTAAATGCAAGTTACAACTCGAATACAAATATTGAGTTATTTACTAATCGAATCAAATAAGTACGTAAAATTTATGATAATACATACTGTGAGCGTCAAAAAAAAAAGTAAACAGCTCATTCCCTTTTAAACGAAGCCTTGTGAGATGTAGGTAAATAACGATATAAAAAAGTGATATGCCAAAATTATTTGGTAATTAGGTAGGAATTAAACTCATAAAAACAATTTGCGAAAATAAATCGGAATAACGATATAATTGAATTTTTAAGAAAATATACCAATTTTTAAGCGTAAAAAAAAGTAAACAGTTGCACCTTTCTTTTATAAAAAGGTCAGTAAATTGTAAAAGTGGGAGAAGATCATATATGTTTCTTTTTAGTTTAGGTTTCAGGGAAGGACCAAATTATAATCTTAAATGTGTTTCTTGCTTTAAAACGAAGTAAAATAGTGATTGTTTAACAATTGAAAAACAAACTTTAGTTCGAACTCGAAAATTATATCAGATTTATATGAAAAAGGAAGAATCCTTGCGTGAAATTGCAAAAAATTTTTCAAGGAATTATTGTGGAATAATATATAAATATACCAAACATCATAATGCAGATAATTTTCCTCTGGCAAGATGGTCAAATCATTTACAGACACAAAGAAAAAAGCTATAGTTTGCGAAGTCAAAGAAAGTCTTCTTCTAGTACCTAAAAAAAAGCTTAAAAGATAACGTTAATTTCCGCTTATTATTTTAGGGCTAGTACCATTTTAGGAGCACTACACAAAAAAGGCTTCCATAGAAGAACACCACGTAAGACATCTACATATCGTAAGCCAGCCAAACTGAATGTTTGAATATCGACTTTATTGTATATTAAAGGATACAATAAAGTCAAATAGAAAATATACAAAGTATTAAATACAATTGTTTTGCATTTAATTATAAAACTGTTTGCTTTTTTTTTTTTTTTTTTTTTTGACGCGTAAGAAAAGATATTTATTCACAAAAAGTGCATTATTTTTTAATGTGCCGCTGTTTTATATATTTTTTTTTTATGAAATCCATATTTAGTTAGTTATCAAACAAATGTGCATTAATCTTTTCTATACAGCATTTTTAATCTAAATATAAAATAACTTTATTTTTAAGAATACTTGCTGTTTACTTTTTTTTGACGCTCACGGTACATGCATTGAGACTTGAATTAGGTATTAGGATAAAACCAAAATAATTTATATACAACTGTTTATAAAATTTTTACATAATTTAATTTTTCCATAATAGAAAATCTTTTATTAACTCTAAAAAATCAAGTTTAATATCTTAAACTTCTAGACTCTTCTATAGAACGCACATTATTCTGATAACTGAACACTCTGATAATTTAAATGCCAAATAGATTGACTAGATTATTTCTTTGGTAATCATTTCCTTAAAAGAATTTATAGATTTTTCATAAATTTTCATAAAATAACGTATATTTGTCAACATAACTTCCAGAGCCAAAGATGATAAACTTGAAAATTAAAGCAAAATTAAGATTTGACTAAATCCAACAAGTTGTATTCGTTTATTTTATTGAAGTTTTTTTTTTTCTCTCTTTTAATAAACGATAATAAAATTTAATACTTTATTATATGAATTTATTTTTTGTTTCCTATTTTTTAACGAAAGACTTGCAGACAGACAAATTTTCACACAGTTACTTGTAACGTAAATATCTGTACAGGTTGTTGTGATTTTGTTTAACAAACAAGTGGGTTTCTGGTTGGCTATAACAAACAAAATTAAATGATAATATAATTGATATAATAGTTAACGAATATTGGATGCTCTACATAATTTGTAGAAACAATAATAGAAAAATTCTATCGCTGTTTAGCTCGAAATATTTTAGTGTTTAGTTTACAATTTAATTTTAATAATGAGAACTGTTTAGTTTAAAATTTTCTATAAAGAAAACTCTTTCGCTGGCCAGCTCAAAATTGTCTATAAAGAAAACTCTTTCGCTGGCCAGCTCAAAATTTTCTATAAAGAAAACTCTCTCACTGACCAGCTCAAAATTTTCTATAAAGAAAAGTCTTTCGCTGGCCAGCTCAAAATTTTCTATAAAGAAAACTCTCTCGCTGGCCAGCTCAAAATTTTCTATAAAGAAAACTCTCTCGCTGGCCAGCTCAAAATTTTCTATAAAGAAAACTCTTTCGCTTGGCAGCTCAAAATTTTCTATAAAGAAAACTCTTTCACTGACCAGCTCAAAATTGTCTATAAAGAAAACTCATTCGCTTGCCAGCTCAAAATTTTCTATAAAGAAAACTATCTCACTGGCCAGCTCAAAATTGTCTATAAAGAAAACTCTTTCGCTGGCCAGCTCAAAATTTTCTATAAAGAAAACTCTCTCACTGACCAGCTCAAAATTTTCTATAAAGAAAACTCTCTCGCTGGCCAGCTCAAAATTTTCTATAAAGAAAACACTCTCTTTATAGAGAACTCTATAAAGAACTCTCTAGCTGGACAGTTCATCAATGTCTATAAGAAAACTGTTCACTTTTTGCACTTCTTATTGATTTCGGCTTATAGCCGAACAATTTCCCACAAAGTACTATAGGGTATAAGAATTCAAATGGGATGCATTTTTTTATTTATTTTTTTATTTTCTAAAAGCACTTTGTAGGTCTGACTGTCCATTTACCTTTGTGTCCGTCCGTCTGTCTGTCCTTCCGTCTATCTTCATTCGTTCATCTATCTTTTTATGTCTGTCCTTTTTCATCTAAATATTTGTTTTCAGCTGTTAGTATATCTAAATATTATTATATGTATATAGCTGTCTACACAAACAACAATCATAGCAACAATATCAGTAACAACAACTAGTTGTTAAGTTAGTACGAGTATTTATATTTTTAGTACGAGTATAATATTATTATCATACACTTGTGATCATGACAATTTCTTTGCCAATTTTATTAATCTTGAAATTACAATTTACAATCAACATTTCAACTGTCACAACCTTAAGAGCCAGAGTATTGAAATTTGATATTTATGCCTGCATTTTGTTTGTTGATCTTGCTGTAGTTCTGTTCGGTTTTTTGTGACGTTTTTTATTTACAAAAGTCTAATTTTTTTTAGTGGTGATTTCGTTTCAAAGCAACAGGTTTCTTTCTTCCTTTATATCGATTTTATTTTAAAACATATTTTTTTTCTTCTGATTTTTGTTGTTGTTATTGTTGCTGTCTTTCTAGAGATACTTGTTATTTAGATACTCTTTGTCTGTGCCTTTGGAGAGATCTTGTTTTGTATTTTATTTTCTAATAATAATTGCACAAACAAATATGGTATTTTAAAAGATTTGGCTGATTAAGAAAATAGTTTATTTATTATAATAAACTTGGGAAATTATTATTTTGTTGTCGTTCAAAAACAATCTAAGGAAAATAACCAAAATGTATAATATCATTTGAAATTATCATAAATATTGTTATTTTAATAATATTAGATTTTAATTAAATAGTAAACAAAGCTGTCTGTTGTATTATTTAAATAAATTGTACATTTTTATTGGCAATTAAATGATTTAAAAAATATTAGGATAAATAATTTTGTTTTTAAAATATAGATACACAACGATTGTATAGCAGTTGGGCATAAATTATAGATTGCAAAAAATATAATAGTATTAGCTATGCTGCGCTTAAATGCTACAGATATTTATTTTTATCGCTAACTAAATTTGTAAAATTTTTAGAACTAAACCTGCTAGTAAGTCTTGGATGGAATGTTTGCATCTTCAATAAAGGTCTCTTAAAATAATAAAAAATAACATTTTACACATACATAAAATTTCATCCAAATCTATAAAAATAAATAGTCAAAATATTTTAAATTAAAAATGAAATTATTCTATTAATAAATTAATCAATTACATATTACCAAAAATATCTAGAAAATAACAATAAATTTTTTTATATACAGGTTTTCAAATCATGGTAATGATAAAGGAATTTGAAAAAATTTTGTTCTGGGATCATCAACTTAAATGACCGTGTAGCATGCCGTTATAATCAATGCACATTAGGGTTTAAGGGGTCGAAAATTACAATTAATTCAGAGAAAGATGATATCAATAATTAAATTTTTTATAAATTTATTTTTATTTATTCTTAGGTAAAATGCATTTTTAGAATTTTCTGAAAATACATTGGGGTTAAATGTGTCGAATGTATGCTTAATTCAAAAAACACAGATGATCACGTCAGAAAAATAAATTAAGTATTTTATTTAATAGTCATTATTATAGTCTGCTACAAAATAATATTCCTTTTAATATGAAAATATGATTTTTTTAAGTAAAAAGGAAAAACAAAAATAATTCTGTAGGAAAAAAAGCCAAAATATTTATCTTATATAAGGTTTATTTGGTACTGAAAATGGAAAAAATCGGCTAATAAACATCAGCCAAATATTAGGAACACTGGGTGTTCGTTGTAGCTTCATTTCATACTTTTCTGCCGATATCTCTTAAACCAAAGCATGTACGACAACGAAATTTTCTACATACATAGTTTGAGGATATAAGCTCGAAAATCAAAAACGGACGTAATCCACCCACTTTACCGATCATGGGAGGTAGGCAGTAGGTGAATGAGCAATTTAAACTCGGAAACAAAAATGTTTTTTTTTTAATATTTCGGCCATTTTTGAACCGGTTTAATTTTTTTTTTTTAATTCAATAGAAAAGTTAAAAAAAAATGTAACCTTTTGATACATATATCAATATCTATGTAATCGAAAGGCTTCGTAAGGCCACTTATAGCTAAATTTTAGAAAGGATTTCCGATTGTTTGATATATATGGGAAATTCTTCAAACTCGTTTACTTTTGATATTCAAAAAAATTTCGAAAATTTTTAAATGGCACATCAACGATATTTAGTACCAATATTCTTTGGCTCTAGTGGAACACAGATCTGTTCGCGTGAATGACTTTTACCGAACGGCATCAATGTTATGGTGGTTTAAGATAAAAATTTATAAAAATTTATAGTTTTGTTTATATTCATCCATTTATTGAAAAATTCATAATTTTTTTTTTTTAAATAAGTCATAAGACAATCTCATTTATATGCATTTTTTAACTGCACTTACTTGAATATCTAAAGTTGCATTAAATGAAAAATCGTACTTTTTTCGAACGCCATATTGATTTTGATATATGGTATTAAAGCAGCTACAGATTGACATATATCATCGCCAATTTTGATTAGCGCCTTGGGTATGCCTCGACAATAAATGTTAAACTAAAAACATCGCGTTCTTAGCTCATGAAAACCGTTGATGAATATTTTTTATGAAATTATATTTTCTATGTAAGTAAAACTTTACACAGGAACTTATTTCAGATTAAAATTGATTTATAATGCCAACATCCGCTATAACAAAAAATGCAAAATTGCTGAATTCTTTAAAATAGCTATACACGTTTAGCAAATGAATATTTTAAAATGCCACAATGATTTTTAAATGTTATTTGGAAACCTCCTTTGATAACGTTATACTCTAGCTTCACTGAAATAACGTTGCGAGTGTGCCTCGCGAAAAAGGCACCTTTGGGAGCCATTCACGTTTTTTCTCTCCAAGTTTTGGAACCTCCTACAGCATTTCTGTTGAGGGCACATTAACGAGATATATGTCAAATGATGCATAATTTCAAGATCTATAGGCTCTGTTTAGAATTTTTAAATAACCGAAACGGCGTAAAATCCCCAATGAAAAAACTGAAAAATTTTAAAATTTGGTTTCACGACTTTTGCACAACACAATTTGACACTGGTTAATTGCGCATTAATTAAATCCATGCTGGTCCTTTTCTGCAAGTGTTTATAGTCCACATTAGAAGAATTAGACATTTATTCTAAAATCCGCAACTACAGCAATAAAAAGAAATAAAAAAAACTTGTCACTTTCAAACACTTTTTTTGGAATTTTTGACTTTGGGTGATTGCCGGCACCACATGGAACCGTTTCAGGTCTTGAATTTTTTTTTCTATTACAGCACCAAGTGTTGTTAACATAATTGCATCAAAAGTTGTTAAAAAAAGTCAGAACTTAAAAAAATATTAAAGGCTAAAGGTTGGTTTCATAAAGGCAAACGTAAAAATAGAATTGCCGATATATGGCAGTTGTCAGTGGGCTTTATAAGCACTATTTCAACCAACAGACGGACATCGTCCTATTGACATCATTTCTTATAAGGATCAAAATTGTTTCTCTCCGTCGAAAATTGTGGAAATTACAATCGGAATGGCAAACTTATATGAGGAAAATCAAAAAATGTCGAAATTGTTTGAAATCTACTTTTAGTGTCTCGTATTGCCAAAAGTTGTTTTAAAATTAGAAAAGTTTTGATGAGTTTTTGTAGATCTTGCAAAATAACTAAGAAATTCTAAATTTTAAATTATTCGCGTAAAATCCCACGGAAATACAGGCATTTAAAACTAAAAAATTTAAAAAGCTTGAATTGAAACTTTCGAGGATTTTTGGATTCATTTTTATTTTCCAGTGACAATTTGCAACTTTTTTATTTAAACCATTAACCAGACAAAAGACAAGTCTTTGAAATTTCATTTCCTGTATAAAAAGTATCCTGTTTACAATCCGTTGAAAAGTTATGCGGCGATAAAAAATGAAACTAAATATATAAGATTTTTGAAATTTTGCAGTTCTTTGTAAAGAAAATTTGCGCCATTCTGTGAATTTAAATTTAGAGAGCAGAATTTAAAGATGAAGTGAGTACCTAAAGTTTTATGTATATCTCGTTGATGTCAGGAAGCCAGATATGGGGTATCATCTTCACAAACTTTCATATAATTGGTGTAAATATTTGTAAAATTATGTTTTTCGCTACTGACAAATTCCGCTTTTATAGAAATTGTCCAAAATATCGCGCAAACTAGATTTATTAATAAATGACACGTCTGAGTCAAAATGGCGTTAACAAATTTTGAAATGCCAAAATTTTATGCAATTTTCCCTAAATTTCAAAATTTTATTCTGAATTTTTTTAACTTTAGATTATAGAAAAATATTTGTAAAGAATTTTGTTAATGACTAAAATTGATATTATAAAAAAATTAAAGATAAATGACATTTCTTCGGCCACAGCGGCATTCATCTCTAAACATATTTTGCTTGCTGACAACTATTGCAAAGTATAAATGATGTTAATATTGATGTCAAACGAAAGCATTTTATTTGCTTAAAACTAAAATTCAGATGGCGTCAAAATATTGTAAAGACTTACAATTGTATAGAATAAAAATTAAAAAATCAACCCTACATATTTCGCATTACTATAAATAATAAATAGAAGATTTAACTATTTTAAACTATTTCCTATATAAAGGCAAGTAGATAATGATTAAACATTTTTAAATGTATTTTTCTTTACTTTTTCTAAATTTTAATTATGATATTTGTATTTTTAGTTATTTTCATTAAAACTAAACATTGCAGTATCCCAATATTGGTTGTGGTATTATGCGTTTGTGCAGATACTTGTAACGCCATTTAAAGTCTGGCTGGACGGCTTGTTGGCTGTCCATGTAATCCTTGTGCACAAAGTACATGTGCAATTTTGGGACTTTTATGATACAAGGACGAAACCTATTGAAATTGGTTGTGATCTGTTCATTATTTCACCTAGCCCCAATACAAATGTCCCCTCGGAATAGAGTGTCAACACTCAAAAATGCCTTAAAAATAACAATATTTTAATGAAATTTGGTGCAAAGAAGTTCTGTATCAATCTTTGTAAATTTTATTAATATCGGTTAACAGTTGACCATAGCTTCCATATAAACCCCCTTTCCGAAATTCACTTTAACGTGTATAAATTCGTTATTGACCGAATATATATTTTTTTATGTTTTTTTTTTTTTTTTTTAAGATTTTGATTTTTTAAGGAAGTACATCATAACTGAATTTATAATATTCACTTTAACAACTTGACATTATTAAGTCGATTTGTCATTCAATAGTATACTAGGAAAAAGTTACAAGGTGTTCATTGGCTTTAGTAAAAGGCTTAAATATTTACAGAAATTGCTGTAAAATATTATTAGGTATTATTTAAGTTTTTTTTTTTTTATTTTTAAAATTTTCTTCTTCATATATCCAATACAAAAACTGGATCTTAAAGAAGCAGCTCTTTCATTGATTACTTTAAAATAAACATAACAATTTGCAAAATTCTTATTGCAAATGAATCAATAAATTTTTTTAATTTGTTTGCAGATTTTTAATACATTTTTGTTTTGCTGTAATTTGCTATAAAAATTTATTACTCTACAAGTTCTGTTTTGTAATTTATTTCTACAAACACATACGCAAATATTTATTACACGAAAAATGGCTTTAGAAAACCAGCCAATTCTGGTTTTAACTCTAGCAAATTTGTCAAATAATGACAAGTATTAGTGATTCCCAATTGAATGAATAGTTTTTCATTTTCTTTCCACCAGCTAGTTTGCAAGACCAAAAGACTGCTACAGATACAAAGTAGACAAACCAAAGAGTGCGGCTGGATAAACCCTTATTATGTACAAAACCATATGATGAGGAAATAAATCTAAAAAATGTAACCACAAAATACCAAGTGACTATGTAAGTATTTCAATGAAAAAAATTTTTGTATTTGCATTTGGTAGCCAATAGTGGCATAATATTTGTACGTATGCACGTATGTATGTATATCCTTGTTGCAAGGGCCGTAATTCTTTTACTGGTAGTATGAGTTGAGTTGAGGTATAGTGGAAGTACCAGTAGTATAAGTAATCATACATATTTCTTTTCATTTCTGCATTTATGTTTCTATTTCTAGTGGACAATAATTGTTGTTGTAAAGATGCAAGCAAATGCCAAAAGCTGGTCATTTAATGGTACTTATTTTGTTTTTATTTGATTCATTTTTATTTCTTTTACGATGCCACTTTAACTAGCAGGAATGTTAGTTGTAATGATTCCAGAGCAGCCTGCTGGCAGCTGGGTTTGTATTATGTATTTGTATAAGAGGTATCGTAAAGTACCCTACAGTAGGACTAACTATAACATTACTTATTTTCAGTCATTGCTGTCATGTAGCATAGAAGTGATTCTGGACTGGATTTTGCAAATCCCGGGATTCGAGATTTTATAATTTTAAATTCCGGAATCCCGGAATTTTTTTGGGATTTACATTTCATATGAAAAAAATATTTTAAATATAAAGAAAAAATAAATTTTATATACATATTTCAATTAATAATTTCAAATTTTTATTTAGGCTCAAGTTCATTAATGTAATAATTTTGAAAAAATACTGAAAAAGGTTTATTAGACTATACGGAATGAATTTTCTGTTCCGCTACGATTGTCATCAGCATCCTGGGATTTTCGGGATTGGCATTCTTAGTAGATATGTAGTTTTAGCTTTATATCAAAAACAAAAATATTACCGTTACAACGATATTTATATAGTTTTTTTACAACAAAGTTCAAAAGCCAATATATAATGTTGACGTATCTCTTCTTTCTACGAACGCAAAATTTACACTTGGAGTTTCATTAGGTCAAAAATTATGAACCAAAATAAAATCTAATTAACTATAACTTCTAAATTATAAGGAATAAAATATAAATAGTTTTAGTATAAATTTGTAAATTGCCTTCAAAATGTTGATTTAATACGAAAGTTCAAAGGTCAAAATTATACTTTTAATGAGAAAAGTATGGTTGGTCATGACCGACCATATGATAACTTACACCATACTGATGTTGGGTTCATATAATTTTTTTTATACTCACCATCAAAAAGATGGGGGGTATATTGATTTTGTCATTCCGTGTATAACATGGCGAAGGAATCATTTAAGAGCCCACAAAGTATATATGTTCTGGGTTCCTGTTAGATTCAGAGTCGATCTAGCTGTGTCCGTCCGTCTGTTGAAAGCAGGATAGGGCTCGAAGAAGACAACGTAGGGGGACAAAATTTGACATTTTGTTATATATTTATCTTATATAACAAAAAAATTATGGGATAAAAACTAGAAACACAGGGTGTCCATTTCATACTTTTCTGCTGATATTTCTTAAACAAAAGCATGTATGATAACGAAATTTTTTGTAAATAGTTTGAGGATCGATATAAACTTGGAAACTAAAAATGAGAGTGGTCCGCCCACTTTACCACCCACATCCCTTATAAGGTAGAACTTCAACGAATGTGTGTTCATATAGTTCAAGGACCAATGTAAACTCGGAAACAAAAATGGGCGTGGTCCGCCCACTTTACCGTCCACTTCCTATATAATGTAAAATTTTAAAAAGTTGATGGTGTGTATTTAGATTATATAACATTCACGCTTGTTCTTTTTCTCTTTGGATTTATGCACGTTAAAGCAATTTTCAGAATAAGGGTTCATAAAGGAGCATACGGATTTATAAGCATATATAGGACATCTATAAGTGTCAAGACTCTATTCCGGGACGACACTTCTATGGTCACCAGATGAAACAATGGTCCGATCCTAACCAAATTCAAAAGGCTTCGTCCTTGTGTTGAAAAAGGCATATGTACCATTGCGACCTGTACTTTGCTCACAAGCTTTATTCCAGCCACCTATGTAATGTTAAGTTTAGAAGTTATAAGAAATAAAGTATGTACACAAATGGAAAAAATCGCTAGTTTTTATTTTTAAAAGGGTATGATTAAAATCGGAGATATCAAGTACCTGTTTTTTGTTCTTTTTGATGTGGAATTAAACATACTTCCCTTAAAGTAACAGTTCATTGAATGTCTTGATCACAAATAAAAAAACCCGACTAAACACGAAGCTCTACTTATCGTATCCAGCCACTATCCTTGATATGAGCGCAGGAGTGCTCCTCCAAATCAACTCGAAAACTCCTCAGCGCTGGACATGTCAAATATTATTTAAGGAGAGCGTTCGAAAAAATCTTAACACACTTTTATTATATTAATATTATATTATACTTTTCAGTGAACAGTAATAAAATATTAATTAAAAAAACCAAAACTCTAATATCAACCGTTTCCAAATTATTAAATTTGATATATGTTATATGCTTTTCGAACGCACTCCTTAGTTATCTTTAACGGATCATTGGTCACGTAATTAAGTATTTCCATAAAAAGGCGTTTTTGGAACACGTTGCACCCTCTATTATAATACCGATTTCCTTCCAACATACCAAATATAACCATTGTTAAGATATACGCACGGAAACAATCAGAGTTGAAAGTAAGACTAATTTCTCAAAATGGAAATAAAATAATAAAAACCCGAATCGTTTATTCGGGGTTCACACTTACTTTTTTTTACTTGCCGCAATTCTGAGTTTATAAAAAAGAGAAGGTAATATTAAACTTTTACATTCTCTTTACCTCTCTCACCTACAAAGTCAGAATTGCGGCAAGAAAAATTGCTAAGTGTGAACCCTGACTGATATACAACAAAAATGGGATTTAGAACAAATCTTTTGGTTTGGCAAGCCATTTGTATATGTGGCAAAAGAATCACATCAGTCATAACACAGATATATAAGTGAATGAGTGCCTTCGGAAAAGATTTTTATCTTTTCTTAGGAATCATAGTTTGCTTGCATTTTTCTGGCCTGATCTTCTCTATATAGCCACAAAGCGATGGATTGGGTATTAAGCACTAGCAAAAATGTATTTAATAAAAGTTAAAGATACGATAGTAGCCAAAAACACAACACAAACTTTTATAGAGGGAACTCTGGAAATGATCAAATATTTTATTAAATTTTTCTTTTAAATTTAGGAATTGAACGTAACAGTCAATAATAAAAATGAAGTTACAAAATCATTCCATCTATGGTTTAATTTTTATAATAATATTTAAATGGATGGATTTTTTCGTGCGCAGTCCTTAAATAAGATCCTCTCAGAAACTCTCCAAGAAGACATTTTGGTTTGCATGGTAGATTTCAATGTGAAAGTGAAAAAAGATAACACTTCATTTGAACATTTAATGGGCAGATAGGGAATAGGTGTTAGAAATGAGAATGATAAAGTCTTACTGGAAGCATATAGTCGTCAAGGTCTTATAGTAGATGGTACATCCTACAAACAACTTGGTCCTTGCCGAAACGAAGACTTAGCAAACTCCATCGCTGTGTATGCCATACACACATCCTGGTCAGAATAGTTTCTAACCCGAATTCAATGTAAATATTACTATGCCACAATTATAACTCTTTTTTATTTGTTTCATTTTAGTACTAAAAAAAAAAAACGTCTAAGGACTACAATCGTCACTCTCGATTTTTAAAACTTAACTTAACTTTAAAATAGTTCACAAAGAATTACCTTAAAAGTAAGCAGCCACCATAACCCTAAATAGTGTCCTCTTCCTACAACAAAAATTTATGTAAGAAAACTAAAAAAAAATCACAAATAATATAAATAAATATTAAAAGACTGAACGACTTTAGTGGACATAAGCGAATTTATGGTTTCCCTATTACATCTTTGACATGTATTGCGAATTATTTTTAGATTTATTGATTACAAGCACCCCGACACAAACAACACTTACTGGTTGCCAAAGCTGCTGTTGGAGTTCTCTAGTTTGTTGTCTTCAATTTAAACAACTTGCAACTTTATCTAAAGGTTTAGTTTTTTGTCTTTGTCGTTACTGTAGTTTATGCATGAAAGTGTTTGTATTTTTCAACAGCTTTAAAAGAAAATGCATGTGTACGAATTAGTAAGTGTATCTGTTTGTGTGTGTGTGAGTGCATATTTAAACGAGTATGAGTTTAACTATTTTGCTACTGCATCTGTGTATTAATTTAACTAGCCTTTGGCTATAACTATTCTTAGCCATGTTCCCCCTTTTTTTAATTTACTTATTTATATTTCTTTTAGTTTTAATTTTTTTGTTGCTGCTGCTGTTATTTTTATAGCATTTTATTTCATTACCTAGCAAAAGCCCTCTATGAATAGTTAAAACCTTAACGATCACTGCATTTATAATAGTAAAATATACTGTATATTTTCTATAGCAGAAAAAAATAAAGAAAAACAGGAAGGAGTAACAGCAGGAGCTGTTACGGCTTCTGCCTGCCTGCCTGCCTGCCTGCCAACCACTCATTTTGTTTTCTTGCGCAAAAGTGTAGTGAAAATAAATACAATAGTAACAGCAAAAGAAAAAAAAATACTAAAGGTTCTTTAAGTCAACAAGCCGCTAACTTGGCATTCAGTCAATGTCCGCTAAATTCATCCAATCGTTTTCTTAGCTATTTTAACTAAAAGCCAATATTATGAAAAATAACAGCTAGTGGCCAAATGAAAGCAGCTTGCAGAAATTATGAAAATGAGACAAACTAGGGTCAATTCATAAAAAGTGGTTTAGAGGCATAGTCCTTACTAACACCGTGTATCTAAATTGAATGGGAAACCAAGTGTCGCAGAAAATATATTTAATTTTTTAAACCTTTGTAATCAGTGATTTAATATCAGCTGTTAATAAAATAATTTTAAAAATTTCAAACTGTTCTTATAAACTTGACCACCACCTGTCTTTGTTGAAAAGATATAATATATGAAATAATAAGATATAGTAAAATAACATACAAACAGAAAAATTAAAATAACTCTACAATATTATCTTTGTATGCCATATAAATAATTTACACGATCTTTAAGCGTTTTATTGAAAAAAAAAAAAATGTCAGTAAAACCAGAGAATTATTTCAAACCAGAAAATAACTAAGAAAAATTGAATTTTAGCTTAAATTGTTTCTAAATACTCGAAGTTGCAGCAAATGTAGTAATAATTTTATACAAACTATTTGAAGTCATTACACAGAATAGTGATAAATTTATACATAAATATAAAACGAAAAAAAAAAAAACTTGCAGATTATTATTAATTAATTCAAATATGAAGAAAAGAATTTATTAAGTATAAAAACATTCATGGCAAAATAATTTGAAAAAATAGATAAAAGCTAAACCAAATAAACCTAAATATGAAAGACCACAGGTATTCCAGTCTGGTATATAATGGTGTCTAAATAAAGTTCATATACTTTACTTGGTTTGATAGTGCTTCGAGCTGGATGATAATCAACAATGTTGCTGCAGCATTTATAACCTTAACGATCATTACCCCAAAAGCATGGGGCAGCAAATTTTGCTCCTCAAAAATGTTTTCAGCTCAAAGCGGCACAAATGCTAATGTATGTTGGGATACAGAAAATTAATATTTCTTTCCGCTAGGGTCTAATTATCAGTCCTTGACGTTAAGGGACAACTGAGGATTGACCCAGCGGTCACCTCCTTCGTCATTAAATTGCTTAACTTTAGGCGCATTGAATCCAATCTAGATGCCTCCAATATCCAGAAAATTGCAACTAGAGGTACACCACAAGGTTGTGTAGTAAGGAGTGCGATCAAAAAAATATTAACATACGTTTTGCATCACAACTTTTTCCCGAAGTAATATTTAAAACTTTTTTTGATCCATTTATCAGTGAAAGATATGTAAATTTTCAATGACAACCATGTTGATCTGTTGTGAGTTTGATCAAAATTAGTGGCGAAAATGATGTACGTACTATAAATTATTAAGAAATTTCAAAAAAATTCAAATTGGTCCTACAATAATTGCTCAAAGAATTAAATGTCCACTGTCAAACTGTTTTCAAGGTTGTCATACAGTATTAGGAGGATTCGACCATTGATAGAAAACATAGTTCGGGAAGAAAAAAGGTTCACATGATATTGGGGAGGCCAAGAAAATTGAAAGCATATTGAAGAGAACTCCAAACACATCTGATAGAAAAGCATCTCGATTAGCTCAGTGCTTTGACTATTTGGTGCTAAAAGTTAAATCTAATGTGAAGTTAAGAATATATAAAAATTGCATCAGCAATTTTTATATCGCTGATGCTTAAGGAAATGTTGACGATAAGTTTAGGACCGAACGCCTCAAGAAATTTCCTAAAAAATTCCTGGTCTGGCAAGATTTATGCAGTTTCGGCAAAAGAGCAAGTCATTTGTTACAGTGGGCTTTATAAATACCTAAAAATATATCAAAGAATGTTTGCAAAAAAATCTCTTTC
This sequence comes from Protophormia terraenovae, assembly GCA_951394005.1. Lineage (NCBI taxonomy): Eukaryota > Metazoa > Arthropoda > Insecta > Diptera > Calliphoridae > Protophormia > Protophormia terraenovae. The sequence continues at coordinate 88,862,261 of OX596075.1, forward strand.
CTTTCATAAGAGAGCACAATATGTCCACATATTTTTGACCCGATTTGGCATCATGTCACAACGTAAGAAAGCTCTGGAGTGGTACCAAAGCAATAACATAGTTTTTGTACCAAGAGAGGTCAATCCTTTAAATTGTACAGAGCTTAGACCAGTGAAGAGATATTGGACTTTTGTGAAAAGAGAATCGAAGAGAACAAAAGAGTTGTCCTAAAATATCAAAGATTTTAAAAGGAGATGGGCAAACTTTTCCGAAAAAAGTGACTCAAACTACTATCAAATCTCTAATGGAGGGGTTATCAAGAAAAGGTCTACGAGTTCATAAGTAGTAGACAGAAGTATAAAAGTTATATTTTTCTATGATCTGTAGTATAATATCAATTCAATGAAAAAACAATTAAAATCCGCTCTTAATCTACCAAGGCTGTAAACTGGAAGTAAGCCTAACCAAAACAGAACTAATATTCTTCACTAGGAGATACAAGATTCCAGAATTTAATACTCCGAAGATCAATGGAGTATCACTGTCATTATCTAATGAAGTTAAATATTTGGAACTTAGACAGTAAAGGCGACCAATATGCTGTACTGCTGCAAAAACAGGATTGGTCTAAATTGGGGACTAAACCCTAGAAATGCATACTGGGTATGCAACTGTGTAATTAGACCTAGGATGAACTCTTTTGGTGGCCAGCTTTGGAGAAAAAATAACCAACAAGCAAAGTTTGAACGTTTAATGAGGATGATGTCAATCATGATAACGGGTACACTTAGAACTACCCCATCTAAGGCATTGTTCACTATACTGAATTGTCTACCACCAAATATCGCAGCCAAGAAGATTGCTGGACATACGGGTATAAGTCTGTCTTGGTGATGCTAATATTCTCGGCGACATATATATATCGGAAATATAAGATTGATTATTCAATACCAACACCGTTGTTCGATCCTGCACATTCCGGATAGAACACACTATGACAACGATCTGCATACTACCTGGAAAGAAATAGGGTGGATAGGGACGGTATTGGCATCTTCTCTGAACAGCTAGACTTGAAATTGTCTCACAGACTACCTAGTTACTGTAGTATCATTCAGGCTGAAATCATGGCCATTAAGAAGCCGTGCAATGGATTCAGTATAAGGAAATATAAAACAAAGATATTCATATTTTTACTAATAGCAAAGCGGCCTTAAGTTTCCTGTCGGGTGTGTACACTACATCGAAGATTGTCCGTGAATGTCAGATATCTCTTGAGGAGATCGCGAGTTATTCAAAGGTTCCCTAGTGTGGGTTCCAGGACATTACTGATAACTGCGTATCAGAATTACTGGCACATGCAGGAGCCGATCAGAACCAACAAGTATATGAACATGTTGAATGATATTGGCTCTCCTTTATCGATATGTAGGCAACTAATATCACGTGAATTCCAGATGGACCACTGAATCCATATGCGTAGAGACCAGGAAAATCTGGCCCTTGATGGAGAACCAGCGTACAGCGCAGTTGCTAATGTTATCAAGAAGTCATCTGAGAAACCTTAACGGTATTATTACAGGTCACTAGCCCTTCGGCACATATGCTAAAAGGCTAGGACCCCATTATTACGACTACTGTAGAATCTGGAAGGACGAAGAGGAAGAAGAAACTACGGAGCATCTTCTGTGTCATTGCCCGATCTTTGAGGACCAAATGCATCGACTTTTTGGCCTACAAATTACGGACAAATTCAGGATGAACTCCTTTGTTGTGTCTACAAAGTAGTTCGTGGGACCAGACGGTCAAGAAGTTTAAGCCTTTGATGTAGTGGAATCTTTATAGTAACACAACGGGACCTCAGTTCTGGACTCCAGAGAGCTAAGCCTAAGGCGGCTGCTAATATAACCTAACCTAACTTAATCTGGGATCTAATTAGTTTGTAAAAGATATATACCGAAAATGGATATTTACTTTGTTATCCTAAAGTTTTGTTAACTCATTTTTTTACCCCCACCATCAAAAAGGTGGGGGGTATACTGATTTTGTCATTCAGTGTGTAACATGTCGAAAAAATCTTTTAAGACCCCATAAGGTATTTATTTCTTGGGTTCTGGTTAGATTCTGAGTCGATCTAGCTACGTCCGTATGTCTGTTGAATGCAGGATATAAAGCTAGAAGGTAGCTTTGGCCAATTATGGGTAGATCTTCATGAAATTTAACACACAGATTATACAAAACTTCTTTCCACCGAAATTCTTTAAAATTTTGCTAAATTTAAGGCTCAAACCGCTATTCCTGGAAGACATTTGTATGGAGACTAGGTGTCATAATTGACCTATCACTAACTAATTTTAATAGGCTTCGTCCTTGTACCAAGAAAATCATGTGTACCATATTTCATTAAATTATCTTTACATATAGGATGGACAGCCAGACGGACGGAAGGACGGACATCGTTAAATCGGCTCAGGAAGTGATTCTGAGTCGATTGGCATGCGAAAATATTTTCTGCTACAAATATTAGCACAAACACGTAGGGTATCAAAACAGTTTTTGAAAAAATGCAAAAAAGGAACCACATAATAAGCTCCTCATATAATGTCAACTGTTAAAAATCGTTTGAATGTCCATAAAAACTAAATACGCATTAATATAAGAAATACGTTTTAGGGTATAATTTTACACTATATAATCACTTTGTGGATTTTTTTCATATAAAATGTTTTTTTTTTTTTTTTTCTTTTAATTTTGTATGAAAAACTATTCTAAGTGAGTTGAAGGAATTTACAAAATATTGGGACTAATTTTCTTATTCATTAAGTATAGGATATCATATGAGTCTTGATAGACTATAGCTCCCTACATGTTTCATATTCATTCAATCTTAAATATTTTTTTGATCTAACCAATCTCTTACATACCATCCAGGATAATTAAATACATTATTGCAAATGCAAAAAGACACAAACACAAACAAATTGTAGCCCCATTAATGTCCTTTTTACTTCTGACTATGTTATGCTATTTTTAATATTTAAAAGTTTAAAGCCGACTAATTTAGGAGTTACTTTCAGCAGGTGAAGTTATTCTTTTATTTATTGTTACATATTTTGCGCCAGGGCGCTTAAACTCAAAAAAAAAAAAAAAAAAAACAATATTAAAACCTTTTCTTGTCTTGCCTGTATGCAAGACAAGTTCTTCTCAGGGACTCAGTGAATTTCTACATATACCTAAGTATGTGTGTATGTACTACTTATACTATATTTTGTTGCATACAATAGTATGGTTGGTGTATTGATGATCTTGATACTGTGTCATGATTTATTTTTAATAGTTTGGTTTTTCTGTAAAATTGTAAAACTCCATTATAGTTATAGTAGAGATCTCCATATATACTGAATTGGAATTTAAAATCATGGCAGGTTATTTTAACATCATTACATATATATACTGAGTATGGTCCCTTCAAACATTTGGAAGATAAATTTGTTGCTAATCTTCCAGACGCCACTTCTTAGTGACTTCTAGAAAATTGTCGGAAGATTTTTCGAAAAATACAAAAACAAAATACATTGCTATTGCGCATTAATCGTCCAGACGTCACTTCTTAGTGACTTCCAGATGATTGTGAAAAGTATGTACGAAATTCACAAAAACAAAATACATTACTATCGTCCTTTGATCTTCCAGAAGTATACTTTGAAGTCACTTCTGGAAGATAATAAGATGATAATTCGAATTTAACAAAAACAAAATACATTACTATTGCGCAATAATCTTCTGAACGTGTGTTGGGAAGATTGTTGGATAATTTATGAAAAAAAAATAACACAATAAAGAAGCAGATAGAATCATGTTTTCAGTAACAATTTATCTTTGGTACAGTTCGGCAGCAATAATAAATATAAAAAAAGTGTTCCTGATAATTACATAAGTGTTTTTTTTTTTTTTTTTTTGTTAATAATTTGGAAATTATTAATAAAGGACATTTTTAAAAGGTAAGTAAATCTTCTTAAACTTTTATTTAGTAATATCAGATTTTACTCACAATTTATATTAATTTTAGGAAAACTTTCATCGAACGAACAAGTATTTGCATTTTTAAAGAAGTCCAAAACTTTGCCTGTAATAATGCCTTGCCGAATTCTTCATACAAAAGGTAATCTAAATACAATTTAACAATTAAAATTATTATTATTCTTTTTTTCTTCTTTTAAAGGTACCGGATTTGACCAGAAGTTTCCCATGGAGATTTTATTTTAAATGTTAAATTAATTTATATGTAAATTATTTATTTTGTAGTTTTATATGTATAATAATTGTGAAATAAAGATAATAACGAAATACATATAAAAAAATAATTTTAATTATAAATATAGAAATAAAAAAACTAAAAATCATCTTCTAGAAGAGACTAAGACGACACTTCTCTGATCATCTTCCGGGTGGCGTCAAGAAGAGTCTTCTTCGACACTTTCAGAAGTGTCTTCTTCGAGTCGTCTGGAAGACACTTCCACGAGGAACAGTTCTTCCCGACGGAAGATGATTTTAATGATACTTTGGCAATAGTCGTGGCGATGAGTTTCAACTTCTGGAAGACTCTTCTTAGCCACTTCCGCAATAGAAAATGTTTGCAGGGGTCGCACTCTTACATACATATGTGTGTGTGTATGTATGTAAGTATAAACGATAATACTTATTCCTACCTAGAAATTGTAGTCAAAAAGTTTCTTGCTACTCCATCATTACTTGGTAAGTTATTGCTGCAGTTTCAGTTGCTGCTGCCTCCAATGATGATGTTTTTGTTGTTGTTGGTCTACAAAATGATTGTACTGGTTTCTTAGATAAAGATGGTCGGTCGGTCGGACTTCTACTTACATACTTGTAGTGGCAGAGTGTTTTTGTTCCATATGATGATGTTGATGACGATGGTGGTGTTTATTTAAGTCATACATTTAAATTGAATAGAGTTGGGATTTTTTTTCTAGTTTTTTTTTTATTATTTTTTTTGTTCTACTCATGTTCTGCAAGATGTTGGGACAGTGTGCAAAGTAATTGTTAGTAACACCTGCTTACAGATGTGGATGTTGATGATGATGATGACGACCACGATTATGATGGTGTTATTGGAGGTTATTGTTTTTTTTAGTTTTATTATTCATTCTTTAAGTTGGTTACTTGACTGGGTGACTGGCAAACAACAGAGGTTGTTAAGGTTGACTTAACTAGTGATCTAGTAAGATTTTCCTCAATGAGGTTTTTGTTTCGTTTGCTTTATTGTTTTATTCTTTCAGGATATTTACTATAGTTTTAACTGTTTTCTATGTTGATTTTGTTAAAAGCATTTAGTTGTTGATTTAAAGGGTATTTTAGAAAGTAATGTTTTTAAGGTGTTTATACTTCAATATGCTTAAAGCCATGTAAATAATTTTCTCCTAAAATACATGATTTTTTATATCGCCGGAATTGTAACAAATTTTAATAATTTGGAGCATTTGGGTGCAATTTTCTCATAAGTAGCCAACCATTTACAACTGAAGCGTTCAACAGATATGCGAAAATTGGCCACCACCACTTACGTTGTCTAATTCGCGAACGGTAAACTGCAACTTATTAGTCCATTTTGTCAACACCACCCAGGCATTGATTGTAATGTTGGAATACTTTTGGTTGAGATATCTGTATAAAGTCTTGTCCTTGCGTAGCGCTTACATGTTCAAATTTTGTTATAAAAATTTGATTCTTAGGTGACTATGTTGTATCTTTCCATCGTACAACCAATACTTATATCAACACCAGAGAAACATTAGTCCGTAAATCCTCTTTGATCTTTTTTTTTCATTTCCGAAACCGGAAAGGGTTGGCATTTTTCGATTCGACTATCATATTCCTGATGCTGATAAATGACGAAGAAGCTAAACGGATGTGAAATAATTCCTAAAATAAAAACCTTACTTGTTTCTTGGTATATTTGATCTTGTAATAAGGTCCACGACTCTGTCACTCCCTACACCAAAACCGAGGAGTACTGCATCTGCTCTTTCCAGAATCCTGATCCATATCATTTTCATCCATAGAAGGTATTGCAAATATATTGATATATTGCAAATTATCATCAATATCTTCAAATTGTTCCAATATTTCAGCAACTGTAAGTCTGTATAACAAAAGCAATGAAAAGTATCCATAGAAAATAGTGTCCCTAACGCCTATTGCTAATACAGCGGGTGTCATAAATAAGTAAACAAACTTATCATTTCTGTTTCGCTTTAAAAAACTGCAAATGTAACGGTCCATTTTTAAAAATAGACATGTTTTTGATGAAGTCAATTTGTGCTCTTTTACATTGAAGACATATTTTTCATATATTATTCCATTTTAAGTTTCTTTCTAGAGAAAGTTGAAAAGAAGTCGTTTTTTTTTTTGGCTTAATTTCTTTAATTTTTTGTTAAAAGTATGTGAAGTTTATAATTGCAAACTGATTTTAGCACAACAGAGATGGTTATTTGTTACAATATGGGAGAAATAAAAAGTCGCTTTTTCGATTATATTAGAAAATTTGATAAGATCAGAAAATTTTAATTTTACCATAATTTCAACCTAAAAGATGGCAAACAGCGCTCAATTAAGTGTAGGAGAACTAAGAGAAACTATTATACAATACGCAAAAGGTGAAATATATAGAAATATATAAAAAATCTTTAATAAAACGGCCACTTTATTATCAAGGTTGTTAAATGCTTCAAGCACAATGAACGCGTTGGCCGCAATTACTCTCGTAAACGCTTAAGAATCACTACAAAAAAAATAGATATCAGTTTAGCTTTAAAATGTTATGCTTTCTGCTCCAAAATTTGTATCAAAACTTATTTCAGAAGTATTGGTCTGAATTTACAACTCACAGAAAAATATATGAAGACGGAAAACATGGTCTAGCTGTAAGGAAAATTTTATACATAAGTATAATAAATCTCCAAAATTTGATGACGTTCTATGCAGATTATGTCTAAAAATATCAAAAATCTAGAAAATAAGTCTCTGTATTGAATAACCTATGATTCGCATGAAATAAATATGTTTAAACTGTAACTTTTAAGTATAGAAAACCAATATTTAAGTCCGGCAGAAAGGGCTTAATGGTTTGGAAATACATTTCTATTTATAAAATAGGAAAAAAAAGTGGTACACAAAGGTAAAATAAAATCCCAGATTAACCATAATCTGTCAAAAGGTATAAAGTTCCAAATAGTTTTTGTTTAATTATTGTGGATTTTATTCTACAGTAGGAAAATTCACCCATTAATTAGGGTGAATTTGATTCAAAATATATAGCTGATGAAATAATTAACATTTCAGAGTGATCTACTTAAAGTCCAGATGTGTCACCAATAGAAATTGCATAAAATTTAATAAAAAAAAATAGAGACCCAATAATTGACCAAACTGATGGACTCAATTATTACTAAAACCTCTTAATTTTGTTCAGGGATATGCAGAATATATGTAGTCACTATACCAACACGTTTGGCACTATTGTGTCAAAATATAGACGGTCACCGTGGCTATCAGAAGCCATGTTTACTTATTTATGGAACATTGATTTTTAAGACTTCACTAAGAAGTAATATGTTGAATTTAATATTTTGCTGCTTATTTTACTAACAATACATTATATATTTATAATTATATGTTACTTTTGATATCTTCGATCTTCGAGAACTTAAAAAAGAACCAATTTAGTTCAAGATACTACTTTGTTTACTTATTTATGACACCCGCTGTATTTTCAAACTCATTTATATTTTAAAACGGGAAGAGATCAATTATTTAATCAGATTTTAATAAACATACATTAAAAACGAGAGAAAGAGATATAGTAGGTCAAGCCCATTATAAAAATATGCCATTATAAAAATGTTATTTGTGTTGTATATTAAGTTGATACTAAAATTTGTATGGGATTTATGAACGTTAAAGTGATTTTCGAAAGAAGTGTTAATATGGGAGCTATGGTCAATTATGAACCGATCTTCACGAAATTTGACATACGGATTTATACTTATAGAACTTATTATAATATGTATAAAATTTCATTAAAATATATCTATTTTTAATGTATTTATTAGTGGTAAAACTCTATACCGGGAGGACATTTGTATGGGGCCAGGTGAAATAATGGGCCGATCATGATCAAATTCAATAGGTTTCGTCCTTGTTCAAAATTGCCACCTGTATATTGCGCACAAGCTTTACATGGACAGCCAGCCAGCCGACCAGACGGACATGGTTAAATCGAAGTGATTCTAAGTCGTACGGTATACTTTAACGTTTGTTGCGAATTTTATTATTCCCGTTATACATGTTTTGCATACTATTACGCGCTTAACATAATTAATTTGAAATAAACACTTGAAAGACTGAGATGCTTAATGAAAGTCAGATTTTTAATTCTTCATTTCGCTATAAAGTGTAAGAGCCCAAACACAACCTAGCGATTACTTTTTTTATATGAAGATTTGACAACAAAATTAAAATCTATTTTAGAGCCCAAACACAACCTAGCGGATTATTTTTTTTATATGAAGATTTGACAACTAAAACAACACAGCTGAATCCGCTGGAAATTAAAATATACTTTAATTTCACAACGGATTCTCAAAAGCTCTCATTTTCTCACTCTCCCTCTCTGTTTCCGTTGTTGCAAAATGAATCACATAGCACAATGTCACATTTATCCAAATTAGAACGACAAAAATATGAAAATAAAAGTATAATAATTGAAGCAATTCGTTTTGCATTTATTAGTTAACATACCATATATTATGGAAAAAATACTTAAAGTATTGGAAAATGCCCATTATGGACTTTCAAAGTTGCAGCTTTTAAAAATATTTTAATTTTATTTACAACTTTTGTAAAGAAGTATGTTTATTTTAACTTCATATATATCTGTAAATACGGCAGATATTGATATGATTTTTTTGTTATATAATAAATGTATCCAAATTATTCTGTTATAATTTGCTAAGTTAAAAAATAAGTACTGAATATATTGTCTTTCATTTAAATGAAATCATAATATTAAAAAATATAGTTTTTGGGAAATTCTATTTTTAATGGACTGGAATTAAAAAGTTCCAACGAGTTCCAATCTAAAGATAAGATTGTTGTATAAAAGAACATCTATAAAATTATATTTGAGAATATTGGCTGCGACTTTTTGCGATCTTTTAAAATATTTGAAAAAATGTTCGGTACCACATATTAATTATTTTTGAAGAATTGTTTAAACATTTGAAGGCAATGACTGAAAATTTGTTATGAAAATGTAACACTAAGATTGGTGTGATTAGTTTTTGCCACGCCCACTATTAAAATATACTTTATTTTAATAAAATTTACAAAAATATATCCGAAATTCATAAAAATTAAGTAATATTTTCAGTATGGGAGTGGCATTAGTTTTTCCCGCCCATTTTTAGTAGGAATGTTTACGGCTTTATCTACTAACAGACCAATATCTCCAAAACTGGATTTTTGTCGTTCTAAAACTGCCAAATGTGACACTGTGCATAGGTTTACATTAAATTTATATAAGAAAGAAAGAGATAGATAGATTTGCCTTTTATTTTTTATGTATGGAATTTAAGAGAGAAAGATAAATATTTTTTATATATGTAGTTTTGTTGTTGCCAAACACAAAAAATATAAAGAAACAAAAACAAAATATATATGAAATCCGCTGCTGGATTCCGTCTTCATTTAATTTGCATTTCTCTCTTAGAGCGGAAAACAACGTTGAAATCCGTTTGGTTGTGTTTGGGCTCTAATTTGTAAATTATTGTCTTCACTAATTTGTGATAAAAAATTTTTTATCGCAAGAAATAGATTCAATTAAAAAAAAAAAAAAATGGATTAGAGGCTTACTATTTAGTAATACCATGTATCCGTCTGAGAAACCCCGTGCTGTAGAATCAGCGTTTCCCTTATATATTTCCCTTTATAATTTCTCTTTTTGATAATTTCTCTCTTAATAGAACATTTTTCATAAAGCAGGGTTCCCAGATTTTTTTTGAGCCATATCTCCAAATAGTGAATTTTCATCCTCAAAAATCTTTAAATAACTACCGATATTATACCCACTAAAATAATACTTTAATTTAAGGAATTAATATAAACTATATTTCTTCTTATTTGTGCTTCAATAAATTTTTTCAAATAGAGATTTTCAAAAAAAAAAAAAAAAACAAAAAAAAAAAAATTATTTTTTTTTTGTAGTTGATGTAATGGCCGAAAATTAAGTTTTATTTCTTCAAATGTATGAAAATATGAATAGTCAAATTCCACTTCTTTTATTATTTTTGATACACTTTATTTAATTTTTAAACAATTACTTGTTGAAGACTGAATATTACACTATTTAAACCAAGATTGGCTACCGTTACCTCTAAAATACCTTTACCAAAAAAGCTCAAAATACCAATAACGCTAGAATACCGCTACCGTTATTTTTAAGTTTGAGAAAAATTATTATTTCTAATAAAATTAAATAAAACTTGTAAAAGTCCTATAGTTATTTCAGCCCGACCTTATAATACTTGACTCCACTTTATGTTTCATCGTTAAGAACAAATTATTTCAAAATTTCTGAAACAGCTCGAAATACCGATGACGTTAAAATAATTCAAAATATCATTACCGTTACTTTTTTACCTTTTTAAACTCTTGTTTACTATAACAGTACGAGTACCAATAATGGAACATAAATTACTTAAAAATTACCTTTAAAGGCAATACGTACAATAATCATTTTGTTTCGGAGATCATTTTTTGGACATTATGGTACAAATTTAGTATTACATTTACATTTTATTGTCTTCAGTGCACTCTTATTGAAATAAATATAGTTTTATCTTACAAAAAACTTTAAAATTATCGTCAAAAAATCACCTTATCCCCAAATCAAATTTTTCATCATCATTTCCAAAAATAAATCCCCAATTTGAGAATAAATACCCTAATCTGACAACACTGTCCTAAAGAGAATTCTCGATTAATTCTCTTTTTATATAGATCAACGACCCGCAAAATAGTGCACACGTGCAAATGATCTCTTAATTTTGTCACATCTATATGCTCTTACATGTGAAGAGAGAATAATTATTTATTAATTTTATATATTTTTAATACTTTTTTAAGCAAATTGTTTTAATATTCAATTATAGTTTTTATTGCATACCATAAATTGTTTAAAAGCAACAGATATTAAGAAATTATAAGTTTAAAAATTGTTTCCGTGCACAATATAAGAGCATTAAAACAAGAGCATATAGAATGTGAAATTTAAGAGCGCCGATCCCTGATTTATAATAAATTTTCTCTTACTAGAGGATTTTTTTTTTTTAATTTATTATTATTATTATTATTATTATTATTAATATTTTTGAAAAATTGTCGTTTGGTGGAAATTTTGCAATTAATTTCTTACTAATAAGGAATTTTCGATAATTCAGAATTTTTATAGAATTTTTATATGTTGCCATTTTATAGAAAATTTTTAAAACATTTTGTTTTAATTGAAGATGTTGGAAAAATATTCTCTTTTAATATAGTATTTTCCATGAATTAACTATCTATACTTTTTTAAGAAATACAACATTTTTATATATATTTTTATTATTTTATTTTAATGGAAACGTTGCGAGTTCCTTTCGAAATGTTTAACGATTTTAGCACCAATCTTGTTGCAACACTCGTTGTTAATACCTTATTCTTTATTCCTTGTTCATGATTGTTCATCAATTCGTAGAGTGATATTTTTATTTTATTATACCCTACACCACTATATATGGGAAAGGTATTATTCGTTTGTGCTGATGTATACCAATCGGCTTAGAATAATTTTCTAGTCGATTTAACGATATTCGTCTGTACATGTGAACATTGTATTCAAACTACAGATCGCAATTTTTAAAATAATTTAATGAAATTTGGAAAACACGTCATTTTTGATCCAAGGACGAGGCTTAAAAAAAAATCTTATAATTGGTTCATTATTTCACCTAGCCCTATAAAAATGTACCTCTGAGTAGATTATAATGATCATAAATATCTTAAATATAGCAATATTTATTTAAAATTTTAATTAATGGACCATAGCTCCCATAAAAAACTCTCTTCCGAAAATCACCTTAAAGTGCATAAATTTCATACAAATGTTAGTATCAATTTAATATTTAACTCAATTAAGTGTTATAATAATATAATTATAGTGCAAAATGTTATCACAATGTGTCCAAAATAAAACATAGGACACATATTAGACCCACTTTCGGGAATCACTTTAAAACGTTTAAATAATAAGTATTATGTATACATATGTATGTTTTATAGAAATATGTATATAGTATTCTTAATACAAGTAACGTTCAACAAATGGCCACAGGTCCCATATAAGACCCCTCCCCGAATTTCGATGTACATGCGGTGTGTGGTGTAGGACATCATATAGTCGGGCTTGACCGACTATATTTTTTTCACTTGTTTTTTTTTTTTTATTCTTTTATTTTTTTACCATTTGATTTAGCTATCTTAACATTCTATTTGTATCCGTAGTCATATTCTTGTATGGCAAACAAATCTTTTATTGTTTTTCAGTGATCATTATTTAATTTATGTGGTTTAGATTGTATTTTATTGTTTTAATGTTTACCATTATTTTGTTTATCAAATTGACATCATTTACTTTTATTTATACATTTTTATTTGCTCTTGTAAATAATTGATGTTTCAAAAACAAAGATCTTATTTTAAATTGGAGCACATGAGTTGTTGCTTCCTTTCCCTGATAGTAAAAAAAAAAAAAAAACACAACATGAATGAATGGATCATTATTAATAGTAGAATTGTGGGTGCATTAAAATTGATTGTTGCAAAAAAAAGAGACTCTGAAAAGTATTAATCAGAAACGTACACAGAAAAAAGCAAAAAATAAAATCAATCATCAAATATGTTTGTAAATAATTTATTCAATTAACAGCTTTTTTAAATTTTAAATTTATCAATTACTAAAAACTGTAAAAAATTAAAAACAGTTTTATTTGAATAATTAATATTAAATTTGGATGCAAAATTAAACAACTGTGTCAATTGAAAAATATTATATGGTAATAATTTTTTCTGTGTATGATTTACGAATATAACAAAGATAAAATAGTTCTGTGAGTGTAGTATTTGAGAGGAAATTGAAAAAAATAAATTCATACGCTAATGTGGCTGGAGTCATAGTTTCAATAATTTAAAGCCAAAGTCCCACTGTTTTCTTTTCTGTTGAATTTATTGAAGTGATTTCTGTTCTCAGTTTCTTTTTTTCAGCGACAATATTTAAAATCAACTTTATTTTTGCCATTATAGTAATTCAACTCTTTTTTTTCAGTTTTTCATAAATGTTATTAAAGAATAGTATGAATTTATATTCTTTTATAGCAAATTATATAAAAAAAAAATGAACGAAAAAATCAAAAATAATATGAGGGTCTGGACAATAATTTAATTTTTTGTTTTTTTTTATTGTTTAGCGTTTTATATACAACAATAAACTGATTTTTTAGTACATGAAAATTGAACACAATGGGACATCAAATGTTTTTTTTTTTTTTTTTTCAAATACCAACTACGTGTAGAATGCAAAATACGAATTACAAAACAAAACAGCAAAATTTTTGCATTTCAATTTTTTCAAAACAAACAAAAAAAAAAAAAAAAAAACTTCAAAGAATTAGTAGAACACGTACAAAATACTTCTCTACATACAACAAACATTATGCTGCAGCTACAGTAGTTGAACTTAAAGTCGATGCCACAGATTTTATTTCAATTTTGATTTTTTTTATTATTTTGTTAAATGAATAAAACCACAATTCCAACTGTGAACGGAGTGAAAGGTTTCAATCAAAATGCATGATTAAACTAAAAACAAAAATACAACAACCAGCAGCAGCTATAATAATAACAGCAGAACAACAACAACAACAAAAGAAACAACTACTATAAAATATATTATATTGGAACATAAAATAAATTGACAAACAAAACATTTGGAATGGAATAAAAATATATAAAACTTTGCAAAAAATTCTTTACAAAAACAATTGAACTTTAATACATTTAAGTGTTTTTTTTTTTTAATTTTATTTGGACTATATGTGTCATTCAATGTGTTGGTGATGTTGAACGACTTTCAAACTAATTGTTGATTGACTACAAGCTGCAGCATTGTTCTATGCAATAATAAGTTTTATATGCATATAAGGAGAATTTACATTACAAACATACATATGTATAGTTATTGTTAATGGAATCAGAACGTTTTTTTAGGATAATACAAGAAGTGGTAGACTGGGACCTATGTATAGGTAAAAAAATTAATAGACGTTATAAATTGGCAATAATGTTACTAATAACATTACAACTTTCAAGGGATTATATGAATCCATTAGACATCAGCAGGCTCAAACTGATTATAAAGGGATTTTTGGATATATATTTTAATATACAGCTGTGTGCAAAAAATAGTAGCACTAAAACATACTGAGTTTTTGTTGCTGCTCAATTCCTAGACAAGGAATTCAAAAACAATTTGTTTATATGAAAGTCTTAAGCGGGGGCCATAATTATAAAAAAAAAATATATTTTTCTTTTTTTTACGCATATTCGGAAGTTACCGTTATTTTACTTAAGCCGCTTGGTTTTTGGCTGTGCAAAATAATAAACATAATAAACATTGTTTTATTATTTTGAATCCTTTTGGTATTTAAGTAAATTATATTACTGTACATACAGAGAAATTTTGCTTTTAAAAATTTTTTTAAAAAGTGGCGGCAAACACTGTATTCTTAGCACCCGTACCTTATTGGTAAAAATACTTTCAAAAGGTAAAACATACAAATTTCTGCAAAAAATTGTGGAATGTAATCCAAACCAAGAAACACGAACTCGCAAGTAAAAAATCTTCCAAGTGACTCTACACGTACAAAGCGAATGGTTAACTCAAACATATTTGTGACGTCCACTAAGGCAAAAGAGGACTTAGAGCTGAAAGTTCATGCGTCAACTATTTCTTGACATCTCCAAAAACAAAATCTGTGAGCAAGATTTCAAAAGAAAACCCCATTACTAAACTACAGAGAGACACGCAATCGCCTTATTTCGCGATACTTTACTCCGACTGGCCCAAAATAGTTATTTTTGGTGCGTATGGGGCTCATGGGACAAAAATATATGACGGGACCAAATAACAAATAATATGACCCAAAATTTGTTTAAGACCGTCAAGCACTGTGGTGGGAAAATCAACATTTGGTCCATAGTTTGGATAAGAGGTAACATGAATGCCCCAATGTATGTGGAAATAGTAAGAACAGTAATGTTGTCTTATCCAGAGAAGAATATGCCACATAAGTGGGTGTTTTAGCAGGAAAATGTTCGTAAGAAACGAGCAAATTGATAAAAATAAATGCTTTTCCGAAAACAAAACTGATGAGTTAGAGTGACTGACTCGGTCACCATACCCGTTCTGCATTGAAAAACTTTGGAGAGATATCAAAGGAATTGTGGACGCCAGTGCAGTCAGCTTTGAAAAATATTCCCGTCGAGAGGACCAGAGGTTATTAATGGTTTCAGTGTTTTTTTATCGATGCTACTATTATTTTGCACAGCTAATTTCTTGTGTATTCAATCTCTTTAAGTATTTTATCTGAATTACGATGTTTAATTTTAACATTTACTTATGTTTTATAAAATTTGGGAAATATATTATAAAATCCAACAACAAACATTTCTTGAAATCAACAAAACATCTTAATTTTATTTAATGTAAAAATATTACATATGGCGCTACTATTATTTTGCACACAAATGTATATTAAATAATATATTGAATAGAAATAAAGTCGAATCATATTTAAGTCTTTATAGAACATTTCCCTAAGAATCACTTCAGAGCCAAAAAATCCTTTAAAAAATATGGTATCGCAATGAAACTATGAAAAAGTATTTAAGGTATTAAAAATTATAATAACTTACTTGTAATACATACCCAGCAAAAAAAGGATCAAAAATTACATTTTTACCACTTCAAAAGTTCTTAATAATTACTTCCAAAAAAGTGAAATTAAATGAATTTTTAGCGGGAAAAAAGGTTAATAATTTCTAAGAAAATAAACATTTTTCAAATTTTAAAGCCTTTTTATTAGTTTTTTAATAAGGCTAAAGCGGAATTTTTCTATAAAAAAGACTACATTTCTTGAAGAAAAATCAATAAATCTTTTTTTATTTTTGGAAATAACTAATAACCTATTAAAAAGGAGAAAGATATATTCATTTAAGGAATTTATGATTGTTAAACCCCCTTTGTGGGGAAACCAAAATTGCGACCTGTATTTTGATTACAAGTTTTATACGGACGGACAGACGGACATCGTTAAATCGACTTAAAGCCGATTGATACAAATGGGTCTTAGACCAATATTTTTTATTTTTTCTTTTTGTTACAAACATCAGAACAAACGCATAATAGGCATGTAGGGTATAAAAATTGTAAGAAAATAATCATCAAAAATGATATTAACATTTACTTAGCATAAACAGAAACCATGGGTTAATATGGAAAAAGCCAGAATCAATTTTGTTGAAACGATTCTACAGGTAAAACTTTTTTAAAACAAAATTTTTGAAAAACATTTTCTTCGATGAATAAAAAAAAAACTAAAACATTTAAATTAGGTACAAAAATATTACAGGTGTTACAATAAATAAAATAAATTTTATTTAGGATAATTATTACTTATTTATTTAATCTTAAACTATATTTTTAAGACATTATAAATCATTCTTTATGAATATTAAAGAAATAATAAATTTCGATTCAAATATCAATATTTAGTGCATGGTTTTTGAAATAAAAAGGTATTTTTAAAACCGTTTTTTTGTGTTAAAAATAAAAATAAAGCAATGAAAAGATCTGTACTTAAGCTGCTTTTTTTAAATCTACTGGAGTGCTTTTAAAAAAAAAAAATTTCATATAGTACTATTTTTCAGAAAATTTTCAAGACAAACATCCTGTAACATTTTAAAATTTTTTTCCATATACAGTGCTCTGCAGAACATAAGCAACAAAATTAAAAATTATCCTAAATGTGAATTATTTTTTAAAGTACTAAATTTAGAACAAAACTAATTTCATAACATTGTTAACACACAGAAAAAAATATTTAAAATTATTTTTTAATAAAATTATTAACTAACTTTATATTGGAATTTAATTATATTATTTATTAATATAATTAATTTTCTAATTGGTTTAATATTTTGTTTTTTAGTAAATTGACAGCTGCTAATAAAATATAAAGAAAAATGAAAGATTTGTCTGTAAAAATATAGAAATAAAATAAATTTAAGTTAATTTCCAACAATTTTCAGCTCATTACACAGAAAAAAGTATTTCCTAAAATTTTTCAATTAATGCTGTTGCTTGATTCTAAATTGAAATTAGATTAAAGGATTTATTTATTTAATCATTTTTTAAATATTTTGAATGGTTTCGAAAAACAAAAATAAAAATTTGACATTTTTTAAAATAATTTAAAATCAAATATATAAAAAACAAAAACATATGCAAATATAAAAAGATTATAAAATAGTTTTTAGATGAAATCTTTACAGAAATTGGAAGATATTTGGTGGAGAAAGGTTTGTATATAATATGTATAGTATTTTGTAATATTTATTAAGTGATGCAATGATTTTGTAGGCGGTTGTTTCCGGCAGTTGTATAAAATATTTTGCCAGTAAGAAATCCATGTGATAGGAAATGTCCTTTTGTCCAATAAATACTATAATGTATAAAACTAAATTGTATTATATAATCTAGTGGTGCCGATACCACTGTTATCTAATATACGAATGCAAGAATGATTAAGATTTGGAGCAAGAACGGGACATACTTCGATGGTTGGGTTATCAGTAATGTAAATGCCTTCGTTTTTTTTGTTACCTCCACTGGTAAGCTAACTATCATTTGTTAATGTATCTCACAATAATTTATTGCTTCATTCTGCAGAAGAACTTTTATGAATTAAAACAGAGATGAGAAATCGAAATCGGAGAAGAATCAATCTTTTGAGTAATCATGTATTTAATATTAATATGAAAACATAATTTAACAAAAAAAGTTTCCAAAAAATAAAAAAAATAAAAAAAAAATATACATATATTGACATAAATATTTCAAAACATATTGAAAGAAACAAGAAATAAAAGAAATTGTAAAAACAAAAAAATATATTCATATATTTTTATTTTTTTCAATTAACATGTTGATTAATTCAATTATCTGCTTAATTGAGAATATTTTTTTTTTTTTTTTTCAATTAACTTTTTTCCTCATTCAATTATGAGGTTGTTTAAAGTTTTCTGTTTTTAAAATTACTTTTTTAATTAAAAATTTAAAAGTGTTTAATTGAGAAAAAAAAGTTTATTTTGTCAGTATTTACAATTATCGGTAATTGATATAATTATTTTGGTGAGAGGTGCAAATTTTAATATTTTTTTAATTAAATGAATTATTTTGGTAATTAAAAACATTTTTTACTTTTTTCTGTGTATATCAATTTAAGGAAAAGAAGTAATAATAAAATTAATATTATAATTTTGATGATTGTAGCAAAATCAATTAAAAATTAGTTAATATAAGCAATTTCGTAATTGAAGTCCATTTTTACTTTTCTCTGAGCACATTTGGGTATTAACAAACATTTGTACCTTAGAATATGGGATTTTCTTTCTTTTCGCAAAAACGAGAAAAATAGTGTGTGTTCTCTATATGAAAGTGTGCATATCAAAAGCAACAAAATTTCCACTTATATAAATTGACACAAAATTTTAAAATTTATTGCTATTTTTTTAAGTAAATTGCAGTTTTATAGTAGAAATATTTGAATACAGTATTATTTAACTTTGTTTTATACACAGAAAAAAGTCACCAATTAACAAATATAAATGAAAATATTTCATTCAATTATAAACTTGTTTAAATTTGCACCTCTCACCAAAATGATTATATCAATTACTAAAAACTATAAAAAATACAAAACAGGAAAACATTCACAATTAATAAATTAATTAAATCAATCAAGTAGATGATTGAATGAATTAAAAATGTATATAGGAAATAAAATCATACCAAAATTTATTTTTATTTTATTTCTTCTGGAATATATTAATTAAATTTTGCTACAAAATTAAACAACTGAGTTAATTGAAAAAAAAAACGGTAATAATTTTTTTCTGTGTAATACCAATTATAGAACAATGCTTAACTAAGGTAAGCAAATTTATTTTGGAAGCAAAATTTAAAAAATTATGACTTTTCAGTGCATGTAAAAGGACATCCGCTAAAAACTTCGTTCAGATATTATTAAAAATAAATAGGTAACACGTTATAAAAACGGATTTGTCTACAAAGACAGATTATATAGACTCCAAGGTTTAATATATACTACACTCAAAGTCCATTGAAAGCATTTAAAGAAGATACAGGCTAAGCAATATAGTACTGCTCACTTAAAGCAGTTATTCAATAAAGAAATACAAGAAACAAAATTAATAATTTCATATAAATAAGTTGCTTTCTTCCTGAAATCAACAAAATTAATAATATGAAAAAAGAAAAGTACTTTATTTAATTTAAAATATTTATATATATCCACTATGACCGGATACGCAACGTCGCGCAACAAGGTATACATCTTAAACCGCACAGTTCCAAAAAATTATTTTAGGCAGAGAAAAGATGTAATAATAACTGTACTTGAGTTCTAACGAAAAAAACTAAGCCCTTTTCTTAGAAATCTAATGAAATTTTGATATTTTTAGGCTGATAGGTTATTAAAAAGCACAGAAATTTCATTATACATAGGGAAATATCTTCTTAAATTTAACGTTTTCACATGGAAAATATGCGAAATATATTTTAAAATTTTTGAAGGATTGGATTTAATGCAAGTTTCGTAAAATTATTTTTGTTGTAAATCAAATATTCTAGAAAATAAAACTGTTCTTAAGTTTATCCTAATTTTGTTGCTTTTGTTCTACACATCACTGTATGTATAGCCCAACATCTTCAACCGATTTTATATTATTTTGTAGTTAGTTAAAGAACAAAATTATTTATCGAATGATGGAAGTCGATATCTTTATTGTGTGTTAAACAATGATTTTAAGGTTACAAAAATTAACAAATAGAATTTTATTTTTTGATCCATTTAATCCCAATGTCTTGACAGACTTTTCTGCAAAAAAACAAAAAATCTTTCCATTTAATCCCAATGTAAGACGGACGGACAGTACAATTTTGCCAAATAAAATTCTAAAAATGCCTAATAATAAGTACAAAAATAAAACATGGTCATTAAGTTAAATTGATATTGGTAATGATCGGTCCATTATTTCACCTAGCCCATATACAAATGTCTTCTAGAAATAGTGGTTTAAAAAGCATAAATGACTTAGATATAGCAATATCAAATAATTAAAATTAAATTGGATTTTCACTTTAATACTTTGTATTAATACCAAAATTATTTTGAAATGTATTATGGTATAAATACCTTTAATACTTTGTATGTTGAAATCTTGGATTTTTTGAAACGTTATTGCATCTCTTAAAGTAAATTTCCGCACAACTTTTTATTTTTAGTTTGATTTGCATTCAGTTTAGTTCAATTTTTCGTTCTTAATTGTTAAAAAAATATTTTAATAATAGAAAATGAAACTCTGGTATTAATACCAAGTATTATAGTGTAAAACCATCTTAAGCGGGTAGAATCAAAAAATTAATTTATTTGTATAAATAAAGGATATTTTAAATGTAGGAGTGGCAAGATCTAATAATACAAATCTAAGTGTAACACTTGCATAACAAATTTTCAGCCACTACTTTAAAATGTTTAAATAATTAAAAAAAATTACTAATATGAGGTACCGCACATTTCTTTCTAATATAAAAAGATTGCAAAACATCGCAGCCAATATTCTCAAATATATTTTATATAACAATCATACTTTTGAATTGGAAATTGAAATATATATTTTTAATATTATTATAATAGAATAGTTTTTATATATTTATTATTACATACCAAAAGAAAAGCATATTAATATCTGCAATATTTACTGAGATATATGAAGTTAAAATTAACATAATTTAACAAGTAAAGTTGTAAATAAAATTAAAATATTTTTAAAAGTTGTAACTTTCCAATACTTTAAATATTTTTCCACAATATATGATATATTTACTGATAAATGCGGAAAGAATTACTACAATTTATAAGCTTTTATTTTTGTATTTCTGTCGTTCTACTTTGGATAAATGTGACACTGTGCAGGGCCCTACACATAACAGCTGTACTAAGTTGGAGCTAAATTTTATGTTTTTTATCAAACACTTTTCAAACTATTCTCTTTGACTGTTGTTTTTTTTTTTCCTCCAAAGAACCTTCGAACTTTCGACTTTTATGGTCAATAGTTTTTTATTTAACTAGTTCAAACAATTGTTTTTTTTTTTTAATAATTCTTTTGAAAATAACGATCTATTGTATTATTGTATTTTATTCTTTTCTGGCTAAACTGATTGACTTTTCATCGTTCAACATGTCAATTTGAGTAAGGAAATCCCAGCATGAATCATTTTACAAATACAAGAAAAATTGGCAAAAAAAAAAAATATATATATATATATATATATTGCCAATACTTATATGTATGCTAAACAAAAACTATCATATTCATACTATCGTGTACATATGTCCAAATGTGCATATCAGTTCATGTCAAATATGCCTTGTACATATAAGTCAATATGAATCAATAGACAGTAAAAGCTTTATTAGTTGAATAATAGCTTTTATAAAAAAAAAATATATAATTTTTTTTATAAAATGCGTACAATTTATAAAAGTCACATATATTTGAAAATATGAAAATGTTCTACTAAACCTACGTTATGGAATAATATTCTGTATTCTATAACTAAATATTTTTAAACTTAACTAATAATTTCTTAAATACCACTGTACCCTGAAAACCAATTGAATCTAACAAATGTTTATTAAAAACTTTAGTATTCCAAAATAAAAAAATAAAAAAACAATGTAACTCCCACTTTTTTTTGTAGAGCATCACATTTAATAGGGACATTGTTGTATGAGTATTTACCAGATAAATAAACAAACTAAAATGTCTATGAATACATGTATTCATACAGAAAAAATAACTCGACAAAATAAAATATCTAGTCAATATCCCATAAATATGACTAACAGTAGCTGGCTCTACTTATGTACTATATGAGTATGTGACTTCGAGTGTATCTTATGTATTGTCTTAAAACAAATTTAAATTGAAGCTTGTGTTTTTTTTTTTTTTCTATAAATGTTTGTTTTGTTTATTTTGTATGCTTAACAATTTCAATTGCAGCTGTAACATTTTCATACTCATACTCGTTGGAGTATGATTATTTTAAATAAACTATTCGACCATTTTTAGACATAATCGTACGTGTTTATCCAAAAAACTATAAGATTGAATAGTATTGCAAATTGTATATATGACTCATATTTATCTATGTTGTATTCTAAATGCAAAATTAATAGTTGTACTAACGATATATTTATATAAGTAGTAATATATATGTATGTATGTATATATGGCTTTTCTTCTCAGTTTAGGTTTGATAGTTTTGTTACATGAGAAAATATCATTAATTGGTTGCAATATACAAGAGAAAAAAATCATAAATTTTTAATTTACTAAAAGTCTTTTTAAAGTAATTTAATGATCGTAATAAATTTTTAGGGAATATGAGAAAACATATGCAAACGATTTATAGGATTTTTAAAGTTTAAATTTAAAACAATGCACACACGTCCGAAGAAACAGTATTTTTGGCCAAAACTCAATTCGAGCAAACAAAAGTTTTTACTGCAGTGTAATAGTAAACCCTACAATTAAGCAAAAATTCCATTTTGATTTTTAAAAAAATTATTTTGATTTAGCCAGTGATGAAGTAATAAATTTTATTATACTATGTAACAGTATTTTGGGGGCGGAATCATTCCAATTTGATAATTGATAGCCCTTGATATATGTAATAAACCCTCCAAAGGATTTTTCTCTGGTAGGCAAAATTTTTATTTTATGACCACTTAAACCTTTTTATTTTTGCACCAAGGTAGTTACTGATATATCGAAAAAAATAATATCAATATTGTTCGAAGCTAAAATAATTTTGCATAAATGTTTAGAACATTTGACGGGGAATATTTCTTTAAAACCTTAAATTCATTTATCTTACCTTCTAAGGGATCATTTCTAGTCCGTTTTTCGGAAATGACATGAAAATCGATTTAAACTTGAGTTTAATGGGTTAAAATGTTCTACAGATATTTTCTTCGTCAAATTTTACTAGGGGTCTCCAAAGATAAAAAATTCATCCGACTTATCATATGTTGCTAAAAAAGAAAATGATTAAATTTTCCCACATTTCTTATATAAACATTAGGGTATCTAATCGATTAACCGTCATTCGTTCGAATAATTTAAAACTGTCTATTTTCGAACAACGAATAAACCGAATAATTTGCGTCGAATAACCGGTTAATCGAAATGTAGTTTTCTGGAGTTAAAAATTAGATTAGATTATAAATTTATGTCAAAAACATCTTTTTTATGAGGTCTGTAACATTCCAGTAAAAAATAAATAAAAAAAAAAATAGTGAGGTACTTTTTCTTGTGCTTAAGAAATAATACTAGTGAATTTTTCTGCTATAGAACGTTGATATTCGGTAGTCATATCTCGAAATACTTGTTACTAAAAAACTAAATAATAATGTTATGCGTATTTGTTTTAATAAAACAATATGTTGGTTTAATAAAAATTAAAACTAATTTCTTGCACCGTTAAACAAAATTTGGATGTTCATTGCAATTTTGCATTTTATGCATTTTATGAATTTGTACTACTTTTGGATCATAAGTTCAGATTCTTACAGACGTCTTTGGTTGGGATAGAATTTTTTATAAAAAGCGACATGAAATGGCAATAATATTATATCTTCATAAATATTTAAACTTATGATAACTGAAATTCTTAAAACATAGATTTGAGTAAAGTAAATTCAAAGTTACATCAATTGTACACATTTCTCCAAAATGTACGCAAAAAATACAAATATTAATTTGACTCTTTTAACAAAAAAACATTCTTACTCGGAACGTAGACTTACGTGAAAAATTCATTAAATAAAGCGGAATTAGGAGAATATTTTATAGTATTTGCTACAAATGCAATTTTTGTATACAAATAGTTTAAAAAGTCTATCAAATGTTATAAAATGTGAAAGAATTTGATCTATGTTATATTTCTAAGTCACTATTTCAATAGATTAAATGCTATAATTAGTGTAATTTATATGTTTTGCATGTATAATTAAGATTATTCGGTTAATCGAATAATTTTCCAATAATCGGTTATTAACCGATCAGCTTTTAACCTCGAATAATTATTTGTCGAATAAACCGAATAATATGAAGACCCGAATAATTGGAACCCTAATAAACACCTTAAAGTAGGCAATGAAATATAACATAAAATTAAAAGTTTTGTACAAATAGTAAACAAAATTAATAATAATTTCATCAATTTCATTTCTTTGGATAAACATTTCACCGTATGAACTTTGGACTTTCGGTGACCCCAAGCTTAAAAGATATATTGAATCATTCAAATTTTCTTCAATTCAAATCTATTACAAATTAGCTTTAGTAAATATTTTATAATTCATTTTGTAAAAGATTAAAAAACAAAATATTACAAATTGAATGAAAGAAAAATATTTTCATTCATTTTGGAAAAGATTTGAATTAACAAAAATTGAATGAATTCTTTATGAATTAATTCAATAAGGAGTTAATCCTATTCAAACAAAAGCCTTTGAATTAAGCTTTTGAATTATATTTTTGAGAATGATATTATAGAATGAAAAATTCATATTTCTTAATTCAGAATTAAGATTTAAGGGAATTAAGCTAACATTTAATTAAGTCTTTCGAAGCTTTGAATCAGAGACAGATGAATAGAAGGTTCTAATGAAATATTGCTATTGAACATTTAAATAGCAATATACATTTATGTTTGAATATTTTAGTTTCGAACTATATTTATGTTATTTTTTTTTTTTTTCTATTTATCTGAAACTACTTTGGTGCAAAAATAGAAAAGTTAAGTGGTTATAAAACAAAAATTTTGCCTACCAGTAAAAAATTCTTTGGAGGGTTTATTGATCATATCATGAGCTATCAACTGCAAATAGCCCCCACGCGATGATCATCAATTTGTTATATAGTGTTATTTAAGAAAAATTTTTTTTTAAAGGGAATGTGTTAACTTTTTTAAACAGTTGTTTTTATAATTAGGGACACAATAAAATAAAATATTTGTAATGGAAATCAAAGATTTGCGTATTCCATTTATAAAGAGTAAATTATATGAAAATCGGTACTGGTTGGCACAAACACTATTTTTAATGAACTTGGAAAACAAAGTGATATTAGTTATAAAATTAAGAACAATTACTTAAATAAAGATCTGGTTCGATGGCCTACACTGTAATGCTATATGCAGCTACAGATGTGCCACATCTCAGATCCTTTCTAATATAAAGATTAAAAGAAGTAATCACACAGGGGGATAGTTATACAGGCAGTATAATTGCTAATTTATTAAATACAAAATGTCTTATATGATGGAAATATTTTTTAACCTGAGACTTAATAAGCTCGAGATCATTTAGCGTTAATTTACAAGCATTTTCCGTTGCAATTCGCTTCCCCATTTGATGTGATAGCTAATATTTAATATGTATGGGGCCTACTACTCCCCCTGAATCTATTTTCATTTCATCAATGTCATAATGAATATTTGCTTTGGATGAGGGTACCACTCCCCTTGCTGCGATCGAAAAATAAAATATCATATTTGAATTTAGGAAAACACAAGATGATGCTGTGAAAATGTTATAAAAAATCGGTTCAGCCGTTTGAGAGTGGGCATGGCATCGGATCAAGATCCAACATAACATGTGCAAACACTATCTGTATACTAAATTTCATGCAAAAAGCTTCGTTTATAACATGCAAAACTTAAAAGTAGATTTTTAAAGTAGGCATAAAATGTGGACCTGACACCCAATCGAGTTCTAACATAGCCTATAACCACCTCCGATATTGGTGTGTGTGTCTATGACTATCTGTGTGTCAAATTTTGTAAAAATCTGTTCAGCCGCTTAAATATGTTTGATATACACACTAATAAACTTGATATAAATGATATACCAAGATATGCGGAATAAAATTAGCTTTAAATCGCTTTTGTATCAAATTTTTATCCGTTCAATAGTTTAGGGGATATTTCGAAAACAGTGTCCGATAAATTTTTTTTCATGCAAAATTCAAGATTTCTTTTTTTTTAGTGAAAACATCAAAAATATTTAAGTTTATCACCTTTATCTCAAATCTGGCAAAACTACGAGTAAATAAAGTTACGTATCATAAAAATTGATGCACAAATCTTGATTGGATTCACATTTAAGTTTGGATACCCATTTGTTTTGTTGACCAGTGTAATTAGCTCATTAGTACATAAAAGAAGTACCTTTTGAATTTGTATTTTTCTATAGCCTAAACTTCTGTCCGTCCGGCTGTCCGTGCATTATTTCTACGAATCTGTAGGTCACAATTGTAGTGGTAGCTTAATAAAATTTGGTACGTGGCCTATTCAGGTCATTATTGTAACACAATAAAATTGGTTGAAATGTAATCATGATTTCTTCCTATGAAGATGACACTAATTCAAAACGTTATGTCGTAAATTAAAATAATTCAAAAGTTCAAAGGTCAAAATAAGACTTATAAAAATTTATATATCCAAAAAAATTTCATATTGAAGACTCCGTTTTTTGAAATATTTAGCTTTTGATCTTCAATTTCAGAGGTCAAAATCGATGATATGATTTTGACCTCTGAAATTTCGAAGTAAAAAATTTTATACACCTCATTTTGAAGTCAATATATTTTTCTATTAAATAATAGATATTTATGATTTTTTTATTTAACGATTATGCATTAAATTTATTTAGCAACTATGGTTAAAGTATTGAAAAGTAAAAATGCACTCTCGTTTGGTATAAATTTGAATTTTATGTAAACTTTGGTTTGGTGAAGTTAAATGCGTAGAAACCTCAGTTCAATAATACAAGTCCCATGATTTTTAAAAATTTGTTATTAACTTATGGACTTGATATCAAACAAAAATATGTTTTCCCATATACAACTCATAATTACGCTTTGTTTAAGGGATTCTTCTACATTCGATTTGCAAAGACCTGTTTAATGGGATACTCCGCCCATGCAAACCTTAAGCGCAAAGAACAAGACGATATTTTGAGTATTTCAACTGAAAACCGTTATTCTAAATTAACATTGAAATTTCCCTATAGAAAAAAGAACTGACACTTTACAACAGTGGAACTTTCCTTGTTACTTAAGCTCATATAATGTGTATCTCAAACTGTCATCCAAAAAAAAAAAAAAAAAAAAACGAACTAAAAAAATTGTTTCGTTTTATTATTTATTTTATGCTGCACAGTGGGGTCAAAAGCAAATTTTTTGGTAATAAATCTGTATCTCCTAAAATACTGCTCGGATCAAGCTTTCAGAAAGATCATCTTGTAGTCATCCTGTGATAATACGAGATAAGCTACAGAGTTTCAAAGTTGACTATCTCGGGTATGTCAAAGTTTCAAAAAATAGTAACTTTTACAAATTAACAATATAAGACGACAAATACCTGGACACCAAAAAAGTTGCCCATAATAAACCTAGAAGAGAAATATTGTGAAGTAAATAGCAAGAGCGCAAATCCGCACTTTATTTTATCCGACAGTGTACACTCCCAGTAAAAAAGGAAGGAAAAAGAGCTGAAAAAGTCATGAATTTAATATTGTGTTGGCATTGGAAGGAAGTAGTTACTGGTGCAAAAGAGCTGCAGAAGTTATTTTTTTCACCCATGGTTTTCATTGGTAGGATGTTCTCCTTTTTAGCTTCTTGTTTTTTTTTTACAAATATTCAGTTTTAGCCTTATTAAAAGATAATATAAATGCATTAAAATTTATAAAATTTTAATTTTCTTAAAAATTATTAACCTTTTTCCAGCTAAAGTTTCATATATTTTCACATAAACACATAATTCAAATTTTTCATGAAATCTTGCATTGGTCATATAAAACAATTGCAAAGAAGACTGTTGTGCCACAAAATACAGTTTCTTGGGATATAATATTATACAAAGAAGTCATGATCATTGAATCGTAACCTGGTAATGGCAGACAAATAGTATCTTCAGGCTGTAGGACTCAGGCAAAATAGAAAGGATGAGAGAAATTCACCTCATCTTTGGAAGAAAAGTGTCACAAAAAGTTAATTGCTTTGAATTTTTATCAGAAAATTTGAAAGGAAGTCTAGAGTGAAGACTTATATAGTTGTAACAAAGAAATTGTAAGAGTTTGTACCGAAATTGGCTAATCCATCAAATTGTCCGAAACTCCGTGCAATTGAAAGATATTGGACTCTAGTTAAAAGTTATTTAAAGGACATTAAAAGCTCAGCATAAAATGAAACGGAGTTTAAAAATAAATGGACTTATTCGAGCAAAAAAGTGACCGAAACACAACAAAACCTTTAATTAGAATAATTCTGGAAAATATCAGATATTTACTTAAAAACCAACAGAAACTAATTTATTCTTTTATGTTTAGAACTTGAACATAACAGTCATTAATAGTTTAGTTTCTATAAGCAGATTTGCACGCACGGATTTTTTTCGTGCGCAGTCCTTAATTTAGTTTTTGCAAAAAATTTGAAATGTTTTTGAAATAAAAAGTGTTCAGTTTTGCACCACTTAAGAAAAATTAAAACAAAATATATTTTTAGCAATATAATACTTCGTTTTCGCAAATTTGTTTCATAGTTTAACAAGTCATGATGTTGATAAATATAAATAACACCACCAAAACTAATTTGACCTAATTGTGTCATTACAGATCCTGGCTGATGTTTTAGGATTTTTAATTTCACTTTGTGTATATATATCATACCTTTAAGTATGTTTTAGTCTGGGTTTCTGACACATCCCTCCAAAACTATCAAATCCTTATTTTAAACAAGTTCTGAGCATGATTTTCTACGAAAATATTATTATTAGACTGCAATTCGTGGTGAATAATATGACGTAATATAATGTTATCTTCTCAGAATCTGAACATATTTTAACGAAAAGTTGAGGATATTTTTTATGATATAATTCCACTAATTCGTCCAATCGGACCGACATCTAGGTGTGAGATACCTCCCTAATTCGCAGTATAGCAATCCCTTTACTTTAAAGTTTTTATAGCGTAGCAATACAAGTCGAACATTTATTTTGAAACCTTAAAAAAATCATTATTTTCTAACCTAATTTAATTTACGATTGTCCATTTACTATTAAAACGCGTTTCCAGTTTACCATGACCCAAGATTAATAGATTTCATGATAATGAAAAGGGTCATAAACTTTTATCTAATAGATAATTACAAATTTTGTGGTTTTGTTAAATAGTTTCATGTTTCTTATATTATTTGCAAACAGTTTGAAAACTAGCTCTACTTTTAATAAATTTGATAGGTTTTAATGGAATCTCATATTCTCCGATCTTAGTTATTTTCAAAAAAATGTTCAGCATCTCTATTAATGAATTAACATAATCGATGATTTTGCCTAATAAAAATATCTTTTATGTCTTTTTGAACATAGTCATCAAGGTTTGAAATAGTTTTAAGTCCTTGCAATTTTTTTTTTTTTTTTTTTTTTTTTTTGGCGATAATCTTTGCAAAATTCTATATTTTCTAATTTTTTTATTTCCACTACTACAGGATTTTATCAAGGTTATCTTTTGCAGAACTTTAACAAGTTTGTATTTGCAATAGACATACTTTGAAAAATATATTTTCCAATTTTTAATCACGATTATATATCCAAACAGAAAATGGTGCAAAATTGAACACTTTTATATTTTGAAGTTTTCTTTATTTTTTATGTTACACAAACAAATATATTAATATTGATTATACATATATTTCAAATTGGACCTTGAGGATTACATTCTACTATTTATATTTTTATTCCTATATGTCATTAATAACACGCAAAGAAAAAATATGGTTCCAGTGACCATAAACTAAGAGCAACATACTATGATTGTAATATATGATTCCAGATTACAATAAGTATATTTGTACGTAATCATTACTATGATTCCAATTTATTAGTAACCTTATTAATAACTTTTAGTAAGTTTTATAAATTTTTCTTAAGTATTGCTTTCAATTTTATCATGTTTTTATCATTTAATAATTCCATTTTATCATATATATTATTCCATTCTATCATATATATAAACTAATTTCATCATATATATAATCCCATGTTATCATATATGTAATTCCATTTTATCATATATATAATCCCATATGATTTCATATAAACATATTTAAATACATATTATAGTTCAGTGAACCATATTAAAATTTTGATTGTGGGTAATCTTTAAATGATTAAACAGAATCATAAACGTTGCTATCATGAACACAGTATATTTCAATCAATGAAAAACGGCTATATAATCATTGAATAGTTGTGGTGAACCATATTTTTTCTCTGCGTGAAGTTACGGCCGAAAAAAGTAAATTTCAACGAGAGCAGATTTTATGAAAAAGTAAATTTTTTAAACGATCTTTTTAACTGCGTAGAAAAGCAAACTAACATAATATTTTTACAATTGTTTCTTATGAAATATATAACATACAAATCAATCTATCATTTCTCAAAAATCATTTAAAAATCTTTAACAACTAATTTTTGGCAAGTTATCACAGAGTAATTATAAGATAATTTCTCTGAAAGCTTGAGTCCTTCTCTAAAACTCTTCCAAACATTTTAATCCGAGCAGTAGTTTAGGAGATACAGATTAATTACCGAAAGATTTGCGTTCGACCCCACTGTATGCTGCTTAGTTGATCTTAAATACTGTTTTTATAAAAAAGCATATTAAAAATTCTTTAAAGATTAAAAAAAAAAAAAAAAAAACTTTTAAAGTTATTTTTATAAATTTTCTTGGAAATTGTAAACATATGTATTTTTATGATAAATTTTCATTTATTTTCACATTTTTATTAAAAAGGTGATTAATAAATTCTTAACATATATAAAATTCAATAATTTGGTGATTTGATTTTTTTATTTAATTGATATTATATTACAGAACCCAGAAAATTTTTTTGTGGTAAACCTTCCATTAGAAATTTGATAATTGTTTCAATCACTTTGCCTATCTCCTTGTAAAATTTTTGATATTTTGGGACACCTTTTTTGTGCTCTTCAATTCTCTTTTCACAAGAGTTCAATATCTCTCCACTGGTCTTAGCTCTGGACAATTTGGATGATTGACCTCTCTTGGTATAAAAACTATGTTATTGGTTTGGTACGAGCATTCGGACC
Source organism: Protophormia terraenovae (assembly GCA_951394005.1). Classification (NCBI taxonomy): domain Eukaryota; kingdom Metazoa; phylum Arthropoda; class Insecta; order Diptera; family Calliphoridae; genus Protophormia; species Protophormia terraenovae. The sequence goes on from OX596075.1 coordinate 88,893,955, forward strand.
AAAAAATGTGGGCATTTTTTTTTGCAAACATTATTTGATGTATATTTCGGTATTTATAGAGCCCACTGTAACAAATGACTTGCTTCTTTTGCTCGCCATAGTACGATTTTTTTAGAAAAATTTTTCTACTTTTGGGTCCTAAACTTATCTTCAAAATTTCTTCGAGCATTAGCAGTATAAAAGTTTTGACCCGGAAGCTACGAAATATCTGCCAATACATACGTTTCGTCGTCCATTATACAACATGAGTATTTTTGTACTGCATTGTATTTAACTTTTCCCAAATTATTAAGTTTTATTCTACCATTATTGATTTAAATTTAAAGTTTGATAGACCAATTAAATAAAATTTTCTAACTGTCCCAAAAATACTAAGCATGCGAATTGTGATATTAATTTTCTATTAATGATTAGAATAAGTTTGGCCCTCATATTGTAAAGCATTTGGACATATCTGATGGTTTTTCTATGCCAGTTCAGCAAGTATTTTAATCTAAATGTGCAGTAGGTATATAAATTTTATTTGTGATTTTTGTCATCGTCATATTCGTTTGTCGTTGTCATTGTAGACGTTGATGTTTGTTTGTTGTTTTTCTTTTTTTTGCTGATAACAATGTTTAAACATAAATTAAACTTGTTAAACATATTCAAATTAATATGATGACTATGTGACTGACAATCACAGAGTCAATGTGTTTTTTTTTTTTTTATACGGTTAAGTATGTCTCTTTTTTCTACAAGTAGCAACAGTTGCTGCACTCGCATATATGATTATATTCGATTTTTTTCATTTTATTTATTTATTCGTTTATTTTTTTGTGATTTTTGTATTTATGAGTTTATAAATTAAAACTGACAATATTTTATACGTTTATGATTTTTTTGCACTTTTTTTAAAATTGATTTAATTTTTTTCGTTTTTATTTCTTTTTGTATTTGCAAAAAAATTGTGTTGGCTGTTGTTATATATTTTTTTTTAATTTTTATTTCAAACCATTATGGTTGAATTATAAATTGACATGTAACACGTTATTAAATATTATAATAATCCTAAGATACATTTATGGCACAAAATAAGGTAAAGAGGGGTGAAGGGTAGTGAGACAATGAATGCAAACCAAATGCGACTTAAAACAATACAATTGAAGTTTATTGAAAGTTGTTAGTGTTAAAGTGTCAATTTGTGATTTGTATTCAATTATTAAATATATAAAAATATACATTGTAGTAGTTTTTTTGTTTTATTATTTTTTTACATATTTGGCAGAAAAAAACTAAACAAACAAAATGATTGGCAAGTAACATTTTGCAATTGAAATAAAAGCAAGATCAACAGCAGCAACAGCTACTAAAGAAGTGGTTTAAATTGGAAAAAAAGTTTCCTTTAGTTTTCATAAGAGTATAACTTATTCTTATAAGAGAACCTACTTCTGGATAAATATATATTTTTATATTAGATACTTCAAACTAACATATGTGTATATGATCTATACAAAGAACATAATTACATTATTTTATTCATTTTTTTTTTTTTTTAATTCAATGATTTCACAGTTTAAACAACAAACTCTCATATATACATCAAAGTGCCTTGATTTGTATGGGGACAAAAAAAGTTGCAAATGTAAGCCCCTAAAATTAAAGCCTGATATGTTTTAAAATCATTTCCAAAATATTTCGGTTCAATTATTTCACTTACGTGAGCTGGACCATTTTTAAAAGACTTCCAAAAATATAATTTTCGATTGACAGTATACATAATTTTTAACTTTTTGTCAAAAAAAAACATATGATAAACGAGAGAAAAAGATATAGTCGGTCAAGCCCGACCATATGATACCGTACACCATTGTGTACATTATAATTCGGGGAAGGGTCTTTTATTAGACCAATGTGGACCGATACTCATATTAAGTGTAAAATAAAACATACGAATATATAATATTACCTCGATGTTCACATTTATACGAATTTATTCACTTTTGGGTGATTCCCAAAAGATGGCCTTATATGGAAGCTATGGTAAATTATGGACCGATCTTTGTAAAATTTGGAACTATCATTTATGTTTATACAAAACTTATTTCTGTCAAATATTAACTTGATATTAACATTTTAATGAGATTTATGCCCGTTAAAGTGATTTTCTGCAAATGTGTTTATATGGGAGTTATGGTCAATTATGGACCGATCTTTATAAAAATCGGCACACTTATTTAGACTTACATGAAACTTATATTAGAATATTGCTATATTTAAGGGTTTTATGATCGTTAAACCCTTTTCCGGGAGGTCATTTGTATGGGGCTAGGTGAAATAATGGACCGATCATAACCAATTTCAACAGGACAATTTCGTCCCTGGACTAAAATAAACCTGTGTACTAAATTTCATAAATTTTGGTTCAAAATTGCGACCTGTAGTTTGATTACAAGGTTTGCATGGACGGACGGACGGACGGACATCGTTAATTCAACTCAGAAAGTGATTCTAAGCCGATTGGTATAAATTAAGGTGGGTCTTAGACCAATATTTTTGGGTGTTACAAACATCAGCATAAACGCATAATATCCTCCCCACCTATGGTGGTGTAGGGTAAATTTATAAGGCATTAAAATTTTCATATAATAGCAAAAAAAAAATTTTTTATTTAAACCAAAATAAAAAATATTTAATATTGTAACAATAAAATGCAAAGGCTACTGTGAATTATAATGAGCACGTTTTAAAATTTTGTATTAACAATTATTTTTTAAGATAATTAATTTTTGAAGCTATTATTTGGAAATTTCTTAGCCTTATAACTCTAAAGCGAAAAGTCGTAGAGTAATAATTTTTGCGTTACATTTCTAAGCAAATATTATGCTTTCATTGTATTTATAAAAAAATATATTTTTAAAACTTTTTTAAAAAAGTCAATTTTTTGGACACCCTAATTGGAACACGATGCATTTTAAGCGGGTTGAATATAGGGTGATCGACGCGGTTTTCCAACCGGTTTTAAAACCGGTTTTTTCAGTAAATGTGCTGTCGGTTTTTTCAAAATGTTCATTTTTTGAATGTCGAATAGACCGGTTTTTTTAAACACAAAAAACCTGTTTTAAAAATAGCATTTTATTTCAGAAAACATGTACTAAATAGTGATAGTGATATTTGAAAATTTAGGAATAATTTTTCAAATATTCATAAACACTGACTTCTTATGTTTTTAAAATATAGTTTAAGTCTAAATTGGAATTTATTCTGTAATATTAAACAAATAAATAATTAATAATTATCCTGTATGACCCAATTTAATTTTTTTTGATCCAATATTTCCTTTATTTTTTAAAGGTGTGTTAAAAAAGTTTCACCTGCAGAATCGTTTCAATTGAAACAGGCTTCCATATTAAGCCATGGTTTCTGTTTATGCTAACTAAAATTTATATGATTTTTTCTACAATTTTGAAACATAATTATCTTCTAGTCATCTAGATATATAATTTGCTTAGCATTTTTTCTTTTTCCAGAGCTTCCTGAAGCTCCCAAAAGACATAGAAAATTAAAATTTGGCTTAATTATAAAACTTTTCGTCCAACAAATCCTAATGGAGCCATATTTTGAAATTTTTATCAGGGAGCAGATATAAGTGGATTTATGTGTCTTTTTCTAAGAATTTTAAGAACACATAGAAAATTAAAATTCAGCTTAATTATAACCCTATTCGTCCTACAAATCCTAACGGAGCCAGATTTTGGAATCTCTATCAGGGAGCGAAAATACGTGGATCTATATATATGGATTTAAATATATCTTTCCTAAGCAATGTTTCCTTTCCAGAGCTTTCTGAAGCTCCCAGACGACGTAAGAAACTAAAAATCGGTATACTTATAAAACTATTCGTTCAACAAATTCTAACGAATTTAAAACTTTAATCAATATAATTCCAATAAATTTGAACGGTTTCAAATAATTGACTTCGATTAGGGAGAGGAAGGTGTCTAAACGTTGTTCATATTTTTTTCTTTTAATTTTCGGATTTGTTTGTGCATATTTTCATTATTATATTATTTTTCCTGACATTGTTAGGCTTTTACGCTTGTATTTAATAAATTTTAACTTAATTATAAGAATTGATTTTTTTAAAGAAATGTAGTCTTTTGATATAAATATTAACTTCTGCAAAAACCGGTTAACCGGTTTTTTCTGAATTTCAAAAAGTGCAACCGGTTTTTTTAAAATACCAACTATTCGAACTATTCGAAAACCGGTTTCTCAAAAAAGTCGAATAATCGATCACCCTAGTTGAATAGCGCTCATTCTTACTAAAATTTTATGTAGAATTGATGTATAAATGAATTTTTTTATAAATCAATTGGATTCGTCTCTGCGCAAAATGGCGCTCAAAATGTGCGTTTTTAGCTGGAGATAAGCATGGGAAGGAGTTGGTACTTAAAAAAACAAAATACGCCATTATTTTTACTGCTGCAAAAACCTTCTAAAAAGGTATGATATCCAAATATCAAAAGAAATTTTTCTTTTCGAAACGAACCCAAATATATATATATATATATATATATATATATATATAGATTCCCTTAAGCTGCGATTATCCTAAATGTTTTGGCAAAGTTTTTTATCTACAATTTTTTTCTTTCTCTTGACCATTAGGTTTCTTACTGTTTTTTATTTTTATTTATTTTTTTTTTCAATCATTGCTATCTAAACTATATTTGTCTATTTAATTTGTAGTTTTGTTTTGTAGAATCATTTTCAATAATAATTGACTCGACTGCAGTTCATAATGCTTGAATTGTAACTAATGGACAATACAAGCACAATTCATATGTATTCCATACATACTCATAGTTATGTTTGTTTACTTGATTTTGAAATCCATATTCAATTTTTATTTTATAATTGTATTTCAATATTTTATTTCATACAGTAAATATACACGATATCAATAGCTATTGAATTGTATATACTTACCTATACAATTGATACTCATGTTCATCCTTGTCTTTTTTTTTTTTTTCGATTTCATTGCCACTTTATAGAAATCACATTAGAAAAACCTAAAGTGGCAATTGCAATCAGTAACACAGCATGTCTATTCCCAAACATATCACTGCTACCAGCTGTGTTGAGATTTTTCTTAAATTTTAATGATCACCTTCTAAAAAAAAAAACTGAACAGCTAAAGTACTAGTACAAAATTTATATACAGGTAAAAACATTATTGGAAGACTGCAAAAATAAATACACATTTTGTGAAATATTCACATTCGCATTTGTGTCGAGACAAAAGTCTTCTCATAAGCATAGATTTTTGGGTAAATTAAATGAATGTGTTCAGTTCAATTCTTGATTAGAGCTCTTGATTTAAAAAAATGATTTTTTTGTTTTTTATTTTATTTGTTTATCTATCTCAAGTTTTGGTTTATAGCAAAAAAAAAAAAAAAAAAAACACAACAAGTGTTTGGGGATTAATTATTTTTGCAAAAGTCTTTATACACAGACGGACATAAAGTAAATTACACAGGTCAACACTAAAAAGGTATCTGAAAAATCACATTGCAGATATTGCAGGTATAGTGATCCCAATCACCAGGAACATTTCACTTTTTTTCCCATCACGTCACATTTTTAACCCACTGAGGACCAACTTATAGGTAGAGCACAATAGTCACACATGTTTTATAGCCAAGACATGAGGCTACAAAAATGTAGTAATTTTCAAGTCACTAACTTATCACACATATCCCCTACAAGTCTTTAAAATTGTAAAAATCAAGAATTTATCAATTAACACTCATAAAACCATGGAAAAATGAGGGGTAAGGAGTGGCTGTAGAGTGAAAATTTGTTTTTGGTATAACAAACAAAAGACCGCAGATCTCAAAAATAAAATCGCACTGACAGAAAATGCGCAGGCATCAAAAATATGAAAAAAAAAGAATAAAAATACCGATTTGTGTGTCCGTCCGTATGGTAAAAATTGTACCATTTTTGAAATCTGCGGTCTTGTATTAGTAATATCAAATACAAATTTCCACTCACTCTTTACAACAAATTTTTCCACGGTTTTATGAGGTTTAATTGAGAAATTCTTGATTTTTACAACTTTAAAGACTTCTAGGGGCTATGTGTGAAAAGTTAGAGACTTGACTATAAAACTTGTGTGAAAAATTTCCTCTACCTATTACCTGGAAAATTTTATAACCTAAAAACCTCTCAAAGAGAAAAATTTTCTTTGGTCCTCAATGGGTTAAAAATGTGACGTGATGCAAAATTTTCAGTTGACTTTCTACACTATATTAAACCTAAGGAATAATAATTTTGAAGAGTTATTCCAGATATAAATTTTTTTTTGTGATTTTGTTTAACTGTGTTATTTAATTTTTCATATAGATTCCCATACAAAATTGTTCAGAAAAGTAACAATTTATGGATTAGCTAATCAAGGAGTTCATTATAAAAATGTATGTTTCCCTGAATTGCATTATGTTTAATAATGGATTTTTTGAACATGTTGGTCAAATACTTTGTTAATTAAAGTGAATATTTAGGAGAGTAAGTTTATTTTTATACTCTTCACCACCATAGGTGGGGAGGGTATTATGCGTTTGTGCTGATATTTTTAACACACAAAAATATTGGTCTATGACCCACATTAATTTAAACCAATCGGCTTAAAATCACTTTTTGAGTCTATTGAACGATGTCCGTCCTTCCGTCTATCCGTCTGACGGTCTGTACTTCCAAGTAAGCGTTGTAATCAAACTACAGGTCGCAATTTTGAACGAAAATTAGTGAAATTTTGCAAATAGAGTTCTTACAGTCCAAGAACAAAGTCTTTTGAAATTGGTTATGATCGGTCCATTATTTCACCTAGCCCCCATACAAATGTCCTCCCGGAAAAGGGTTTAACGATCATAATTCCCTTAAATACAGCAATATTTTAAACAAATTTTGGCACATATAAGTCTAAATCTGTGTGCCGAATTTCAGGAAGATCGGTCCATAATTGACCATAGCTCCCATATAAACCCCTTTTCAGAAAATCACTTTAACGAGCATAAATCCCACTAAAATGTTAGTATCAATTTAAAATTCCGCACAAATAAGTTTTATATAAATATAAATGACAGTTCCAAATTTTACGAAGATAGGTCCATAATTTACCATATCTCCCATATTATATATATAGTGAATATAGTGATTCTTTCGAGAATCACGCAAAAGTGAATAAATTCATATAAATGTTAGTATCGACGTAATATTCTAAAGTCGTATATTTTGTTTTACACTTAATATAAATATCGGTCCACAATTGGTCCAAGTCTAATTAAAGACCGCTCTCCGAATTTCGATTTACACAATTTTAGGGTATCATATGGTCGGGCTTGTCCGACAATATCTTTTTTCTCGTTTTCTTTATCTTATCAGAACTTTACAGAAATATAAAAGTGTTTGAAATTGTACACAGAAAAAATAATAACAAATATTTTTTTAAACAAATCGTTGTTTCATTAAAATTTAAATCTTATTAATTTAATTATTCAATTTTAATATTTTATTTTATTGGATTTGAATAACTTGTGTATCTTAAACAAAATAAAAACAAATTTATTTTCGACATACTTTTTAAAAATACAAAACAATTACATAAATTATTTTTTATGATTCTAAACTTTCAGAGGTAAGTAACATTGATTTTTACAACATTTCCTAACAATTAATAATACTCCTCCTCTAAAAGGGACCATTTTAACTCTGCTAGTAAAATTGGTTTATAAAATGAGATATCCGAGGGCTTTTAACTACAAACTTAAGACTGCTCCATATCGATGGCATTCAACTATTCCAGGTTAAAAATATTTCTTGTCAACTCAATTTAAGAGGAATATGTTTGGCATCTTGAAACATAAACTAGCAAAGTCACAGGTTCCTCTGTATGGATATTTTTTCTACATTCAAATAAAGGATGCCTCTTTCAAGTAAGATGTAAAAATTGAGTTTATTCTTATATTTGTTTATGCTAAACTGATTCTGTTCAATTTTAAGGTCTCTTCCGCGCTGAATTAAGATTTCCAAAACAAATCTGTCCATTCCGGATTTAATAATACAAATCAATGTAACGGCATATACCCAAAGTTAATGGGAAGCAATGACTCTAATATGTATTTTAAAGATGGCAGAATTCAACACACATAATTTGCAACATGAGAATCCGACTGCCGTTGACCACGAGTCACTTAATTGAGTTAACCTTACGCATCCACTTTAGTCGGTCAATAAAAAATTTAGCAAAATTTAGAGTATGAATATCAAATTATAGACTGAGTGATTATCGAATTAACTTCTCATGTAAGTATCACTTTGAGATCGTTTTTTTGAAACAGTATAATAATATATTTTATTTTTATAGGTTGAATTGGCATTTTTAATTGGAGGAATGTACTTTGCGAAAAGAAATAAACGCCTTTGTTTTTCATTTTTAATTTACACTAATATTATCTGTAAGAACATCTAAATTATATTAATGTAGCATTAGTATTCATAACACTGCATTAGCTTTAATAAATATATTTATTTTAATTTATTATTACTATTATTTATCACTATATTAATTGATTTTATAATAAATTTTGCTTGAATTTATTTTTAAAACCAAATATTATTTTTCTTGTTTTACTAAAAAAAATTATTGAATTTTAGAAAATTTTCAAATATTATATTTTATAAATAGCAATAATATTTTAATAAAGAAAAAAACTTTTTATTTTCAATAAAATATTTACGAATGTGAGTATTTGATTTTACTAATTCAGTGATAGGTCCGATTTCATTTAAAAATATTATTGAGTTTAAGAATTTAGTAATAGAATTTGAAATTTAATTTTTTCTGTGTACTTAATTTGTAGAAATTACGATTTTTTAAACTTTTACATACTCGAGATAGTCAAATTTGACACAATGTAGCTTATCTCGTGTTAAAACAAGGTGACTAGAAGATGATTTTTAGCTTAGGTCCTTCTCTACACCTCTTCTATACATTTTAATTGGATCCGTGGAGTAGTTTAGGAGATACAGATTTATTACCAAAAATTTTGCGTTTGGCGCCGAAAATGGCGATTAATTCAGGGAAAGGCGATATCAATATTTTAATGATCACGTTTTGTTTTTTTATTTATTATTACGTAAAATTCATTTTTAGAATTTTAAGATTATTTCTGAGTTAAATGGGTAGAAAATGATGTATAGTTCAGGGAAAAGTGATATCAACACTTTGATGATCCCGTTTAATTTTCCTATTTATTAGTAAGTAAAAAAATATATTTCTAGAATTATAAGGTGTTTTTTGGCGGAATGATAATGTCCGTCCGTCTTTACATTTGGGTAAAATGGATCGAAAATGGCCTTAATTCAGAAAGAGGTGATATACGAATTTTGATGATCATGGTCTATATTCTCTAGAATGCATTTCTAGAATTTTAAAATATTTTTGGCAGAATGGCTATATCAGGTCTGTCTATACATTTGGGTGACGTGGGTTAAAAATGGCACTTAATTCTGGGAAATATGTTATCAATACTTTAATATTTAGTTTTAGTTTTTATATTAGTCAAGAAGTAAAAAAATAATATACTTTTGGAAGTTTAAGACGTTTTTTTAGAGAATTCGAATGTGCGTACTTCCCTCCGTCTGTTTATTAATTTTCGCAAAACTTGCCAATTCAAAATCGTTTATTTTTTGACTCAATTAGATATAGACTTATAATTTTCTTTATACAATGTGTTGTTGAAATTTCAAATGAATATATCTCGAAGAATATATAAGAGAAACAGTACATGCAGGCATGTTTTCTAAAGGATTTATTAAGGACTTTAGTGTTGAACATTTACTATGACATAAGTATCCTATTTTGAACGCCCATAACTCTGCTCCTAAAACGTATATGGGATCCTGCTCTAAATTTTACTGTACTCTGCTACGAATGTGTGAAATTTCACGTAAGTCTAGCCAGCAGATTAGAAGTTACAGATTTATTTCAATTCTGCCCGATTGTTTAATGTTTGATAAAGCAAAAAAAATGTCGGCACTTAAGTTGTTATACCCTACACCACCGTAGGTGGTTGGGGTATTATGTATTTGTGCAGAAATTGTAATGCACAGAAAAAATTCTCAGACCTCCACTTTAAAGTATACCGTTCGACTCAGAATGACTTTCTGAGTCGATTTAACGATATTCGTCCGTCCATCCGTCTAGTCGGCTGGCTGGCTGTCCATGTAAAGCTTGTGAAAATAATTTGATGAAATTTGGTACATATGACTTTTATGGCACGGACGAAGCCTATTGAATTTGGTTATGATTGGCCCATTATTTCACCTAACCCCCATACAAATGTACTCCCGGAATAGAGTTTTAACACTAACAGATGCCCTAAAAATTTGAATATTTTAATGAAATTTAGCACAAATAAGTTTTATATAAGCACAAATCCGTTAGCTGAATTTCATTAAGATCAGTCCATAACTGACCATAGCTCCCATATAAACCCCTCTCCCGAAAATCACTTTAACGTGCATAAATCCCATACAAATGTTAGTATTATGTTAATACTATTTTACACAAGTAAGTTGTATAAAAGTAAAAACAAAATTATGTGGATCGAAACACGCAAAGAAAAAACATGGTTGGTCAAATCATAATCGGTAACTATCATTAATGTTTAGGTTTATGATTCCCTCAATCATATCAGTTTATACCCTTTTGTGAACATAATATTGTCCTATCCAATATTAATATAATATGGGCCTTACAATCATAACATTTATATGTGATAGTCCTCACAACCATACTGCATAAATATAACATGATCCCTATATTAAATATTATAATACCCCCAATCATAATACTATGCATACGGTTAAAATGTATTTTTATTTATTATTATTATTTTTTTAATTTAAATTTTGCGAATAGAAAATAATTAAAAAACAAATACCACAGCCTTCAATGGACGATTTCGTTCAAGAAAATTCATCTTCACATTCACACACCTAAAAGAAAATTTTAGAAATACATTTTTTTTATTATTATTTTTATATTTGACCGCACTGAATTATTGATATTTATTGTACTTACCGAAAAATATTTCCAATTTGAAATGTGGCCATTGATGATTTGCTCCGTCAGCACTCCATGGATCTCGTTATTAAAAAATAATAATAGTTTTTTAATAAAAATTTTGTGAACTTTTTTAAACGTTTTTATTCACTTTACGTCCGTCACATTTAAGATTTCATTACTGAATGAGTAAATTATTTCGAAAGAGAGATAACAATAAAGACGAGCATATTATTGTCACCCCTCGCATTAAAATATTACATACAAATATTTCATTGAAATAATATGTTACTATGAAACATATTATTCTTTTAGTACACCGACTTTATATTATTACAAAGTATCATATGTTAAAATGATCAGAACAAAAAATAATTGATTCAGCTTAGTCTAAAACACAATAATTTGATTGTGTTAGCCATATAAACTACTTAGGAACATCACTTGATTTCCGCGAGCATTTCGGAATCATGTTTTTTCTTTGCGTGAATGGTGTAGGGTATCATATGGTCGGGCTTGACCGACTATATCTTCTTCTCTCGTTTTTTGTATGAAATCTACTGGAGTTTTTCGAAAAAAAAAGTTCAGAAAATTTTAAGAACAAATATTCTGTAACATTTTAAGTTGCATTCCATGAAAATTTGTGTAGTTTAGGACAATTTTCAAAAAAAAAAATAACAAAAATATTAGGACAAAATATAATTTACAAATACTTAAAGCAAATTCTGTTTAAATACCTGAAGTTGATGGTTCCATTTTAAATTTTTATTTTAAAAGACTTTTTATTTAAAATAAGTACATTGAAAGTTGATGATAATTTAATTTTTTTACTCTTTTTCAAAAATGTAAAAAATGTTTAAATTTGACAGCTGCTTAAAAGAAAACTACATAACTTAGCTTGCAGATTTTAATTAATATTGATACATAATTTTGTGTTTTTTTTTTTATTCAGTAGCCAATTTTGTTACAAAAATTTTAATTTCAAAATTCAATTAATCGCCACATTTGTCACACTTTACCCCAACTTGCGACTGTGTAATGCAAAGCATACATATTTAGTGCAGATATATATTTTCTTAATTCACATTGATGACTAACTATATATTATGAAGCTTTTCTTAAAATTTTATGCTTTAAATTTTCAAATAATATTTGTTATACGACCTAATTTTATTAGAAACGTAGTTTTCATGATGCCTAACCCAGCACGTAATTAGAGATTATACATCTTATATAAAAATCTTAGACGTACAAAAATGAGTCTACTAATCAGTTTAAAATTTCATTTCTATAACAAAATCATAAATCATAAAAGCCAGAAATAAAGCAAAACATCTGTTTTTTTTTCTATACTGTTATCAATCATATTTACTTTATACGTATTTTATTAACTAATTAAAGTATAATTAAATTTATATTTAAAAAAATATGAAAAACTACAAAACTTTAAACAAAGAAAAATTAATTTAAATTTAAAATATTTAATTATTTATTATTATAGTTTGCAGTTATGACATGCGTTTGTTATTTGAACATCTGTGCAAAAAGTCAAATGAAAAAAAAAAATCCATTTACGTAACATTAACACAGTTATTTAAGACAATACTAATTTCATTTCAATTTTCAACAGTGTTTTTTTTTTTACTTTGGCTTCTTATCAAAATTATTTTTTTGTTCATATTTATTTTATTTAACATTCCATTGTTTGGTATGAAATTAAACAGAGAATATATATTAATGGAAATGAAAATATGTGAAGAGAATATTTTCATCATTAGTAATAATAATAAGTATTTAGTACTGAAATTCGTGTCAGTTAGAAATTTTTTTGTTTCATACTTATTTTCTTTACACAACAGTTGCTGTTTTTTATTTTACTGCTGGTGCTGCCATTGCCGTTGAACACTTTTGTGCTTAGATTAGCAATTACCTAATTACTTAAAAATGCCATTCAGTCTGGAAGAATGTGCCAGCAAATAAACGTGAAAAAAAAGAAACTATATAAAAAAATAATTATATATATAAACAAAATATAAATATTTGTACGTTATTCACACGTATAACAGTGACAAGCAAAAGTAAAAACACAATATAAGAATTTTTTTAATATAGAAATAACAGCAAAAAAAATCATATTAATTATCCCAATTTTAAAAAAAGTTCACTTTCTTTTTATAATTTTAAACCATTTAATATATTTTTATATAGCCTTATTATTATCACCCACTGTACAACTACTTGTTATATCAAAGAGCAGCATTTATTATTTAAAATATTTAATTAAAACAAAGTGTGTGAATATTTCATGATAAGAAAAGTATCACTTTTTTTTTTCTTCTGTAAATATTGTTATCATTTTGATATGTAGAGTATTTTTAATGGCACTAAAAATTATATTAAATAAAAATCTTATGTTATTTTTTTATAGATTATAAAGTTACAATCATACAACAACATTGTATTATCATCAGATGATCTAATATTTATAAATGTACATTAATCATACCATGAAGGCTGGTTGACCTAATCTTACCTCTCGGTGTGATGATAAATTTAAACAAAATGTGACTGAATTTTTAAATAAAATTCCGTCATATTCGTATCAAGCACTGGACTTCAAAGCAAAATTATTATCAGCTTATTTAAGAGGTCGAATTTATGAACTTGTTGTCGATCCAGTTGGTTTGATGAAGTACAGTGAAAAAAATTTCTCATGATTTTGTTTAATATTAAATAAGGAAAAAAAAAAAAAAAAATTATCAGCAAATATAAATTTGCATAGTTCCATTTAATAATTTTGTTATTAAAAATATAACAATGAGGGATTATTTTTATTATAACTAAATTCAATTGGTACGATTTAAATAATATTTTTGAGGCGAATCAGACGAAACATAAATATTCAGAAAATTTAATTTGATTTACAAACGATTAAAAATATGTGTATAACACGTGTGAAGTTTGGAAAAAGAATTGCAAAAAAAAATTTAAATTAAATAATGATAAAACGAGAGAGAAACTATAGTCGGTCAAGACCGATCATATGATACCCTACACCATTGTTTATGAGCTAAAAATTAGACCTGTGGCCAATTGTAGACCAACACTTTTACTAAATGTAAAATAAATGATACAAATACAGAACTATGCATTGATACTAACATCTATATGATTTTTTGCTCTTCTCTCTTCCGAGAATCGCCCAATTTACCATGGGAGCTATGGTAAATTATGGACCGATTCTCATAAATTTTGGCAATGTTGTTTCTATTTATATAAAACTTATTTGTGTCGAATATTAACTTGATACTATCATTCGTATGGGATTTATGCACGTTAAAGTAATTTTCGGAAGAGGGGATTTATATGGGAGCTATGGTCAATTATGGACCGATCTTGATAAAATTTGGCATACTTATACTAAACTCCTTTGTACCGAGTTTCATTGAAATATAAATGCTATAAACGATCATAAATCGTTAAACCCCTATTCCAGGAGGACATTTGTATGTGAAATAATCGACCTATCATAACTAATTTCAATAGGCTTCGTCCTTGTGTCAAAATAATTATTCGTGCCAAATTTCATCAATATATCTTTAAAATTGCGACCTGTACTTTGTTTACATGGACAGCCAGCCAGCCGACCAGACGGACGGGCGAACGGATATCGTTAAAGTGATTCTGAGTCGAACGGTATACTTTAAGGACTAAATATGTGAAGCTTCTATATATACCCTACACCACCATAGGTGATTGGGGTATTATGCGCTTGTGCTGATATTTGTAACACACAGAGTCCGATAATTTTTTCTGTGTGTTACAAATATCAGCACAAACGCATAATACCCCAACCACCTATGGTGGTTTAGGGTATATATATAGAACCTTCAAATATTAACATAAATCTTATATTATTATTTTAATACATAATTTATTATATTGCTTATACAAACATATATGTCCAATATTTTGATCCATTTTGTGTACTTTTGGAGCACTTCTGAAGATTTTCTTTATCATGAGTTTAAAAACTCGATGTTTGAACTTTTCGAACTTGTCAACAAAATCGCAAAAAAGTTTTATATCATTAAAATTCTTATTTTTTAGGCTTGATATAGTGTTTCTAAAATAGTATAGTCAAATGAAAATTTTGCGCCACATTTTTAATCCATTGAAAACCTAAAAAAAATTGCTTACTTGAGGAGTTTTTAGGTTATAAAATATAGAGGAGAAATTTAGAGGAAGAGGAAATTAGTCACACATGTTTTATAGGTAAGACATGATGCTATGAAAATGTAGTACTAGTCAAGTCTCTAACTTGTCACACATAGGCCCTAGAAGTCTTTAATTTGTAAAAATCCAGAATTTCCCAATTAACCCTCATAAATCCATGAAAAAACGAGAGAAAAAGATATAGTCGGTCAAGCCCGACCATATGATACCCTACACCATTATGTACAGTATAATTCGGGGAGGGGTCTTTTATTAGACTTTCAGTCAAATGTGGACATACAAATACAGAATATTACGTTGATGCTGACATTTATATAAATTTATTCACTTTTGGGTGATTCCCGAAGGGGTGCCTTATATGGGAGCTATAGTAAATTATGAACCAATCTTTGTAAAATTTGGTACTATCATTTATGTTTATATAAAACTTATTTGTGTCGAATATTAACTTGATACTAACATTTTAATAGGATTTATGGTCGTTAAAGTGATTTTCTGAAAAGGGGTTTATATGGGAGCTATGGGTAATTATGGACCGATCTTTTTAAAAATCGGCATACTTATTAAGACTTATATGTGCCAAATTTCATTAAAATATTGCTATATTTAAGGGATTTATGATCGTTAAACCCTTTTCCGGGAGGATATTTGTATGGGGGCTAGGTTAAATAATGGACCGATCATAAACCTGTGTACCAAATTTCATAAATTTTGGTTCAAAATTGCGACCTGTAGTTTGATTACAAGGTTTACATGGACGGACAGACGGTCAGACGGACAGACATCGTTAAATCGACTCAGAAAGTGATTCTAAGCCGATTGGTATAAATTAAGGTGGGTCTTAGACCAATATTTTTGGGTGTTACAAACATCAGCACAAACGCATAATACCCTCCCCACCTATGGTGGTGTAGGGTATAATGAGGAATAAGTAGTGGGTGTATAGGGGAAATTTGTATATAATTAGGGTGATCGACGCGGTTTTCCAACCGGTTTTAAAACCGGTTTTTTCAGTCAATGTTCTGTCGGTTTTTTCAAAATGTTCATTTTTCGAATGTCGAATAGACCGGTTTTTTTAAACACAAAAGACCTGTTTTAAAAATAGCATTTTATTTCAGTAAACATGTACTAAATAGTGATAGTGATATTTGAAAATTTAGGAATAATTTTTCAAATATTCATAAAGGCTGATTTCTTATGTTTTTAAAATATAGTTTAAGTCTAAATTGGAATTTATTCTGTAATATTAAACAAATAAATAATTAATAATTATCCTGTATGACCCAATTTAATTTTTTTGATCCAACATTTCCTTATTATTTAAAGGTGTTGTGTTAAAAAAGTCTCACCTGCAGAATCGTTTCAATTGAGACAGGCTTCCATATTAAGCCATGGTTTCTGTTTATGCTAACTAAAATTTAGATGATTTTTTCTACAATTTTGAAACATAGTTATCTTCTAGTCATCTAGATATATAATTTGCTTAGCATTTTTTCTCCATCCAAAGCTTTCTGAAGCTACCAAACGACGTAGAAAATTAAAATTTCAAAATATGGCTCCTAATGGACCATGGATCTATATATAAGGATTTAAATATATCTTTCCTAAGCAATGTTTACTTTCCGGAGCTTTCTGAAGCTCCCGGACGACGTAAGAAACTAAAAATCGGCATACTTATAAAACTATTCATTCAACAAATTCTAACAGTGCCAGATGTTTCTATCAGGGACCAAAAAGTCTGTTTTGGTATTAAGAACTTTTGAGTTGCTATACTTATTGTTTGCTCTCCAAATCCTATAAAAAACTGATTCTGTATTTCGGCCAGGGAGCGCATTTACGACGATTTTTTTATTTTGAAAGGTTTACGAATTTAAAACTTTAATCAATATAATTCCAATAAATTTGAACGGCTTCAAATAATTGACTTCGATTAGGGAGAGGAAGGTTGTTCATATTTTTTTCTTTTAATTTTCGGATTTGTTTATGCATATTTTCATTATTATATTATTTTTCCTGACATTGTTAGGCTTTTACGCTTGTATTTAATAAATTTTAACTTAATTATAAGAATTGATTTTTTTAAAGAAATGTAGTCTTTTGATATAAATATCAACTGCAAAAAACCGGTTAACCGGTTTTTTCTGAATTTCAAAAGGTGCAACCGGTTTTTTTAAAATACCAACTATTCGAACTATTCGAAAACCGGTTTCTCAAAAAAGTCGAATAATCGATCACCCTATATATAATATAACTAATACTAGACCGCAGATTTCAAAAATTTTAAAATCGCATTGACAGAAAATGCGTAGACACCAAAAGACCATATTTAGTCTAAGGAGTTAAAATTAGGTCAAATTATTCACAATATATTTTTCTTATAATTTTTTGTTAACTGTTATTTTATTTATTTATTAAATTGGTATTTTTATTTTTTTAAATTATTGATTGCTACGCATTTTTTGTCAGTGCGATTTTAAACATTTTACCATTTTTGAGATCTACTGTTGTTTGTTATACCAAATACATATTTTTTCTCTACACCTACTCCTTACCCCTCATTTTTCAATGGTTTTATGAGGGTTAATAAAGAATTTCTTTATTCTTACAACTTTAAAGAATTCTAGGGTCTATGTGTGACAAGTTAGAGACTTGACTAGTACTATATTTTTATAGTCCCATGTCTTTGCTATAAAACATGAGTGACTAATCTGCTCTACATATTACTTAGAAAATTTTATAATCTTAAAACTCATTATGGAACCATATTTTCTTTGGTCCTCAATGGGTTAAAATTGCGACGTTACGGGAAAAAACCTAAATGTTCCCAGTGATTGGAACATTTCGGTTTCTTTTCATCTTTTCAAAATGGATAAACCTTAGGGTTAGAAACGAGAAAAAAATATCAACATTTTATTTTTTTACATATTATTGATTTATTAATAGAATAAAAAAAAATAATATTTTGATGTGTTTAATATTAAGTTTGACCGTATGTGAGTATGTGTAACATACCTTAACTATAGCAAGTATGCGTCCAAGGCAAGCGGCACGGTAGTTGTTTCCGTTCTTAGAGCCCAAACACAAGCAAGCGGAGTTGGATGTTGTTTTCCGCTCTAAGAGAGAAATGCAAATTAAATGAAGACGGCGTCCAACAACGGATTTTACATATATTTTGTTTTTGTTTCTTTATATTTTTTGTGTTTTGCAACAACAAAACTACATATATAAAAAATGTTTTTCTTCCTCTCTTAAATTCCATACATAAAAAATATAAAGCAAATCATTCTATCTCTTTCCTTCTTATGTAAATTTAATGTAAACCTATGTGATTCATTTTGCAACAACGGCAACACTGACAGAGAGGGAGAGTGAGAAAATGAGAGCTTTTGAGAATCCGTTGTAAGAATAAAATAAATTTTAATTTTCAGCGGATTCCGCTGTGTTATTTTAGTTGCCAAATCTTCATATAAAAAAAATAATCCGCTTGGTTTTGTTTGGGCTCTTAGAGAGAAATGCTAATTAAATTAAATACGGCGGCGAGGAACGGTTTCCACATGCAATTTGTTTTTGTAAATTTATATTCTTTACATATGGCAACAACAAGACTACATGTATAAAAAATTAGTTTCTTCTTCTCTTAAACTCTATACATAGAAAATATAAACTAAATCTTTCTATCTCTTTCCTTCCTATATAAATTTAATATAAACATATGTGAATAATTTTGCAACAACGGCAACACGGACAGAGAGAAAATGTAAAAAAGTGAGAGCTTTTGAGAAACCGTTGTAATAAAATAGATTTTAATTTTGGATGGCTTTGCTTTTCTTTATTGAGGTGTCATATTAAAGGTATCAAAATTATCTTTAATATGTTTTTTTTTTCTTAACAACAAAATGGTCAATATTTCGCGATTTACAGTTCTCTGGTAAATATCTCAAAAAATTGTTTTTTTTAATTTTTCAATTTTAAAAATATATTAATGGTAAAAATGTTTTCTATAACCGTGGTAAGTGGCATTATGGAACTCGCAATATTTTATTAATTGTCTTTTTAAATGTTTTTTAACGTTCATTGAGGCGTATAGTTAAAGGCAATGAAATAATCTTTAAGATGATACCTGAAACATGTTTTTCTGTTGAATTTTAATGGTCGATAATTCTCAAATTATACTTCGCGCTCGCGTATCTCCAAAAATGATATTTTTAAATTCGTGAAAAATATAAATGTAAAGGATGGACCTAAATGGTCTCTTTAAGTATCGTGTTGATACTCTCAATGGTTTCTCAGAATATTTTGCACTTTCAAATCGCTATATTTCGTGAACCACTTGATAAAATTATCTTAAATTTGGAGTCAGCCTTAATTTTGACGAGCATAATATATTACCAAATTCAGAGGAGCTGATAAATGTAAAATTTCATATTTCTAACTTTTAATTTACTAAACCAATTTCAATGAAAGATAAGGCGAATGTTCATACTACTCAACAGCACTGATAGGCAAAATAATTTTAATATAAAATTAAATTTGGCTAAATAAGAAAAAGGTGTCTTATTTAAGTGTCACCCAAAAACCTACACATAAGAAAGTTTCCAGAAGGCCTTTTTCAGAGCTGGGAGGCCTTTCTCAAATCTTCTACTTGCATTTCGTGTTCATGTATCTTTTACATGCAATGTCAATCCCTTACACATTCGCGATCTAATGCAGTCCTTTGAATGAATGAAGCTTTTAACATAACTAAATGAATTTTGTTTATTTTGTGTTTGTAACGGTTTGAATAGTTTTGTTGTTGCTAAATCAAAAAATATTATATTCTTACTTCCCTTCTAAGAAAAGACGATGAATTTTTCCTGCAAAGATTTGTTATAGCTTAAAACAAAATATATTAAAAAAACGTGAAGTCGGAACTTCTATCTTAAACAAGATGTAAATAGACCTTGTAGTAGACCAGCACGATGCACATTGGGGTAGAAGGGGTCGAAAATGGCGATTAATTCAGGGAAAGGTGATATCAAAGATTTAATGATCACGTTTAATTTCTCTATTTATAAATAATTAAAAAAATGCATTTTCAGAATTATGAGATGTTTTTTGGCTGAATGGCAATGTCCGTCCGTCTATACATTTGGGATAAATGGGTCGAAAATGGCAATTAATTCAGGGAAAGGTGATATTAATACTTTAATATTTAGATTTAGTTTTTATATTAATCAGAAAGTAAACAAATTTTTTTTAAGAATTCTAATGTCTGTCCTTCCGTCCGTCCATTTATTATTTTTGGCAAACTTGCCAACACAAAATGTTTTTTTTTTTGACTTAATAAAGATATCGACTTCAAAATTCCTTTCTACGATAGACAATTTTGTTCCTTAATAAATTACAAAAAATATGATAAAATCGGTTGAAAAGTTGAGATTGTTGTGTTGTTTAAAGTGGCATAGTTTCGGTTCTGTAAAAGATATTGATTTCAATCTTTTTCTGTATAACGAAGAATTATATCAGCGAGTTTATACTTTTTCTGATTTTTTGAAATTAAAGTAAAATTTTTGTAAAAAACTTTTTTTTGAGAAACTATAAATATTTTATCTGAAATAAAATATTTGTTATAAAAGATATCTTAACGAAATTTTCGGTGGATGTAGTACACTTTATTGAATAAAATGAGAAAGTAAAAAAACTTTAAGATTTTCATAAAATGAATTCCAAAATTCCCAAAGAAAACGCCGAAAATCCCAAAAATGGGTTTTTTCACATTTTCGGCTATAAAATCCACATTTTTCCGAAGTCTCGTAGATTTTGATTGAAAAATTTTAACAACAAGTAATAGATTCTTAAACTGCATTCCGTTTGGCGAGTCGTGCTTTGGGATTTGAGAAAATATAGTCTAAACTTTCATATAAAATGGGTCGAATTTGGTAGGGTGTGTACCTTGACCATTTGAGTCATTGGGCTTGCTTTTTATTTTAGAGTCTTCTCTGTGAAGATGCCTTTCAGAAAAGTATAAAATTATTATATGTTGTTAAACAAAATTTTATTTTAGAGAAAAAAGAGTGTAGATACTTTTTCGGCCAAAAAAAACACAAAAACTCGTCATTTTTGCAATTTTCAAATTCAAAATCGTTTATTTTTGGATTTCTTTTATTCAATTCTTTAATTATCTTAAGAAAAAACAAATGAAATCGGTCGCAAACACTAGGATATATTTGAAAAAAACTGAACATGCAAAATTGAGGTACTTAAAAATTCAAAGGCAAATAACTCAAAAACTAAAAGAGATAAATAGGACATCTAAGCATGTTTTTTGTAGGCCTTATCAGTGCTTATAATAATGTATTAAATTTTTGAAATTGGACGAGAAACAAAAATTTGGCAAACGATTAAAAAATTTGTATGTCAGAGGTACCCAACTTTGAGCCCCCTTAGCTCCGCCCCTGACGGGTCTGTTCGGTCCCCCTTCCAAACCTAACATTGTACTCTGCCACGCATTCGAAGGCATAACAAATTGCGTTCCCATTCATTTATTGATCTTTGAAAAGTACCTGTAAATTTTACTCATGGAAATTATTTCTATATGATTTGTTTACACTTTTTTAAGTGTTTTTTATGATAAAATTTTGATGTTTTTAAATTTTTATGATTATTTGCTAACTATTATACAACCGTTTTTACCTAATTTTGACTGAGTGTTACTAAAAATACAAAAAGAAAGATCTAAAAGGTTTTTTTAGTACCCTTGAGTTTTTTCCCCATTCAATAATAATCGGGTTATCCCTTTAATAGAAAGTACAACGGTTTCATCTGATCCATGTGCATTTAAAAACCTCTGCAATTCATTTATTGATCTTTGTTAAGTACCTGTAGTATTCACTCATTCAAATTATTCTTTTATGAAATTTTTTGAGATTTTTACATTTTTGTGATAATTTGCTAATTATTATATAACCGTTTTCTTGATCTTGAATGAATGATAATAAAATGCAAGCACATGACTAAAAAGGGTTTTTGTAAACTAATTTTAAGTTTTTCCAATTCAAATGAACTTTTGTCATTTTGCCATTTTCTGGAGAACGAAAAAGTTGTATGTGATAATTTCTTCACAAGAAAGAATTTGGCCTCTAATTTGATGCGGTACTGCAATTTGTCAATTTTGGGAACCGTCAACAAAATGAGAACATTCGGGTGTGACTACTTTTGCTAAAAATGTTATATACATATATGAAAAACAATCCACAATTAAATACTTCAACAAATCGTAGAAGGTAATTCCTGCTGCAGCTGAGTGATTAACTAACTATAGAGGAAATTTAAAAAAATGTACAAATTTTGCTACATTTTTACTATAGAAGTGCAATCGAAAGATTAAGAGATGAATATTTTTTTATCCGAAACCAAGAAGTTCTAGACATTAGTGGAAGACTGAAGAATAAAGAATTGTTTTATGTGTTCTAGAAGAAGACCAACGTATGTGCTGAATATTCAGAAGATATTACGGAATGCAAGGACTGCGCAGCTTAAAATTATTTTTTTTAATTTGTTATAAGCTAATGTATCTATTATTTATAATGAAATTGAAAAAAGATTCGGCCGTGCCGAATCTTTGATACCCTTCACCATGTTACTTAGTACCATATTACCATTTTTGTATGTATGTATGTATGTATGTATGTATGTATGTATGTATGTATGTATGTATGTATGTATGTATGTATGTATGTATGTATGTATGTATGTATGTATGTATGTATGTATGTATGTATGTATGTATGTATGTATGTATGTATGTATGTATGTATGTATGTATGTATGTATGTATGTATGTATGTATGTATGTATGTATGTATGTATGTATGTATGTATGTATGTATGTATGTATGTATGTATGTATGTATGTATGTATGTATGTATGTATGTATGTATGTATGTATGTATGTATGTATGTATGTATGTACATATGTATGTATGTATGTATGTATGTATGTATTTATGTATGTATGTACGTATGTATGTATGTATATATGTATGAATGTATGTACGTATGTACTTGCCCATAAAGAAAAAAACAACAACAATGCTTAATATTTTTCTGTGTATTTATATTATTAAATTTTTTTTAGTTCTTGCTCCATAACAAACGGAATGACAAACTTATATATACCCTTTACACCTGTGGTGAAGGGTATAAAAAATTAAACATAATAAATATTTTACTTGTATTCGATAAAATATTTCCATAAATTGCTGGTTGTAAACATAACTTTTTTCTTCAGAATAGCTAACAATATTGTTGACAAACATCTGAATTTTCAATTTAATATGACAACCAGAACTCTTATTATGGTAATTTAAACCCACCATCAACTTTTTCAAATTTTACGTTATATGGGAGGGGGCGGTAAAGTGGGCATTAAAGTGGGCGGACCACGCCCATTTTTTGTTTCCGAGTTTACATTGGTCCTTGAACTATTTGAACACAATTTCGTTGATTTTCACCTTATATAGGAGGTGGGCAGTAAAGTGAGCGGACCACGCCCATTTTCGGTTTCCGAGTTTATATCGTTCCCCGAACTATACGTACAAAATTTCGTTGTCGTACATGCTTTTGTTGCAGAAATATCAGCAGAAAAATATTTAACGGACACCCTGTGTTTCTAGTTTTTAGCCCATAACTTTTTTGTTTATTAACCGATTTTGTCCATTTTCAATCCCAAATAAACCTTATATATTTTTGTTAAATTTCGTTTCCCTATGTTGTCCCGTTCGAGCCCTATCCTGCTTTCAACAGACGGACAGACAGACGGACAGACGGACGGACATAGCTAGATCGACTCAGAATCAAACCAGGACCCAGAAAATATATACTTTGTGGGGTCTTAGATGATTCCTTCGACATGTTACACACGGAATGATAAAATCAATATACCCCACCATCTTTTTGATGGTGGGTATAAAAACATACCCAGGTATGCGGTTGTCAACATAAGGGTTAAATAATAAAATTTAAAAACTCTTTTTCAAAAATGTTTAAAAAAATTTTTGGGAAATTGATACATAATTTCCCAGCAAAAAAGGAATTGAAAAAGACCTGAAAAAGTCATAAATTTAACAATGTGTTGGCATTGGAAGGAAGTACTTTCTGGTGCAAAAGAGCTGCAGAAGTTCTTTTTTTAATCCATGGTTGTCATTGGTAGGATGTTCTTCTTTTATGCTTCTTGTTCGTTTCTTTTGAAGTACTTAAAACTATGTTTACGATTTTTTTTACAAATATTTAGTTTTAGCCTTATTAAAGGATAATATAAATGCATTAAAAAAATTTTATAAAATTTTAATTTTCTTAGAAATTATTAACCTTTTTTCCAGCTAAAATTTCATTTATTTTCACTTTTTTGGAAGTAATTATTAAGAACTTAAAAAATAGTTTAAAATATGCACTTTGTTCTTATTTTGAAGTGGAGAAATGTTATTTTTTGGAAGCTCTTGATCGTTTTTTGTTGGGTTTGTCTATTTTTATTCGGTACCCAACTTTGTTACAAAAATTAAAATTTCAAAATTCATTTAATCGCCACTTTTGACACATTTTACTCATGCGATGGAGGCCTAAAAATTTTAACGCTTTGCCTATATTTGCAATATCGCAATTTCAGAATTATCGCAATACTTAATTTCAATTACTAGAATCCTTACACCGATTTCTTAAAAAATTTAGTTATTTCTTAATTTTTCTATCATATATCTATGTACTAAATTTCAGAATAGGCTAGAATAACTTCTATTTTGAATCACCTTGAATAACTTTTTTGAATTGATTCTAATTCTCGCGATTCAGAAATATCTTCATAACTATGGAGCGTATTAAAAAATAATATACGAATAACTTGAAGATCATTTTAATTAAAACTTTTTGATATTTTTTTTTTTTTCTTTAATAAAATGAAACTAGTAGTTTTCGAGATATGCTTCAGTATATGGTGCGACCTCCATACAAATCGCCATTTATTGCAAGAAGTAGAGTCAATTCCAAAAAAAAAAAAAAGTGAGTGCCGCAGAATTATTATTATACTCTACACCACCATAGGTGAGGAGGGTATTATGCGTTTGTGCTGATGTTTGTAACACCCAAAAATATTGGTCTAAGACCCACCTTAATTTATGGCAATCGGCTTAGAATCACTTTCTGAGTTGATTTAACGATGTCCGTCCGTCTGTCTGTCCGTCTGTCCGTCCATGTAAACCTTGTAATCAAACTACAGGTCGCAATTTTTAACCAAAGTTAATGAAATTTGGCACACAGGTTTCTTATAGTCCAGGGACGGAGCCTATTGAAATTGGTTATGATCGGTCCATTATTTCACCTAGCCCCCACACAAATGTCCTCCCGGAAAAGGGTTTAACGATCATAAATCCCTTAAATATATTAAAGTTATTGAAATTTGGCCGATTTTTAAAAAGATCGGACCATAATTAACCATAGCTTCCATATAAACCCCTTTTCAGAAAATCACTTTAACGGGCATAAATCCCATTAAAATGTTGGTATCAAGTTAATATTCGACACAAATAAGTTTTATATGAACATAAATGATAGTGCCAAATTTTACAAAGATCGGTCCATAATTTACTATAGCTCCCATATAAGGCACTCTTTCAGGAATCACCCAAAAGTGAATAAATTCATATAAATTTCAGCATCAACGAAATATTATGTATTCGTATGTTTTATGTTACACTTATGAGTATCGGTCCATATTTGACTCCAAGTCTAATAACAAACCCCTTCCCGAATTAAAATGTATACAATGGTGTAGGGTATCATATGGTCGGGCTTGACCGACTATATCTTTTTCTCTCGTTTATTTATGAACTTTTAAATTCTTTAGTCCATTCCACCGAATACAAATACCGTTTCTGAGAAAATGTATTTAGAAGCATACCGAAGTTCATTATAATATGCAACAATGACATTTTGCATTAAGGGATCTTCATTTAGTTTGGTTTATTAATTCCTCTATAGAATTTTGTTGTTTAATTTTAAAAATTTAATGTCCAAGATTCTCATAAAAAAATATCATCATCAGTCGATGTTATTTTTAAACTTAGTTCATGACCTTACATAAAGTTAGTTTTCATGTCCATTTTAATATTACATTAAGCTAAAACATACAGATAATTTACAACATTTTAATAATTAAACAACTTAATTAAAAATAAAAAAAATAAAAGAACAAACAACTCTACAAACAGCAGTAGCAACAGAATTAAAATAAAAAAATTAAATAACATGATGATTATTATTTGCTAACAGTCTGACTTTGATGACATTTTTCCATAAAGGTTAAACTGAGTGAGTGAGTAGACTTAATAATAACAGCAACTCCAACTAGCAATATTTGGTCATGGTAACAAAACACCATGGTCATTTGGTACTCTTTTTATAAAAGAAACGAAAACAACAACAGGAACAGAAACATTTAATAGTATTTGCTTAAAAGTAGCAACAGTAGCCAACAGCAGCAGCACCAATAGTGTAAATATAGAATTAACCCATTAGGAAAGTAACTAGCTACTAGTGCTAACAACTGACAAACTGATTAAAGTTTGTATTAAACAAACAAAAGTTGAGAGAGAGAAAAAAAAAACTGGACAAAGAAAACAAGAAGCTAAATGTGGAAACTTTAGTAAAAATTGTTTACTTAACATTCTAAAAGCATTCATATGAATGCAAACTCAACTCAACCCGTAACAACTTAAACCGATTCAATCGACTATACCTACATACATCCATGCATACATAGATACTTTCAAACAGTTTAAACTAGTCATTCTGCCATTCAGCTTACTCAGTCACTTTGGCAGTCATCTATCAAATATAATGTCGATAAATAGCTGGTAAATACAAACTGGCAAATGACGACATTGCAACTGCAACTCATACTCTACACACATGTGTATGTCTGTAGTGTTGTATTATGTGTGTGTTTGTAATTCGTTGGAAAACTAAATGAAATGAGTGATTTTTTTTTTGTTTTTTTTGTTTTACTACCACCAAATAAATTGAATATTTGCACATCCATGTCAAGCCACACCATCATCATCAATAACAACATCTAACCAAACACACACACTAAGTGAGGCCGGCATATGAACACACATCACATGGATCATTGTTGTATACCCTGACTTTTACCAAGTAAATTCGATTGAAAAACAGTTTTATATTTTTCCAAAAAAAAAAAATAATAATAAATAAATAAAAAAACACTTTTTTGTATCAATTCTACTTTTTTCAAGAGCTAATAGTGTAAATGAAACTTCAATCGTTTGCCTAGTAGACGGTAGAGCAAAAAGTGTTTGTCCTATCTTTATGTTTGTATGAAAATAAGTTTGTGCACCATGGTATCATTTCATATCGTATATAATCATACAAACAATGACAGATACACGCAGTCATTGATAACGAAACGATAAATGTTGAGAATAATTTTCAGTTCATGTTTTTTTAAGAAGCTTATTTCAAATGCGCAAAGCAAAATGTGTTTGTGTCCAGTTTGCTTACATACCATCGTATACATCTATCCAGGCCGCCAGCTAGACAGATTACTAGCTAGCTTGCCTGAGTCTATGTGTAAAATGCTTTAACAAACTTTATAGCCAGCGGCCAATGTTCACAAAACTAACCTACCATCAACATAGAGGAATACACTATAAGTACGCATGAATTACACTCGAAAAATTTGGTGTTTGTACAATATTAGAGTACTGGAAAAATATACTACCGTTACTCTGGAAATCTGCTTTGTGGCCAGACGTAGATCAATTTGCTGCTCAATATGAGTCAGATTTTCAAAATCGGCCACTACACTGAACCAAAAAGTTGCATAAATACAAAGAAAAAATTCGTTTATTCAATGATTTTGATTCACACTAATTTTGACAGGTACATTAAATCAATGTATTACCATTAGTGTTTATAAAAAACCGACTTTTCAAAAAACCGGTTTGACGGTTAACCGAAGAATGGGTAAAATTAAAAACCGGTTTTTCGGTTAACCGTCTACTTAAAAACCGGTTAAACCGGTTAACCGACATTTTAATAATTGCTCTAATTTGAAGCTTAATAAAAATATTTTTGGTTAAATAAAGTGTTTTTCAACTTATGTACCAAATAATAAACACTGTTCTTTATAAATAGCGACTGATTTACGTCGAAAGTTTATAATACTTTTTTCAGCCTTTAGAGTCGTTTTAATATAATTTATAAAAACAATTTTTTGGCATCTTTTTGCACAGCTTTTGAAGCTTTATAATGATCTAAAATTATTCTATAAAGTATTTTTAATATTATTATTTTTTTTCAATTTTTCTAATTTAAAGATAAAATTAAATTATAGAAATGTTAAAGCATCTTAACAAAAAAGAAACTTCTGATGTTGGATAATGTACTTTATATTATGATTTATATTCAACGCTTTTGAAGTTTTTCTCTTAAAGAAATGTTTATATAATTTTTATAAAAAAATGTAATTAATAAAAACATCTGTATAAAATTGGTAAAATAATTAAATTTTTTTCTGCTAAAAAGAGATTTGTTTTTAATTTTTAAAAGAATTATTAATCATTTAAAAGTACATTTTCTTCACTTATTTAGTTCTACTTTTGAAGTCTTTATTTTTTCCTATTATCCTATATAAAATCGTATTTTTCTCTTAAGCTGTACATTAGTTCATTCGTATGAAATTAAAGTCTTTGTAAATGGGATGTTTATGTATCTATCTGATTTTATTATACATACAGTTTTAAAATATATTAAACTTCCAACAAGTAAATATATCACCTGACTACTTGTTAACTGAAACAGCAAGCATTTTTAGTAGTTTGAAAATATTTTCTTATATTTTAAATTCAGAAAAAAGTAACAAAAGAGGTAAATTTAGTGATATTTTTAGCAAATTTTTAAAACCGGTTAACCGACACCAAAAAACCGGATAAACCGGTTAACCGAAATTGAATGTTTCAAATTAACCGGTTCGCAAATAACCGAAATTTTAAGAAAAACTCGGTTTTTCGGTTAACCGCTTAACCGGTATATAAACACTAATTACCATATATTAACAATAAAATACAATGTACAAGTTCATTGATTCAATTTATTCATACATTGAATTAATGAACACATTTAATTTCAATGAACTCATATGTTGTCCCATTGAAACTATACGTAGAAAATGTATTATAATAATAGGCATATTCTATACTTTTAGTATTCACTTTATTTTAAATTAAATTATTAAAATTCATTACAATCAGTTAATATAAGTAAACATTAAATAAAATTCTCTATAATCTCCTTAATATAGATGCCATAAATATAACACTTATTATACTAGATAAACAAAATAGATGTTACAGACGTGATCGTGAACTCCAAAGTCTATGAGGTCAGGAATTTTTCTAAGATCAGCCGGCCAGTACGTTGGATGTACAGAGGACAAGAAATCAATGGCATTTTTGCGATCAACTAGTACCTCATAAATAGGGTTTGGGGTTTCCCGTAAAGCAATGATTTTTTATAAAGAATGTTATTTTTCTATTCAATACTATAATACAACATTATGAATCACATTCATGATTAATTAACAGAAAATAAAACAATATTGAAGTATGGCTTCCAATTTAAAATTTAAAAATTTTTAAATATTTCATGCAAATAAAATAAGTGCCTATTGTAAGCAAATGTTCCGAAGATTTAATTCTTTAATTAACTTTTCAAAATCGAATTTATTATCTCAGTCATTTCTTTGAAGCATTCATAACAATTCAATTCATAGACTTAAATTCTTTGACTTCGCAATAATTGCTTAAAGAATGCACTACCAATTATACAATTCAAGCTTAAAAAATATTTTGAATCATTGCAATTTTCTTCTATTTAAATCTTTTACGAATTAAAGAAAAAAATATTTAAAAAATATAAATATTTCCATTAAATTTGCAGAAGATTTGATTTAACAAAAATTCAATGATTTCTTTATAAAATGATACAGTGGAACTATGATTTTTAGAAAAGCGTTATGGAATAAAAAACTAGTATTTCTAATATTTAATTAAAAACTGTATACTTCAGATCTTTATCTAAAATAGTTTTTCATGATAAAAATTTAAAAAAGATAAATCGTCATCTATGGCATAAATTTCAGTATAAATAGTTTTTCTTATCGTTTTAATTCGTTCTAAAACATAAATCTAAAAACTTTTAAAGTTGGTTCTCAACAATATTTTGTAGTCAATTGATATAATGTTCGGAAATCTGATAAAAATTAGTTTTCATTTGAAAGATATTGTTAATCATTATTTTTTAAAATTTTTGAAAAATAAAATACGTTCATAGTTTAATATATTTACATGTTTTAAAATGTTTGAAAAGTAGTTACAATTCTACTTTTCAAAAATTTTAAAACGTGTATTTTAAATTTTGAAAAAGTAGCGGTATGTATTTCTGATGTTAAAAGAAAAGTTGTTGTCGATTTTTCATTTGAAAATTTTTACATATTTCAAAATTAATAATTTATGTTTTTTATTGCCAAAAATAGTCCAAAATCGTGCTTTAAAGATAGTATAAAATCATGTGATACAAACTGGACTTAATTATGTCGAAAAAATCTAAAGATATTGGCAAAAAAATATGAAAAAACCTTTCAGAGCCAAGAGATTTAAATGAAGTTTGAAAATGGTACATCATCATTAAAATGTTTAAAAGATTATAGCAATATGTAGGTAAAAACTCGAGTACTTGAAATATGAATTGACAAAATAAATCGTTTTTTCCCATCGAAAAGTCATCAAATAGAAGTTTTCATCAGCGCACCGATGAAATGTTTTTGAATAATATAAAATATCACTTGTATCGAATTTCATGTATTTATATTATGTATTAACATCAAAAATTGCTTTAGTAAGTAATGCGTTTATAATATAAACTTTATATTAATGTAAAATTTTCAATTAGGCGATACTAACAGTAAAATTTTTGCTATAGGATTATAAAACTACGTGAATATTAAATTTCCCGTTTTACCGGGAAAATTAAAAAAAATTTCCGGGAATTCCCGATGAAAAACTTACGGGAATTCCCGGGATTTCCCGCCCAGGTATTCCCGGACCCCAAACCCTACTCATAAAGTTGTCTACCTCTAAGATTCATCAATCTTGAACCCCAGTACATGTGTTTTGCATTATAATCGTCACATGCCAGGAAACGATCTCCTAGAGTGTTAAACAATTCTTCAAATTTTTCTATAGTCATTACAAAATCGTGTTGGCAATAAGCCGAGCTTAGAGTTAAACAACCTGAGAAACATTCAAGATGAATAGATGTTGCCTGCATGTAATTTTGATAATTCTTAGCCAAGATCTTTCAAAAATGAGATTTGAAACTTCAAATATATGTAACTCGGAAAATATAAATAGTAGATAAATAGATGTTTTTCAAAGGATTTATCAAGAGATTTAAGGCGATATAAAAATATTTGAAATCGGGTAAAGAATAAAAGTTCTAGTGGTTAAACATTTTCTATGGCACTAGTTCTCTATTACACTGAACCAAAAAGGTACATAAATACAATTAAAAAGTTCATTGTTACAATGAATTTGTGAACTAATTTTGACCCTATGTACAGGTTCATTGAAACAATGCATTCTCATACATTAATATTAAAATTCAATGTAGAAGATCATAGATTAAATTTATTCTTACATTGAATCAATGAACACCTTCATTAAATAAAATAAATAATTCCAGTGAACAGTACATTAAATTAATTATTTTAAATTAAATGATCAAGTTATATGATATTGAGCTAATATAAACGAAAATTAAGTATAAAAATATTACATTTCACTAAAAAATTTAAGTAAACAAAATGCATGTTACAGATGTGATGCTTTGTCATTTATAATAATATAACTCCTGTTGTCCTCTATATTGCTCAATGATGGAATATCCATTTAGACGCCACATTAATATAACTACAGCATTATCCTTAACAAACAAAGTTTATAAATAAAATGTTTAAAATTCGTTCAATTGCTTAAAATATTTGAACTAGTTACCTTTAAATCTTTTTGGTCTATAGAAATTCCCTTATTTTGACGAGCCCCAGATGTAGCATTCAAATCTTTATCAGTCTGTAATATATTTTTATTTAGAATTCAATTAAAATATTTCATGTATACATAAATATACTTACGAATAGAATCCTCTTGATTTTGAAATCACAATATTTTTTTTTGAAAACCTGCATCTTAGTGTTTTTATCTACATAAATATAAACGAAATATAATATTTAAAAACTGTTTAAAATCATAAACATTATTAAACTTACGTGTTATGAAGGCAAGTCTCCAAATTCCTTCTTTTGGGTAATTAATTTAATTTGGTGTATTCAATTATGCTGCTCGACTTCTCCTCTGGGAATAAATTATATTTATGTATTTTAATAATTCGATTTATCTTATTTACTTTTTAATTATTTTCGTTTTTAACAAACGCGTCATTTCTTGTTAAGAAATAAAAAAAAAAAAAAACTGAGTTGTAATTATTTTCGTTTTACTTTATTTCCCGTTAGAAAGCATTTATTTTAATATAATTTAATGAAATATTTCATTGGTTCAATGCTTTTGTTCATTGTGTAATACTTCTTATTAATTAAATCAATGTATTAGTACATTGAATAAATCAATTCAACGAGCTAATACATTAAATCAAATAACTGATTTACTTATTATATTAAGAAATAAATTTAATGAATGGTTTCAATGTAATGTTCATAATAGCGTTAATAATTTCATACAATTTTATTGAATATTTTCATTGAAGAAATTCGTACATTGAAGCAATGAATTCGTACATAAATTTTTAGCAAAAAATTAATGAATTTCATTTAATGTACTTCATTCATTGAAATTACTTTTTTAAGTGTATAAGCCCCCATACCACCGACCCTGAAATGTATGTATGACACTCCTTCGAAATATAAAATGTTACTCTCTTCAGCTACGTTTATGAATTTTAAGGCAATTTTCAAAATGTTAAAAAAAAATATTTGGAAATAATTTTATTAACAAATGCTTAAAGAAAAATATACTTAATCACCTGTTGATGGTACCATTTTACATTTTTACTTCAAAAGCCCTTTTAGAGGAGAATGTGAAGAATGTGTTTAATTTTTACAGCTGCATAAAAGAAAACAGCACAACCTAGCTTGAAGTTTTTAACTGCTATTGATACTTAATTTTGTATATTTTTATCGGTACCCAATTTCATTATGAAAATACTAATTTCAATTCCGACCTGCACTTTACGCATATTTACATGGACAGCCTGTCCGATGCACGTTGGGGTAAAATGTGTCAAAAGTGGCGCTTACTTGATTTTTTAAATTTAAAGTTTTGTAATAAAGTTGGCTACCGAATAAAAATAGACAAAATTATGTATCAACATCAATTCAAATCTTTAAGATAGGTTGTTTTGTTTTCTTACAAGGAGCTGTCAAATTTAAGAATTTTTTTTACATTTTTGAAAAATAGTAAAAAATTAAATTTTCATAAGATTTCAGTGTATTTATTTTAAATAGAAAGTCTTTAAAGGTAAAAATTTAAAATGAAACCATCAACTTCAGATACTTAAGTGTACTTTCCTTCAAGTATTTGTAAATTATATTTTGTTCTTTTTTTGAAAATTATCCTAAAATACACTAATTTTCAAAATTTCATGTAATGCAACTTAAAATGTTACAAGATGTTTGTTCTGAAAATTTTCTGAAAAATATTATCTACTTTATTATTATGAAAAAAAAATCGTGCGCATATATAGCCCGATTTGATAAAAAAAAAAACTCCTGTAGATTTCATAGAAAAAACAGCTCAAGTGCCAGACATTTTTTTTGCTTTATCAAACATTAAACAGTGGGAAGAATCGAAATAAATCTGTAACTTCTAATCGGCTGACAGTAACAGTTTGAGTTTAGAAGCAGGATCTAATATTCGCAACAGGAGCGGAACTATAGGGGTTCACCATTAGCGAATTTTTGTTCCTTACCCGATTTCCAACATGCAAAACATGCTTGTATGTACTACTTATCTTATATATTTTTCGAGTTATATACATTTGAATTTTAAAAAATCTCAATTTTACAAAATCTTGGTTAAGATTTTTCCATATATAGCCAAATATTTTCAATCGACTTTACTATATTTTATGTTGTTGGTTAAAAAACAAAATTATCTAACGAACGAAGAAAATTTTTAGTGATTATCTTTATTGAGTCAAAAGTTAAACGATTTTGAATTGGAAAGTTCGCAAAAATTAACAAACAGACGGGCAGATGGACGGACATTAGAATTCTTTAAAAAATCTTAAAATTCGAAAGATACTTTTTTTCCAATTCTCGATTAATATGAAAACCAAATAAAAGTATTAAAATTTTGATATCACCTTTCCCCGAATTAAGTGGCATTTTCGACACATTTAACCCAAATGTATAGACGGACGGACATTGCCATGCTG
The DNA here is from genome assembly GCA_951394005.1 of Protophormia terraenovae. Classification (NCBI taxonomy): domain Eukaryota; kingdom Metazoa; phylum Arthropoda; class Insecta; order Diptera; family Calliphoridae; genus Protophormia; species Protophormia terraenovae. The sequence continues at coordinate 88,928,868 of OX596075.1, forward strand.
CTAGGTTAGGTTGTAAGGATGACCATAGAGACCAAGGTGGTCCATTATGATTCCTTAAAAGCTGTACTCCTCTTCTTCGTGTTGTAGTGCAATTTACGCCTTCCATTTCGTTGCCTTGATATATTCAAGGAAAATCCAAGGATTTGTACCTCTGATATCAGTCAGCCTCTGAAAGAAAAAAGGTCCAAAAACATTAAATCGCCTATTGGATAGGGCAGGGCATTCACATAAGAAGTGATAGCTGTCTTCGACAGCTTCACTACACCACCTACAAGTATCATCTTCTTTAATTCGTAATCTTACCATATGCTTACCAAGAGTATTGTGACCAGTAATAAGATTAATTACCATTCTCACTTGCGTCCTATTCATTTCCAGAAGAATATTACTATATTTAATTTTTTCTTCATCCCATAATTGCTTAGTCTGTATAAAGCTTCCAGATTCTTGCCATCGACTCGACCAAACAGTTCTCCATTCATGTTTAATTTTTTGAATGACCAAGGATAGGGGTGGGGAAACTTCTCTTACTGCGTTTCCCTGTGGTAGGTGCGCTCCTCTTTTTGCCAATTCATCCGCTTTCTCATTGCCTAGAATATTCCAGCAAAGATTAATGTTATGCTGTTCCCGAAGAGCTAGAAGCTCTTTGTGACAGCTGCTGACTACCTTAGACCTAACATTACCTGTATTTAATGCCTTTATAGCAGCTGGACTATCAATGAAAAAGTTAATATTACATTTGGATATTTGTAACATTGATATTTGTCTTGCTGCCATGGCTATCGCGTAAATTTCGGCTTGGAAGATACTACAATCGGTTCTTAGACGATAAAAGGTCTCCAAATTCAGTTCACTGCAAAAGACCCCACATCCAGTTCCATCATAGATCTTAGAACCATTAGTGTAAAAATTCAATTCTGAAATCTTGACATTCCCAGTTAGCCAATCATCCAGTGATGGAAAAGTGGTATTTAATTCCTCTTCCATTACATTGTAGGGTGTTAAATAATCTGTTATACAGCCTCCAGTCACATCCCTTATTATTTCCGAGTGACGCACCAATTCAGTTTTCAATGAATCAGTTTGCTTTAGCCTGTTAAGGGTTATCCTTGCTGATTGTTTAACATGCAAATTCAAAGGCATAACGTTTAAAAGGACCTCTAAAGCTGCTGTTGGCGCAGTTTTCATCGCCCCCTTGATACTCAACAATGCTAAGAAAATTTAGTTTGTTCAGTGCATCAGCATAAACCTTTTTGTCAATAATAGGCCACCATACATGGCAGGCATATGTGGCTACAGGCCGTACCACCGCAGTATAAAGCCAATAGAATAATTTCGGTTTTATGCCTCCTTTCCTGCCAATAAGTTTTTGATATGAATAGAGTACAGCATACGCTTTCTTAATTCGTACGTTCAGGTTGTCCCTCCAATTCAATTTACCATCTAGATAAATCCCCAGAAATTTCGCAGATCTAGACAGCGAAATGGTGACTCCATTCAATTTAGGGAGATTAAAGCGGGGTATTTTTCTTTTTCTAGTGAAAAGTACCAATTCGGTTTTGGAAGGATTTACATTAAGACCACTTTTCTTAGCCCACACCGAGATCATCTTCAATGAATTCCCCAAAATATCAGATATAGTATCAAGGAATTTTCCCGATGATAATATTACTAAACCAATAAGCTATCACTTTTATGCCTGTAGCATCCAACGAGCTTAAAATCTCATCTACAACAAGTAGCCAAAGTAGTGGCGATATAACACCACCCTGAGGTGTTCCTTTTGTTACGGTTGCATGTAAAGAAGATCCACCTTATTCCGCAGTTACTTGCCTCTATTTCAGCATTGACATAATCCAATTAGTCACCTTAATATCAACGCTATTCCGAATAAGAGCACGTTGAATGGCCGAAGATTCAACATTATTAAACGCCCCTTCAATGTCCAGAAAAGCTGCCAGTGTATATTCATTAATTGAAAAAGATTTTTCAATAACATGAACTACAGAATGTAATGCAGAATCTACCGATTTCCCTTTAATATATGCATGTAGATTTTTAGAAATATTTCTGTAATTTAGTCTTTCTGCTTAAAATTCTATAACTGAATTTTTTTAACTAATAATCAATAAAAAAAATAAAACGTGATCATTAAAATATTGATATCACCTTTCCCTGAATTAATCGCCATTTTCGACTCAGAAAGTGATTCTGGCAATTTTTTCTGAACGTTATAAAAATCAGTCCAAACGCGTGTAAATTACAACAAGTTAATCTACTCTATTTACAAAAAGTTAACTCTTATTTCCACTCTTTCTACTAACATTTTTCTTTCGAGTTCATTAAAGTTGTCCAATATTTATTGCCTACGAATATGTTTGTTAAAGTCAAGCCAACAAATAGAAATTTACATACATACGTATACATGCCTGTATGTTTTCTATAAGTGAGGTTGTATGTCTAAATACAATTTACCATATGGGCCATCAAAATTATATTTGTACTTGTATGGTGACAAACATTATATGCATGTTTGTATATGTATATGGATCTTTACATTTTCATGCCACCATTGTCATCCTCATCTTACTATCGTCGTCATCATGCACCCAAAATGACAACGACCTGCTTGCTGTAGCTGTTGCTGCTGCCACCACTGCTACTGCTATTCATACAAATATATTTGTATTTATATTAACATAGTATTATTGTCTACAATTTCAACTATGTTGCAAATAATAGCAGTTATTAATAATTGATTTATGCTCTGGGATTATTTTAATTTAAACAAAAAATTAATTTATCGAAAATTTTGAAATTTTACAAACAAATGCAGTAGATTTTTAATTAATTTGGATTTTATTTAATATATTAAATGTATATAAACTATTATTGTTCACATATCTGTTTATTTGAATTTGTGTATTTGCTATAACATTGATGGCCATCCATATTTGCATTGACAAACGTTGAAATAAATGAATGACTTGAAAATTCAGCATACAAATGGTCGTACCAGATGGACAGTAAATATATTTTGTCCGTCTGTCCGTTCATTGGTCTATAACAATTTTTGTATGTGTTTTAGCTCTGACATCGTGTGTGCCTGTTGGTCAAATACAGACAGTTATCGATGCAAATTTAATACGCAAACAAAATGATTAAATTGAAAATCTCATTTGTATTAAGTGATTCTTAAGCTAACATCACATTTAATATCATTCATTCATTCAATCGTTCATTCTTTCGTAATTTTTTTTTTTTTTTAATTTTTTTTGCTTTTCTTTTTGTGCATTTTAAAACAGAAATTTATAAAAGCGGCATTTAAAACTTATAAAGACGTATAGGAAATTGGCACGAGTTTTTTTATTTTATTTCTTTGGCAGGATGAAAGTCTTTGCATTTAGTATGAACTCTTATCCATGTTACCATGTAATGATTTAATTTTTTTTGGCTACTTTGTTTAAATAAAAGTGAATGCATCATATATTTTAAATGAATTCAATTATTGGTTTAAACAAATTAAAATAACAAGACAAATGTTTAAATAAATATAAAAAATACAATTATCTTGCAATCCATTTATGTTAAGATATGCATGAATAAATATTTCTTTAGTATACGATTACGTAAATAATTTTAAATTTCTTTTAATATAGGAATAGTTATACAAAGTAAATAATTGTATACAGAGAAAAAAGTCACCAATTAACAAATATGTTAGAAAATGATTCATTCAATTAAAAACTTGTTTAAATTTGCACCTCTCACCAAAATGATTATACCAATTACTAAAAACTGTAAAAAATACAAAACAGAAAAAAATTCCCAATTAATAAATTAATTAAATCAATCGAGTAGTTGATTGGATGAATTAAAAATGTATATAAAATATAAAAGTATAGTTAAATCTTATTTTTATTTAATTTTTGCTGAAACAACAAAATGAAACAACTGTGTTAATTGAAAAAAGACCGTAATATTTTTTTCTGTGTATACTAAATGAAATGCATAGTTGATATCATTTTCTTTTTGAGAATAATAAATTCCTATGTATATCGCAAAGTGAAGACGTTTTGCCTCACTCACTGAGGCTTTCTATCGCTGAATGGATTTAAAACAGGTGAATAGATTAATCGTAAGAAATGGAAATATTGACCCCATCTTCTTTTCTGCCTACAAAAGTCGTTAAATATATATTTACAGTGTACCGTTATAATTGTTACTAACAATATCAGCTCTCAGCTAGAAAACGAGTCAAGCGAATTCATCCTAAACACCTCAAATGTGGGCCCCAATTAGGGTTGCCAGACGGGCTTGAATGAGCTTGATTGTCAAGGTATTTTAGGTCTTGTCAAGTTTCAAAATAAAACACAATTTGTCAAGCTAAAATTATTCTATACTACTTTAAAATATTCTACAATATAAATTTCTTAAAAAAATATAATAAATTTAGTCAAATATAAAAAGTATGGTTTTCTCCGTTACAGATTGTATGCATTTTTGCCCATCACTGAAATTAAATGCAAGAAATGATTTTAAAACTTTACTTTATTGTGAAATTATCATATATATTTGTGAGAAAAATTAAAATTAAAAAGCGGCATTGTCCCAAAAAATGTCAAAATCCATTTAAAATTTTGTAGTACCGGCAGTATTAAAGGATGAATCACTTGATTCAAATACTGAATTATTACTTGTTTTTCATAATAAAATACATGGACTTAGTTATAACAGTTTAGATTGCCATGTCAAGTTATGTTCGAATTTATACTGCGATAGTAAAATTGCTAACAAAATTACTTGTGGTCGTACTAAAGTAGCAGCAATTGCAAGAAACGTATTGGCTCCATATTCAAGAAAATGTTTCTAGTGCCTTAAAAGAAAGTTTATTTTTTGTAATCTGCAGTGACGCATCAAATATTGGAAATGTAAAAACGTATCCATATGCAGTACAATATTTTAGTATTAACCCAGGAAGGGCTACGATATTTTTACCCTTCTGAGGGCTTCATTAGTCGAAACGACTAACACTAAATTTTATTAAAAATATTTCAAGACGTATCACTAAAATGAAATATAAAAAAATTGATTTTTGGTAGATGAATTAATTTAAATAAAATAACAGCAAAAATTTTTAAACACTTCTCGTTGTTTTCAAAATATTGAACAAACACTGAAAAAACCTCAATATTTGTACTTTTCCAGAGATGATGTTACATAAGTACCCTTTGTATGAGTTGTGTAAAAAATTTTGAATAGGCAACATACGTTTTTTTTAAATGTGTGCATCTCATAATTATTCTAACCAAAATAAATGTTGTTGCATACTCTGTTCATATTTCAAATTTGTGGTCCTTTTTTTTGCAATTTTTTACAGTATTCCTTATTTTTCCTTTTTTTTTTGCAATTTATACTATTGTTATAAATATACCAGTAGGAGATTTTTGACATTTTTACGATGCTTGTTTGTTATATTGGGAGTAGAACACAGTCGATAAGGCATTTGTCGCTAAATTAGATCCTTATGCAACAGCACCAATAAGTCTTGATTTAGTGAGATATTTCACTACATATTTGGTCGAAATTATCAATCGCGTTCTTACGTTTTATTATAGAAGTCATAAGATGAAGTCGATCTCTAATCGTTAGTACTTTATAACATGGCTTTATTCAGTCTTCAGCGTGAATTGATATAGGAAATAGAGCTTTCTAATCATCATTGTGACAAAAAAAAAAAAAAAAAAAAAAATATATATATATATATATATATATATATATATATATATATATATATATATATATATATATATATATATATATATATATATATATATATATATATATATACTTATGTGTTGTTAAAATTATTTCTGGAAGTCATATTGTATTTATTTTCCCCAAAAAAATACATTTCACTCTATAGAAACAAATATTAAATACATTGCATTATTTCATTTACTAAATTTCTTTATTGCTAAAAGTTCAAAAAGTCACACTTAGTGCTTCGTTAGTCGTTTCGACTAACAAGGTTGCTTAAAATACTAACTTTCAGACCGCTCACAGCAACATACGTCTGGACACTTCAAGATCTTATTTACGGCAGGTGTTATACTAAAATTTAAAAAAAATATGCAACTAATAAAGTAATATCACTCAAAATAGCATTGTTGTTCGTCGAAACGACAAACGAAGCCCTTCCAGGGTTAAAAATGGTATTCGTAGACAAATTCTGGATTTATATGAAGATCCGAATGAAACTTCAACTGATATTTTCAAAAATATTAAAAGAATAGCTATAGAAAATAAACAAGATCTTCAAAAAATTACTTCATACAGCGCCAATAATGCAGCTGTAAATTATGGTGTCCATAATTCCGTGTTTCAAAAATAAAAAAAAATGAAAACTAATTGCAACTGCCATGTGATAAACAATTGTGTAAAAAGTGCGTTGAAAGCTTTATCAGTCGACGTGGAAAATATCGTAATAAAAATATTTATATTACTCTGACCTTTATATATTTTTTGTTTAAATAAATTTTTTAGTTCCTAATAAAATTTTATTGATAAAATTAAAATTATTTTGGATATAATTGATGCGTCTACAATTTTCTTCAGGTTTTATTTTTTTTACATTTGTGATTATGTCAAGTTGATTTGTTTAAAATCAAGTTGAATTTTTCGAAATGTCAAGTTAAACTACCAAACAATTCTGGCAACCCTAGCCCCAATGGTTCTTGCCGTCATACGTTGGGGTAAAATGTGTTTAAAGAGGCGATCAATTGAATTTTGAAAGTTTAATTTTCGTAATAAAATTGAGCACCGAATGAAAGTAGACAATGTTATGTGTAAACATCAATAATACTAATTAAGTTGTGTTATTGTAATTATAATTAAAAAAATAGCCCAAATTTTTAAGGTTTACTAAATTGTTTAACTAAAATTTTAAGAAGTTAAAACACTTAATAAAATATATTATTAAAAGAAACGGTAATTTATGATCAGAAAAATGTTTCTCATATCTTAACCACCAAGTGATCATACATTTTTTATAAATAATTATAACAAATTTTTTAACAATGCATAATAATTATGCCGAAAAAACATAAAACTAAAAAATAAATTGAAAATAATGTCAAAATATTTAATTTAACATGAATAAACAAGATTAAATGAGGCATGTGCATGTTAGAAAGGCAGGAGCCACTAAGATGGGGGAAACTAAATAAGAAACGAAATATTCAAACAATGAAGAAAGTAAAGACCATCCAAAAAAAAGTCTTTAGAAATATTTTGTTTTTAGCCAGCTGTAGAAAATAAATAATGCTATAGAAAATATATCTTGCATAAATTCAGTGCAAGTGATAAGTGGTGGTCATTCACAAAATACACCCCTTTTTTCTTTTGGGAGTCCAAAACCAATTCATTTCTTTTTTTTTTTTTGTTGTTCTCTTACTTATGAACACGAGTGTTAAATTGATAACCATGCGTACGTGTGTGTATTTGGTTTGCTTATTCTGCCAACACGCGATTTTAAAGTAAAGAATTTTTCAAATTATATATTTTGCAAAAAAAAAAAAAAAAAACTTTTACTAAAATTAATTTCATTTAAAATGTTTGTTTAAAACCAAAAAAACAAAAATATGTTAAACATACGTACTTTCTTGTTTAACAGGCAGCCTTAGAATTACAAGACAAAAAATGGGGGTTGTACTTGATGAAATTTAATGGTAGAAAACGGAATAAATATGTACCGTTGTTTCTATCTGGTTAAATAAATCGCTTGCTTAGTGCAAACAGAAAACAAATTCATTCATTGAAGCGCGTGCAATAAGCTGACGATGACCAAGTAAATTGCAATTTGATGGAATAAGTACAGGTTTTAAGAAAGTGGGCAAATTTATAAATAATTAAATATAATTATCTAAGGTCAACAAAGAAAATAACTTCTATCATAAATTAATAAAAAAAATCAATGACGAAAAATTTCAAAATACAATTTTGAAAAAATTTACTATGTATTTGATGGTAAACTTCATATTAATCGAAGGAGGAATTAGATGAGGAAATTACCAGGATTATTATTGTCCATTATTTAAAATAATATTTTGCAAACTTTTGAATTCAACAACTTCCAAATAACTAGCCATATACATAAGTATGTTTGCATACATACTTTGCCAAAAAACAAAACAAACTTAAAACCGGCTAAGAGTAATACCCTTTTGTCTTTTATTTGATGTTTGCTCATTTGGTTTGAACTGAACTGAATACCCTTCCTTATCAGTTGGTAATATCATTATCAACACCATCATCAAAATGTTTTGACCACCACCACAAAACAAGGCACCAACGCCAATAACAACATTATCATCAACGTCAGCAACAACATGGTTTATATACCGTCGTTGTTGTCGTTCTCATCATCATAACATCATTGAATTAAGGTCTACATGCAAAAATAAACACCTTCAAGTAAGTAGATGATTTTTTATATCAGCTTATGAGTGCTAAAGACACACAGAGAAATTTTTAGAAAATGCATCTTTTTTTAGAGCAAAAAACTAATCTAAATTTTTTAATTTCGGAACAAGAACTAAACATGTGTATCAAGCTTGAAAGAGATCAAAAACTATATCTGAAATAAAACTAGTCAATAACAGAATAAAAACTGCACTAGAACTAGAACTGACTGAAGTAGAACTGAACGAGAGCTGAAGCAGAATTAAATTAGATCAGAATTAAATTTGAACTGAACTAGGAGAGAGTTAGAATTAAATTAGAACTGAACTAGAACTTAACTGGAACTTTACTAGTACTGAACTAGAACTGATCTAAAGCTGCACTCAAACTTAACTACAGCTGAACTAGAACTGAACTAGAACTGAACGAGAGCTGAAATAGAAATGAAGAAGAATTGAATTAGAACAGAACTAGAATTGAATTAGACTTAAATTAGAACTGAACTAGAACTTAACTGTAACTTAACTAGAACTGAACTAGAACTAAAATATAACTAAAATAGAACTGATCTAAAACTGCAGCAAAAGTTAACTAGAGCTGAACTAAAACTGCACTAGAACTGAACTAGAACTTAACTGAAACTTAACTAGAACTGATCAAAAACTGCACTAAAAGTTAACTAGAGCTGAAGTAAAACTGAATTAGAACTGAACTAGAACTAAACTAAAACTGAACTGGAACTGAACTAGAACTGAACTAGAACTGAACTAGAACTGAACTAGAACTGAACTAGAACTGAACTAGAACTGAACTAGAACTGAACTAGAACTGAACTAGAACTAAACTAGAACTGAACTAGAACTGAACTAGAACTGAACTAGAACTGAACTAGAACTGAACTAGAACTGAATTAGAACTGAACTAGAACTGAACTAGAGCTGAACTAGAACTGAACTAGAACTGAACTGAACTAGAACTGAACTAGAACTGAACTGAACTAGAGCTGAACTAGAACTGAACTAGAACTGAACTAGAACTGAACTAGAACTGAACTAGAACTGAACTAGAACTGAACTAGAACTGAACTAGAACTGAACTAGAACTGAACTAGAACTGAACTAGAACTGAACTAGAACTGAACTAGAACTGAACTAGAACTGAACTAGAACTGAACTAGAACTGAACTAGAACTGAACTAGAACTGAACTAGAACTGAACTAGAACTGAACTAGAACTGAACTAGAGCTGAACTAGAACTGAACTAGAACTGAACTAGAACTGGTACTGAACTAGAATTATATTAAAACTGAACGTGAACTTGAACTGAACTATAATTGAATTAGAACTGAACTAGAATTGATCTAGAATTGAACTGTAATTGAACTAGAACTTACCTAGAACTAAACTAGAATTAAATTAGAACAGAACTAAAATTGAATTGGAATTAAATTAGAACAGAATTGTAATTTAATCAGAATTAAATTAGCACTGAACGGGAACCAGAACTAAAATTGAACTAGATCATAACTAGAACTAAACTAAAACTGAACTAGACTGAACAAAATCAAAGCTAAACTAAAAGAGAACTATAATTATAATTAAACTAGAACTGAGCTAAAACTGAACTTGAATTAGAACCAAAGTTAAACTAGAATTGATATAGAATTAGAACTGAACTGGAATTAAACTTTAGACAAAATTAAATGAACTAGACATAATTAAAACTTCGCCTGAGGATAAGGCTTTTCTTATCCTCTTCTTAAAAAGCCTTTCATTCCGTATTAAACACTTGCCTCTTCATTTTTCTCTAAATGTACTTTTACACATTCCACTAATGTCGTCTACTCCTCCAGTTATGTACGAGCCGGCTCTGGCTTTTTACACAAAATTTTCCCAAAAAGCCAACAAAATAAATTTAATGTTCACTGACTTGCATTCAACACCTTAATTTAGTTTTCTCCAAAACGAGTGAGTAGCATAAACTCAATGTGTTTTAAAGTTTTTGTTCTTAAACATTTTTTAACAACCTTTTTATTTGTTTACAGACATGTCAGGATGAAAGTGGTAGATAAAATGCAATTACATGCGATTATCGGTAAAACAGTTCAAGAATATCAACAGCAACAACAACAATGAAGAAACATTGAAAAAAAAGTCCTGACTGCTACTTACAACCAAAATTTACTGCAACAAAATGTTTATGGCTGAGAAGTGTACAAGTTACAACAAACAATAATAAAACAAACTCCTGCTATAATTTCCACAAGGAATCTTGAATGAAAAACGAATGTTGTAAAATTATGAAATATATAATTTACAGTTAGAATAACAGTGTAAATAGTTTTTTTTTTATATACCCCCTATTGAATATAAAGTTGACGTAAAATGTTAAATTGACCATTGACTGACCATCAAATATAAGGGTAATACTGATGTACTACATATTTATGAGAGAGTGTAATTTAGTAATTAAAGGTTTTAAAAGTTTGTTGTTATTTATAATTATTATGACTAAATTTTAAAAAACCATTAACAGCACATGCAGTTAGTGCACTGAGAAAAAAATATTAGATACACTACAATTCACTTGAACATTATACTTGAAACGAAAATAAAATCGGACAAACCTTATTATAATATAACAAATATCAGTGGGATTATATGAAACGTGAGTAATATCAAATAAGTTTCGTCAAATTAGATAAAAAATATATCGTCAAATAAATATCAATAACAAAAGTCGAACCTCAGAAGTATTCGCTAGCTAAAATTTTTATTAGCGAATATTATCTGAATGAAATTTCACATATAAGTAGATTTTTTGATGCTTAACTTCAATTGTTAATTAGAATTGTAATTGGAAATCTTGCAATTCCCAATAAAATTTCAAAAAATAGTATTTAGGTTTCAATGAAACTGAAATGGATAAGAAACCACTAATACTGCACGCAGAGTAAAAATATTTCTCAATATGGTTGCCCCAACACTATTATTTTCATCGCAAAAATATATTTTCATCGCAAACATCGTTATTGTTGAATATATTTTATTTCAAAAACAATTTTGTTTTAGCAATTATACATTTGTTCTTAATTCACAATTAAATTGTTGGCACAACATGTTAAGCAATATGTTTAAATTAGAACCACATTATTGTTGTTAAAATTCCATAAGCAAAAAAATTAGTTTCAATACCTGAATATATTATTGTGTTTGTAATTTTGAATTGACAACAAAATAGTGTACTTTTTGCATGGAGTTAGGTAAGGTTAAAAGGATGACATTTGCATTTGCATTGCATTTCTCCTCTCCTTCGTATCCTAATTGCATTCTAGCTTATCCATTTAGTTGATTTTATATATTCTATTAATTTCCATGTATTTATAGCCCTTATATCAGACAAGTTCTGAAAGAAAAAAGAGCCGAGTATATTAAATCGTCTATTATCTGGAATAATTTTGTGGCCTTGTACCCAGCAAAGATTAATGTTACGAAGAGCTAAAAGCTCTTTGTGACAGCTGCTCACTACATAAGACCTTATATTACCTGTTTTAAGTGTCTTAATAGCAGCTTGACTACTCGCATCAATGAAGAAATCATGTCCGCATATTGGTAACATTGATATTTGTCTTGCTGCTATGGCTATCGCGTAAACTTCAGCTTGGAAGATACTACAGTCTGTCCTTAAACGATGAAAAGTTTCAATTTTCAATTCTCTTCAAAAAACACCATTTCCATTTCGAGGTTTTTATTTTCCCCTCAAGCCAATCTATTGATGGAAAAGTAGCATTTAATTCACTTTCCATTACATTAAATGGAGTAATGTAATCCGTTTTGCAGTCACCCTCTATATCTCTGACTAACTCTGAGTGACGCACCATTCTAGTTTCCATTGAATTTGTTTGCCTTAGTCTACTAAGGGTTATTTTTGCTAACTGTCTAGTGTGAATATCCAAAGATGTAATATCCAATATAATCTCCAAAGCTGCAGTCGGCGTGGTCTTCATCGCCCCTGTAAGACTTAGCAGTGTTATCCTATTGAGTCTTTGAATGTGTTAGAGTGTACCTTTTTTGTAATAATTGGCCACCAGACACGACAGGCATAAGTTGCAACTGGTCTTACAATTGCAGTATATAACCAATAGTATAGTTTAGGTATAATCCCTCCTTTCGTGCCAATAATTCTCTGACATGAATACAGTGCAGCATACGCTTTTTAGATCCGTTCACTTCAGTTAAATTTCCAGTCTAGATATATCCCCAGAAATTTAGCAGAGCTTGATAACGAAAGTCAGACTCCATTAAGTTTGGGGAGGTCGAAGCTGGGTATTTTCGTTTTTTGTGTAAAAAGTACTAGTTCAGTTTTTACAGGAATTACGTTGAGGCCACTTCTTCTTGCCCACACTAAAAGCATACTTAGAATATCAGATAGAGTTAGTTATCTGTCAGCGTACAGTTAGTTATCTGTCAGCGTGTTAAAAAATATATTAGAAAATATACTGAATGTATATTTAAAAAAGCGAATTATTTAAAATAAATTATTTTAATTAAAATTAAACTAGAAATAAATATTTTACATGTTTCAGATTGTGAAAATATTTTAAATGGATATTAGGCAAAGAAAACTACATAATAGATTATCTTCGGAGTGGAAAAAAAAAGTGCTACCTTGTACGAGTATTTAAGAAATTTCTCAGATTTCATCATTCACCGGTGATGAATCTATTCATATTTTTAAACCAAAGTGATTTTTTACAGAACTAAATTGTACTTAATTTTAATAAAACTACCATACGATAAATTAATTGGCTTTTATTTATTTTTTTGGCATAATAATTGTTTCTCGAGACATAAGTATTTTTATTGCGAATCAACCATATTATTGCTATATACATGAATCAAGTACATATACAACAAAAATATGTTTGCAGGTTAACAATATTTGTATTGTAATTCAACCATATTTTTGCTGTATACATGAATCAAGTACATAAACATCAAATCAAAACAATATTTTTATTGTGATTTAACCATATTATGGCTGTATAAAAGAATCAAGTACACATACAACAAAAATATGGTTGCAGATCAACAATAATTTTATTGTTATTTAACCATATTATTGCTGTATAAATGAATCAAGTACATATACAACAAAAATGTGGTTGCAGATCAATAATAATTTAATTGTGATTCAACCATATTATGGTGCTACATCTAACCATAATATAATTTACAGACAACCATAAAATCCAACCATAATATGACACTACTCGATTATGGTTGATATTCACCATATATTTTCTTTGTGATGAAGAGAATACGTATGTATATCATTCTGCTAGTGTCTAATTATAGTGCACAAACTCTACTTTGGTACCGCCAAACAGAGACAACAAGACAATTTACGATTGCAAACTTAAATAGACTTTTTCACTTTTTTTGCTATATCTTCCTAACCATTATCGCGAAGCAAAAACTTCTATTTCCAAAAAATAATATATTCGATTATATAAAGAAAATAAAAAAATTTCTAATTACGGTTTGGCGAATTGAGAGGTTAAGGCGAAAATTGGAAATTCGTTGAAAAATTAGGTTAAATTAAGAAGTTCAAATTTAAATGCTTATAACTTTTAACTCAGAAAATATTTTTTAAAATTTTATCTAACGCTTTTTTGCTATTTGTTTTTAACAAAACAAGAAATTAAATTAAAATCTGGTGAAATTTGTACCCGCTATAATGAAAAAGCTTCAACAAGATACATTAAAAAGTGAAAATGTTAATTTTTGAAGCCTGTTTTGCATGTTTTATTTACAATTTATCCATTTAAAGACAATAAGTAAATTTGGTACAATAAAAATGACATTAGTTGTTGAACTCCATTGAGAACAACAACATACTATAACAATTAGATTATTATAAACATACATATATAAACCAAATAAGAATTGGGATAAACTCCTGAATGGTAAGTCAAGGATATGATGTCTATTAAGTCTTCTTACTTCTGCAGTATCATCGAGAAGCGCAATTGCTAATGGGATGATATGGTGACTTAGCCTTTCAAGATAGTTTTGGGAGTGTTGTCTAATTTCATCTATATCCTTTGGAATATAGAGATCATTGTGAATGGAGATTTTGATACAAACCATGGGGCATTTACAATATTCCTTAGAGCTATTGACTAATACCTTTGTAGTATTTCATTTTTGGAATTACTTGCTGTTCCCCAGGGCTGTATCCCGTAAGTCCAAACTAGTTTGAGAACAGTTTTACAAATGATAATTTTATTCATTAAATTCAATTTAGATTTAGGACCTAACAACCACACAGAGAAAACAGTTTCGTTGTGGCAACCGAATTTCTCGCCAATCGAATTTGGTCGGTTACATGTACTATCCTTAAATTTGGTTGTCACCACCATATAAATCGGTATTTGTAACAGTTAAAATAAATTAATTCAGTTAGTACAACTTCTTAATTTGTGTTTATATATTAGGCTAGCTCAATAAAAGTACAAAATATAAATTATATTTAAAAAATGTGCTTTATTACATTTAATGCTATAAACATAAAAAATATACATTTAGATGTACCAAAAATATTATGCGCTACAGAAATATTCGTGGTTAAAGATCGCAAAAATAGTTTTACATACATATTTTCTGTTTTTATGCATCGTACTTACTTACAGATAACAAAATACCTTATCTACAAAAATTCATATTTCTATGTAATGAATGATATAAGTATTCTTATGGTTTTGCAATATAGCGGGAACTACAAAACAATCAATCGAACTTAAAATTATAATGGCATATAAAAACATACTTCTGCAAAAGTGTAGGAAATCGTATAATGGCATCATAAAACGTACGATACATAATAAGTGAGATATATGCAAATAATTGATTTTTATGAACTTTACCCGCGAATATCTCCCTTATCGTACACCACTTTATATTTGCTTTTTAACAGCGTCCAAAATACACCAAAACGAAGCTAGATAGTCTCCAATTTATCATAGATAGTTTCTAATTTGTCATATTATCACTTATAAGGAAATAGTTTAATGTTTGTTATAGGAGCATTGGTCCAGTAATAATAATCATATGTTGTTTAACCTGCAAGCAATAAAAGTGGTGGAATAGTTGTTTGAAAATAATGTAAGTTATAAGATACTTACCATTAATACTTATTATATGGAAACATATAACGGAAAATCTATGCCAATCATACAATCCCAAGATTAGAATAGCAACAAACTTTTCAGGGAAAATGTTGAGTTTGTAATTTGTAAGAAAAAGAATCATCACGCATCACCTAAAGATAATTAAAATAATGTAAATTTGATTACAGAAGTATAATTAATGTAAATTTTCATAATAATATTCACCCAGTCCACATTGAAAAGAAGAATTTTGTTTTATTTCAAAGCTTATTAAAAAATACTTTTCGTCTTTTTTTATTTTTTAAAAAGTGTCAAAACATAAATAAACATTATTTGATAAACACAATTACTTTTCATTTGAAAGCATCGAATTGCTTTATATTTCGTTATTGTAACCGAATAATATTGATTGCAGTAACTGAATATATATTTAATATTTAAAAGTTCAAAATACAAAATATTATTTAATTGCAACTACCAATAATTAGTGGTAATATATGAAAACAATTCGGATGTTTTTTCTGAATTTGCTTAATTTATTTTAACTGGTTTCTATTGATTACAATAACTATCTACAAAATTGTAGTAACTGTTATTCTAACACAACAATGTTTTTATATATTTTTATTTTTTATTAATATTGTAAAATTTTAGTATTGTTTATGAAATATTTATATTGGTAACCGTTTTCCAACTAATCTGTTTTCTGTGTGCAGAAGAGTCTTTTGGTTTTAATATTTAACTGTTGTTTCTTTGTACGAATGTGAGTTTTCCAAGTCAATCTCCTGTCAATATGTATTCCCAAATATTTAACGCAGTCACTTTGAGGTATTGGACTACCAGTCACCTTGTCGTAAAGAGAATGTTACATGTATGGATTTGTCTGTGTTTACTTTTATTTTCCATTTTTTCAACCAGTCTTCTATTACATTTAGTTCTATTTGCACTAAATATGATGCATTAATTTTACAACTGTCAGATGCTAAAATAGCGGTATCACTTGCATATGTAGCAACTAGAAAATATTCAGAAATTGGCATATCTGATGTGAAGATTGTGTAGAGTATTGGTCCCAGTACGCTGCCTTATGGGGAAGCCGTAAACTAAAAGAGAAAAGATCATGTACATATCTTTTCTCTTATCAATTTCATATCTTTGAAATTGATTCGTATACAACGAATCAGGATCGTTTTTAAAAATGTTCATACCTGAAGTGTCCAACTTTGGAAGCCTATGGACCCGCTCCCGATAGATACAAGCTCAAAACTTTAACTCGCCTAAACCTCTACTATCACTACTTATATGAAATTTCATTTTATTTCCATTTAATTTTTAAAATCGCACACTATGCGTAAGTCAACTGGAATCACATAAAGATTTATGAAGCCAACTAGACTGATAGACCGGGGCGGATATGCATATGTGTGTTACTATATTTGACCGGGATATAGAAAGATTAAATATGTTATTATTTACATAGAATGTCTTCCTGATTTCATTACTGCAAAACTATTTTGTCAACTTAAGTAGACACAGATAAAATTATTACCATATATATAAAATATAAATTAAATTTAAGAACAATTTAATTTCTCACTTAAATTTTTAATCCATTCAATCATCTACTTGATTGATTTGATAAATTTTTTAATTGGAAATATTTTTCCGTTTTTAATTTTTTAAAGTTTTAAGTAATTGGCATAATCATTTTGGTGAAAGGGGCAAATGTTTTTTTTTTCTAATATATTTGGTGATTGGTGACTTTTGTCTGTGTAAGTATTACTAGTATTGTTTATTTATTTATTTTTTATACCCACCATCAAAAAGATGGGGGGTATATTGATTTTGTCATTCCGTGTGTAACATGTTGAAGGAATCATCTAAGATCCCACAAAGCATATATTTTCTGGGTCCTGGTTAGATTCTGAGTCGATCTAGCTATGTCCGTCCGTCTGTCCGTCTGTTGAAAGCAGGATAGGGCTAAAAACTAGAAACACAGGGTGTCCATTTCATGCATTTCTGCTGATATTTCTTCAACAAAAGCATGTACGACAACGAAATTTGTATGTATAGTTCGGGAATCGATATAAACTCGGACACCAAAAATGGGCGTGGTCCGCCCATTTTACCGCCCACCTCCCATATAAGGAGAAAATCAACGAAATTGTCTTCAAATAACTCAAGGACCAATGTAAACTCGGAAACAAAAAAATGGGAGTGGTCCGCCCACTTTACCGCCCTCTCCCATATAACGTAAAATTTGAAAAAGTTGATGGTGGGTATATAGATTCGGCCTGGCCGAATATAATTCGCGCTTGTTTTTTTTAACAAAACTTTTCGTACCTATAATTATTTTAAGTAGTGTATGCACAAATAAACGTGTAATAAACCAAATAAGTACGAAATATTGGTCAGAAAAAAAAAATATGAAAATAATAAAGAAGTGGGTATAAGTCGTCAACGGCAAAGAAGAAGAAAGTACTAAAGAATAAATGACTAAATAAATGAAGAACCGCTTTGTTGGCCAAACAAACCAGCCAATTTGAAAATGAATAACAACAACATGAGACAGGGTGTGTACCAAACCATAAAAATATTGTTGTTAATGTAGTTGTTGTTACTATTTAACATGAAAGCTTGTTCGCAACATAAAAATTGATTTGTAAAAATTTAGTTTTACAGTTAATACACTAACACACACACATATTCAGACATACAAATAGGCTTTATAAACACCCACTTGACCATATTTTTTGATAATAATATGACGATAGCTTTTGAACATTTTTAACGTTCTTAAAATAATGATATTTAAAAAGAAATTATCAAATAATTTGTTAAGGATTTTGAGTTTGTATTTTTTGTCATTTCTGATAAAATTTTCGAAAAGTTGGCATTTTCTTCTAATTTATAAATTAGTTCTTCATATTCTCATCATTTGGTCAATTGGGCTATATATGTTATTTACTTACAAATTGCAACTTAGTGTGGCAAGTATGCGAATAAAGTCATAAATAAGATGAAACAATTTCTCTAGGCTTAAATATAGAGGAAAAGCAAATACGAAGTATTTGAAAAACATATGCAAAGAATTCACCTATTAAGGTGGCAAAGATTTAAATAAATATTTACACTTAAATAAATAATGTGGTTAAAAACATATTTAAACATGAAAGAAAGTATAAACCTGACCATAATTTAACCTATAAATGTTATAACTGTATATAGGTAATTTTGGAAAATAAAAATACTAAATTTATGAATTTTGTTTTTGAACCATATAATTTTAAAAGCAGAAAGCTTAAAATTTTTTAATATTCATGTAGTTCTACTCAAAATTGGATGAAAATATTATTAATTTTTAGTACTTCTTTAGCAAATTTTCATTAATGATTTTCTAATAAATTTTTAATTTGATTTTAATAAAATTTAAAATACTATAGATTATCTTATAATACCAACCTAATAATAGTCAATCTTCTTTTTTTCCCAATAAATTCAAATTCAAAAAGCTCTTTGTAATCTCTTTCATAATTTATTATGATCTCAAATTTTAAGTAGAAGCAAAACAAGATTAATTCTATACAAATACCGTTAAGATCAAATGCTCACTTCAAAACATATGTACATACATCTAGCTCAATGTCCCACTGTCAAGTTAAAAATATTTTATACAATGCAGTCATAATCATGATTGATTTCTTTTCATTTTTATTTTCTTCATATTCATAAGCTAACAAACAAAAGTGCTGGTACACAAATGCATCTATTTAAACATTAATACAAAAATATTAAGTATTTTGTATGATATGTGCATATGTATATGAGTGGGAATCTTTTGTTGTTTATTTCAATTCTTTTTATAAATAGTAAATCATTTTTATGAATATTCAAATTACATTTAAATATAACCTTAACTTGCATAAGTAAATTGAAGAGTGAGTACACACAAACACACAAGTATTAAGTGTTAAATATAAAAGTGTGGTTTAATGTCAAAATATTTTTGTTAATCCAATAATAATTTCCTACTTACAAATTAGTTTTTATATAGCGTTTGTATATGCATAATTTTTTATTATTTCTTTCATTCATCGTTATAATCATCATTATCTTGAGTTTAAATACAAGTAAATATTTATGATGATGATGAAAAAAGTAAGTTGTTGCTTAATCGGATTTGTCATAGAGCTAGTAAAGAAAATGTGATTAAAACCCTTTAAAAATCAATAATAATCTATTTGGAATTTTTTGATTTAGAAATCAAAATAAATACCTGTTTCAATAAGAAGCTTAATTGGTCAGAAAATACATATTTATAACAATACTAAATTAGCTGAAAATAAAATATGAGCATTTGATTGGATTAAGCTTGATTATATAATATTTACCTAAAATACATATTTATTTCTACGCAAGATGTACTTTCTATTTGGGGATACACTTACATGTATGTATGTTAGTATTCATCTTAAGATGGAGCACGTTATTAGATTTATAAATATTTGTTATAATTTAAATGCGTTTTCTAACTCAAAATGGCCTATTTAAAAATTTTAAATTAATTGGTAATTTGTTACTTCTAACTTCAATGGTATGTGGCTACCTATCGCCCTCCTATCCCTCACCACTTTTCTGATCCTATGCACAGTGGTTCCAAAATGCTTATTTTAAAGTTAATATTTAAACTTTAATAAAACTCAACTGAATACTGACATTTTATTGAAATTTCAGCATAATATGTAGGTATAAACTTGTACTTAAATCAGAGAATTTAAAAAATTCCCACTATTTTACTTGAAAATACCAAAATCCCAATCCGTATAAAACGTATAAAAAAATTGACTTTTTTCATTGAAATGGTCACGATATCATTATAAGGGGCGTCCGTCAGAAAATACTTTTTGGGTGTTTATTTACATATAGAGCTAATTAATTAAAAAATTATTTGTCGTCGATCCAACAAAACAACAAATTGACAAAATTTGGATAAGGCTTGTGGACAGACCTTTGCCCCAAACTTCTCCGGATTTACTTTAAACGCAATTGCATTAAGATTTCTTTTGAAAACATTAAAAAGATGATAAAGCCTAGAACGAAAACTAATTTTATCAATGAATAAATATTGCCACATTTTTGGAAAATTTTTTTTTTAAAGTTCCAAGTTCAGATTAATATAACTTTTTAACGTATATGATTTTGATTGCAGCAATATTATTTAAAATTTTGTAAGGAATTTTTTGAATATTTTAAAAAAAATTTAGGGGAAATATTAAGCCCGCCAAGTTTTAAAAACTAAAAAAAAAGACGAGGCTAAAAATGGGATAAATTTATTTCAGCCTGAATATCTCATAACCTAAAAGAGATAATACACATGTAAGCATATTTTTTGTACATATTTTCAAGGACCATCTATATACATAATTTCCTTTCTGTCGTATCATAAATTGATTTTGGCGATTTTTCAAAAAAAAATTACATACCCAAGATGGCCAACTTTGGACGGTCACCCACTTCTCTTCTGATCCACTAGGAACATGACCTCCGAATCAACTTAAAAAAACACCTCAGCTCTGACTGTGTAAAATTTATGAATTTATTGAGATATCTCCAACAGTTCAATAGTTACAGAATTATTTCAAAAATAAAAAAACAAACGCGACGACTCGGCCGAATCTATATACCCACCATCTACTTTTTAAAATTTTACGTTATATGGGAGGTGGGCGGTAAAGTGGGCGGACCACGCCCATTTTTGGTTTTGATTTATTCGTTATCGTACATGCTTTTGTTTAAGAGATATCAGCAGAAAAGTATTAAACGGACACCCTGTGTTTCTAGTTTTTAGCCCATTCTTTTTTTGTTTAGTAACCCATTTCAATCCCAAACAAACCTTACATAAGATAAATATTTGTGCCAAATTTCGTCCCCCTAAGTTGTCCCGTTCGAGCTCTATCCTGCTTTCTACAGACGGACGGACATAGCTAGATCGACTCAGAATCTAACCAGGACCCAGAAAATATATACTTTGTGGGGTCTTAAATGATTCCTTCGACATGTTACACACGGAATGACAAAATCAATATGCCCCCCATCTTTTTGATGGTGGGTATAAAAAAAGTTTTGGAACCACTATGTATTTATACATAAATTTGTCTATTTTTATTCGGTACCCAACTTTATTACAAAAATTTAAACATCAAAATATATACATTTTACCCCAACGTGCGTAGGTTGGTCTCCCGCTAAATAGATCCACTAAGACTGGATTTTTAGAAATTCGAATGTTTAGGGGGTAAAAAGGGTAAAATATTACTTAAGTAAACTAATAAAAATTCGAAAAAAAGCTGAACAGTTATTGTTTTTCATTTAAAAAATAATCGGAGAGATGTCTGGTACTTTTTGAAGTTCATCCTTTTTAGGTAGAAAACGGGTGAAAACTGTGCTTTGGTATTTTTTTTTTTTTTTTTTGCACTCTACATATCTTCTGAACTAATAAACTTACTTAGAAATAAAATTTATCATATTGGTACCTTATCGAAAAATGACAAATAAAAATTTGGTACTTTTTAGAAATTCAAACGTTTAAGGGTTAAAAATCTTACAGATTTTTGGTACTTTTTTCATAACATTTTTTATTTTATTTATTGACATTAACATATTTTAATATGGGATCCAACTATAGTTTAGAAATGTATTGGGATATATTTTATGTTACAGCCAATGGGGGAAATGTACCAAAACGGGGGTAAAATCGGGAAAATACATTTAATTCAAATTCACTTAAATATATGTATGTAGTCCTTAGTGAATGAGAATCCATAAATGGAATTTGTTGTACTATTTCGTTCTTCTAATGGTACTTTTTGAATTTTTTACAATATTGAACATAGAAATATGAAATTAATGGTACATATGAGGGGGACTTTGTGCTACTTTTTTGTCTAATGGTATTTTTTTAATTTTCTTTAATATTTAAACTCGAAACATGAAAGTAAAGATATGTGGTCCTAAGTGAATGAGAATCCATAATATTTTTCTGGTATCTTTTCGTTCTTTTTATGGTACTTTTGAAATTTTTTTATAATATTTAACTTAGAAACATGAAATTAAAAATGTGTGATCCTAAGTGAATGCGAATCTATAAGAGGGGACTTTGTGCTACTTTTTCGTTATTCTAATATTTCTCTTTGAATTTTTTGTAGTAATTAACCAAGAAACTTGAAATTAAAGATATATGTTGGTGAAAATCAATAAGACCTATTTCTCACATTCTTCTCCACTAAAAAATATTTATAGAAATACTTTGGTAGCCTTTGAAACATCGAGTTTAGAGATGTAAAAAAGTTTGTACTTCATTGGTAAAACATGTCTTTCGTACTTTTTGCAAATCGTACTATTTTTTGTACTTTTTGGAACGTTTTTTATGTAAAACATCACTATTATAAATGTTCCCATGGAATTCAGGAATAATAGTATCATTATAGGGGTTGTTTTCATTTTTGGTATTATATTCAGTTTTGCTTGTTGGTCTGTTTTTACATTTTATTTCGATGCTTTTATGTTATTTCAATACGATGGAGTAGCGAAGCACGATAGGTTTAAGCTATTTATATTATTAAAAAATTATTATTAAAAAATTATAACTTAATAATAAACAACTTTGAAAACGGTAAAAAAAGATATAGTCGCTCAAACACAACCCTCCACTGTTGTGTTTGAGCATAGAAATCTGGGAATGGGCTTATATTAGACCTGTGGCCAATTGTAGACTAACACTTTTACTGATTGTAACATACAATATACAAATACAGAATAATGCGTTGATACTAATATCTATATGATTTTATACACTATAGGCCGATTCCCGGAATTGGGTTTATATGGGAGCTATGATAAATTATAAACCGATTCTCATAAAATTTGGCAATGTTGTTTCTACTTATATAAAACTTATTTGTGTCGAATATTAACTTGATACTAACATTCGTATGGGATTTATGAACGTTAATGTAATTTCCGGAAGAGGAGTTTTTATTGGAATTATGGTCAATTATGGACCGATCATAAAATTTGGCACAGAGATTAACACTTATACAAGACTTCTTTGCACCGAATTTCATTAAGATATTGCTATATTTAAAGCCTTTATGACCACTAAACCCCTATTCCGGAAGGACATTTGTAAGGGGCTAGGTGAAAGAATGAACCGATCATAAACAATTTCAACAGATTTCGTCCTTATTTTAAAATAACTATTCATGCCAAATTTCATCCAGATATCATCAAAATTGCGATCTGTACTTTGTACAAAGTTTACATAGGCAGACATCCGGCCAGCCAGAAGGACGGACGGACATCGTTAAATCGACTCAGAAAGTGATTATGAGTCAAACGATATACTTTAAGGTGGGGGTCCGAATATTTTTTTCTGTACGTTAAAAACATCGGCACAAACGCATAATACCCCAACCAACTATGGTGGTTACAGTGACTCACGAAAAAAAATTGCAAATGTACCCCTCTAGAAATGAAGTTTAGTATGTTTTTATATGAATCCCAAAATATTACATATCAAAGTTTAAATTTACGTGAGCTGGACAATTTTCAAGATACCCCTAAAATTACTTATTTTTTCAATATCATTATCAAAATTTTAGTTACAATAAAATTAACTTCAAATTATAATAGAGGCATACTACGGCTTTGAATTTCCATTTAAATAATTATTATGTCTCTTTTCAGACGCGGAATATTAAGATTTTACTAACATTTTTTATCATATTTTTTATGTTCAAACATGTAATTTTATATATTTTGGACAGTTTTCAAAATATATTAGGTTTTAATGTACAATGGGAATATTCTATCCTGTTAGTATTGAAGATAGTACATAATTAACCCATTAAGAGTTAGAGGGTCAATTTTAGGCATTTAGTTCCCAAAAGGTAAATTATACATTTTTGCAAATAAGTCGCATGTTAGCTCTTATTACACTTAAATATTGATAAATTTGTGAAAAAGATAATAATTTCCTTTAAATTTAAAAAAGGAGTTTTTTAAATTTAGCCGCTATTTTACACGAATTTACAGCTTTCATGATCAATTTATGTTTTGGGTACATTTATATCCTTAACTGATCATTTATTTGCCATTAAATTTAACTTAACCAATTATGGACCGGAAATCCCAAAATATTATTTGTGCAACTAAAGGGTTAAATGAATGCACATATCAATAGTATTTAATGAGACCTTTCCAATGATGCCCTAAAATATAATTTACGATGGAAAATGGCCAAAATATTCACATTTTAATAAAATACTATTTAAAATTGAAAATTTTACTTAAATTTTAATTTCGCAAGAATGAAAACAAATTTTAAATTAGTTTTTGCTCAAAATACATTAGATGTCGTTTTTCTATCATATGTTGTAATTTTTTTTTTGACAAAAAGTTAAAAATTTGTATATATTATTGAACGAAAACCATATTTTTGGAGGCATTTTAAAAATGGTTCAGCTCACGTAAATGAAATAATTAAACCGAAATATTTTGAGAATTAGTTTAAAACATATAAAACTTTAATTTTAGAGGGGTACATTTGCAACTTTTTTTATCTCCATACAAATCAAGGCACTTTAATGGTGGTGTAGGGTATAAAAATCCGCTAACGAAGCAGCTGGATTACAGCTCGTAGTTAATAAAGTAACTAGTGTTGCCCTATGCGGATAGTCTAGCAATTAGATCGGTATATTCTATCAGAACTTACTAGTTAACAATATTTAAAGAATAGAAATGCTTTACCAGCGTTGCCAATTTAGCGCTTTTCGCGCTAGATTCAGCGCTTTTCAGCAACCCAAAAGTCGCATTTTTTTACATCAGCGCTTTTTCTTGAAAAGGCGCTGAATTGGCGCGTTTTGTATTCGGTTAGTTTTAGTTGCAGATTTTAATCATGTTTTCTAAATTTTTCTGAATTTGAAATGTAGAAACTTTATTTTTTTTTTTTTTCATGCTAAATATAAACAATACAAGGAAAATTCAAATTTTAAGCATTTTTTAATTTTTTCTTCAAATGTATAATTAATATTATTATACATACTTAATATAGAAAAAGGCGTATTTTATTTATTTTATAGAATTTTTTATAAAAATAATTTTTGTGAAACCTTCACATATCAAAATACTGTATGTTATTGTGTTGGAAAGCTCTTATTTTAAATTATGACTCAAATGTTCCAAACAAAGATGGATGGAATGAAAAATTGCAATATCTAATTATTTCCAAAAGTGGTCTTTGTAACAAGCCTTTCCCCGTCAAAAACATTATCTCAAATTTCCAATTATCTAAAAATAATCCTGCCAGATGAAGAACTTTAAAAGACATATTTTTTTTTAGTTTTTTTTTTTTTTTTTTTCAGAAATCTATTGAAATATTAATTTTTGTTATTTAAAGCACCAATTTAGCATTAATTTATTCAAATTTTAAATTACTGAAAAAAATCCCTATCTAAGATAACTTACTAAGGCGTAGAAAAGTCCAGAAATAAAAGTTAGAATTAGTTTTGTACTTGTTTTGAATTAAAAGTTTCTTAGGTTTTATTCGGTATTTTCCTTCTCCTACGAAAAGAGCAGCCATCGATATGTATTCTGTATTTCTATTTATTTTATTTTCATACTTAGTAAAAGAGATGAAAAAAAGAAAAAGTTTTAAAACAGGATTTTGCCAATGAGTGAGCAGTATAATGCTGGGCCTAAGACTTTCATACTTTAATTTAACATATTTTTAATTTTAAAAGCTTTTAACTAAAAGTTATTATCAAATGTATAACCTCTCTTTGTCCCTTAAATATTGTTTTTATAAAACGTTAATGTTCAATATTGCATATTACTACCAAATATTTGCACATGAACTTAAAATAACAAATATATATGTAATAAGTCATTTTGCTCTTAATAAAAAATACATATTTACCTAAAAGATAAAAACAAATTTTATTAAAATATAATTTAGCGCGTTTTTAAGTGATGACCGGCGCGTTTTGCTTCAAAAAAGTTGACAACACTGTGCTTTACTATTCTTTAAATATTTATTAAGAAAAATGTTAAACAAGCGAGAATGTTATATTCGACCTGGCCGAATCTATACACCCACCATCAACTTTTTCAAATTTTACTTTATATGGAAGGTGTGCCCATTTTTTGTTTCCAAGTTTATATCGACCCTAGAACTATCTGTATAAAATTTCGTTGTTATAAATGCTTTTGTATAAGAGATATCAGCAGAAAAGTATGAAACGGATTCTAGTTTATAGCCCATTTTTGTTTATTAACCGATTTTGCCTATTTTCAACAAACCTTATATAAGATAAATATTTGAGCCAAATTTTGTCTCCCTAGGTTGTCCCGTTCGAGCCCTATCCTGCTTTCAACAGACGGACAGACGAACCGACAGACGGACATAGCTAGATCGACTGAGAATCTAACCAGGACCCAGAAAATATATACTTTATGAGGTCTTAAATGATTTTTTCGCCATGTTACACACGGAATGACAAAATCAATATACCCCCGTCTTTTTTATGGTGGGTATAAAAAGTCTATGCGAAGTATTTTTTCTTAAATCTAAACATTTTTATAATATAACTTGATAATATTTTGATCTTTGATAAATTTTTGTTAAAATTTCGAATTATTAATAAACTTATCTTTTTAGTGAACATTTTGATTTTTGATGAAGTTTCCATGGTTATTGTCACAAAAAATAGAAAATTTTTTCTGATATTACAAATTTTTGTTCAATTTATTTTAAACTAAATTTTTGAGAAATGGCAAATTTTTTTTACAAAATTACAATTATAGTAGTGTAGGGTATAAAAACAATCTTGTAAAAGCCTTTTAGAAATCTAGTTTGGAGCATAAACATTTTTTTTTCAGAATAGACTAAAACAACTGGTTGCTCTTCAGTAACGTAACAATCGAAATAATTTTTAGGTACTTTAAACAAATTATACAAATTGGCAAATATTCAATGCTATTTGATTTATTACCTAAAAATTACAGTACCACCTGAATGCTAGTACTAAAGTTGTACATAAAAACCTTATTCAAAACTATTCGTAGTGTAACAACAACTTGTCAACAATTTTAATAAAATACATTAATTTCAATAAATTTGCCAAACATTTTAATGAATAAAACAAATTCTTCCTCATAAATTTCATAATTTTATTTCTTTTTTTTTGGTGCTATGTTTTGTCCAAAGCATTCTTTAGGCTTTTAAAAATATTATGCAATATTTATGTTTGTTAGTCTTTGTTTTTTTTTTTTTTTTTTTTTTTGCTCCTTCACAACTGTTTCATTGCCAAATAACTCTGAAAAGTATAAAAAAATGTCAGGGGAATTCATCAAATAGTTCATTCACCTTTGCGGCTTAAAACAAATACTAACTACTACTTGCTACTACTAACTAACAAAACAAACTATTGTTTTAGCAATGAATTGAACTTGCTGTATAAATAGCAACAGATGACAGGATTTCATACATACAAACAGCAGGGATAAGAATGAGAAATATGTTTAAGGACATACGGAAATATTTTAGTTGACCAACTGTGTATTTAATTCTTATTTTTTGTAAAAAATTACTTGTAATTTGTGTGTTTAAATGTTAGTATTATCAATGAGGAAACAAAGTCAGGAAAAAGTCAATGAACTTTAGGAAAAGAATATACAGAAATGTTTGTAAATATAAGAAGAAACCTTGTAAAAGTAGCAGTTAAATAGATTTGAAAAAAAAAAAAAAAAAAACACCTGATGGTAAAAGAAACGTCATTTTTAAATGAAGTAATAATACTTTTTTATGTTTATTTTAAGCATAAAAAAATGATCAAACAAATGTAAATGTTATATTCGACTGTTTGCATATATTAAATCCCCTCCACTAATGAGAAACACATCTATGATTTATGAGAAAGTTAATTTTTATTTGTTATTAAAAATAACTGATTTTTAATAGTAAAAAAAAAGTTGGTGCCTTAGGTGGCACAATTCAGTTATAAAACCTTTTCTAGTAGACTTGTTGTCATGTCAATAATTAAATGTATGAATGAAATTTCGAAATGAATGAGTCCACATTTGTGGCTTTGAGATTAACATAAATATTTTTCGCTTTCGGTTTTGCTTTTTTTCTTTTTTTTTTTTGTAATTTAAATTTTTGCCAATTTCACAAAAGTGCTAAACAATATTATTTTGGCATTAGGAATGTATGTACAAAATAATTATACAATGTACTTATATATTTTCTATATACACACAAACTTACATATAGAGATAAGTTTTCTAATAAACGGTAATGAGCGAATGACAAAATGAAATGTGAAAAAAAAATATATATTTACAAACAAATAAATATAGAAATATAGGAAAAAAAAAGAAACTGCTAACGTCGTCAGAATGTCTACTTAGAAAATCTAAAAATGACAATAGAAACAATAGCAAAAAATATATTTATATCAGTATATGTATATAATTGGACATACATACATATGTACATATAACATTTTATATGTATACTTTTATGCCTGTTATAGAAATAAATAAATACCTACAAGTGTTAAATACAATAATACGAAAAAAATTTTAACTTTAAAAGAAATAGACTTAGAGGATTTTATCTACAGCTTTTTATACCCCCATCAAAAAGATGTCGAAAAAATTATTTAAGACCCCATAAAGTATATATTTTCTGGGTCCTGAATAGATTCTGAGTCGATCTAGCTATGTCCGTCTATTGAAAGCAGGTTAGAGCTCGAACCTAGGGAAACGAAATTTGGCTTTAATATTTATCTTATATAAGGTTTGTTTAGTATTGAAAATGAGCAAAATCGGTTAATAAACAAAAAATTACTAGAATTTTTCACTATGTAATTTCCTGCTGATATCTCTTTAGCAAAAGCATGTACGATAACGAAATTTTGTACAGATAGTTCGAGGATCGAATTGGGCGTGGTCCGCCCACTTAACCGCCCACCTCCCATAAAACATAAAATTTGAACAACTTTATGGTGGGTAATATAGATTCGGACG
The DNA here is from genome assembly GCA_951394005.1 of Protophormia terraenovae. Lineage (NCBI taxonomy): Eukaryota > Metazoa > Arthropoda > Insecta > Diptera > Calliphoridae > Protophormia > Protophormia terraenovae. Next base: position 88,958,591 of record OX596075.1, read on the forward strand.
AGCCGAATATAACATTCGCGCTTGTTAAAATTTCACCTTAAATGGGTGGTAGGCGATAAAGTGGGCGGACGACACCTTTTAATTTGTTTCCGAGTTTACATTGGCCCTTGAACTATTTGTACAAAAATTTCGTTGATGTTTCACCCTATGTCTCTAGTATTTAGCTCATAACTTTTTTCTTTATTAGATAAATATTTGAGCCGTTTTCCTAGGTCAGTTGTTGCAACCTCTCCTTTTAGAAATGCTTGTTTCTTCGCGGACCCTTTGGCACATTTTGATTTTTAAAATGAAAAATAATAAAAACTTAATCAAAATTTCTAAAGTAAGCAAAAACAAATGTCTTTGTTTTACTTACTTTTAAAGGTTGAGATAAATTTTTGAACTCATCTTACTTCATTTTACACATCCAATCGAATTTCTGAATTTATATTTTGTGATTTTTTTTGAAAATATGTTGATAAAAAATGTAGCAAATATTTCAACGCTTTATTCTCAAACAACGTGTAAACTTTGTAAATAGCGGTGTAAAATTTTAATTAAAAAAACGGTTCACGATACCAATAAACTATTTATAACCTATACCACCATAGGTGGGGAGGGTACTATGCGTTTGTGCTGATGTTTGTAACACCCAAAAATATTGGTCTAAGACCCACCTTAGTTTATACCAATCGGCTTAGAATCACTTTCTGAGTCGATTTAACGATGTCCGTCCGTCTGTCCGTCCATGTAAACCTTCTAATCAAACTACAGGTCGCAATTTTGAACGAACATTTTTGAAATTTGGTACACAGGTTTCTTTTGGTCCAGGGACGAAGCCTATTGAAATTGGTTATGATTGGTCCATTATTTCACCTAGCCCCATACAAATGTCCTACCGGAAAAGGGTTTAAGGTTGTTAAATCTCTTAAATCGGTCCGTAATTAACCATAGCTCCCATATAAACCCCTTTTCAGAAAATCACTTTAACGGCCATAAGTCCTATTAAAATGTTAGTATCAAGTTGATATTCAACCCAAATAAGTTTTATATAAACATAAATAATAGTAAACAATTTTACAAAGATTGGTCCATAATTTACCATAGCTCCCATATAAGCCCCCTTTCGGAAATCACCCAAAAGTGAATAAATTCATATAAATGTCAGCATCAACGTAATATTCTGTATTTGTATGTCTTATTTTACACTTATGAGTATCGGTCCACATACGAATCCATGTCTAATAAAAGACCCCTCCCCGAATTATACTGTGCACAATGGTGTAGGGTATCATATGGTGGGGCCTGACCGACTATATCTTTTTTTCTCGTTTTAGTAATAAAAACCTTGATATGTTGACTTATATTTAAGCCCTTTTGATCCTGACTATCTTCATGTTAAGTTAATTTTTATTGAGAATTTGTGAAGTAACCAAAAACGTCGAAACTAACCCATAACATGGGGTAAATTCGCCAAGTGATGGGGAAGAATAGTTTTTTTATATATGATGGCTTTTACTTTATTTTAATACAGCATTTGAAATACAAACAAATAATTATATGTTTAATTGAATTTTATGTAAAATAATTAACAATGGCTACCCAAAATCTATGCATGACAAAATCTCTAAATGTTTTTTTTTTTTTTTTTTTTTAATCCAATTAACACTAGAATGTCTATATTTACTTCGTATCTTATTGCGATGTTCCTGGAGGATAAGTTAAAACGGCATACCAGAAATTTGACGAATGTTCCCCAGGAGAAGTTTTGCGGCCAAGTGATAATTTTTTTCATACATTAAAGGAATTTATTAAAACATATGTTGTAAATTCTTGTTCACTACTACCATGTTTATAACTTTAAAAAAGAAAAAAATCTTTGATCAATTCCAAAAAGAAAATACCCACTGTAGATTAATTGAAAATATCAAAATTTAATAGATGAAAGATCTGTGATTGAGAAACTAAAATAGATTTGTAACACAAAAAATATTACAAGATAATTTGAAAAAAAAGGGGCTCCTAAATGAAATTCTCCCCCTTCTGCACTACGTAATAAAAATTTTTCAGAAAAGGTTACAAGTTTTATTAAAACCAATAAGAAATTCCAATAGATGCTTCTATACCCATTTTGAATCGTTATTTTCTGAATTTAATGCTATAAATCTCGTTTTCAATATTACTTTTCAAAATTCTAAACGAAAAATCTAAATTTCAATTGATCTTTACAGAATTCAAATTGGAAAATCTTATTATCAATTGTTCTTTTTTGAAATCTTAATGAAAAATATTAATTTCGAAATTTTAAATGAAAATTTTCTTTTTAAATTAACTCTTTTTAAATGTAAAAGAAAAATCTAATTTTCTATTGATATTTTCTAAATTACTGTTGAATAAAAAATTATTATTTTTGCAGAGTAAAACTTGTACGCACGTATAAATTTAGGCTTTTGTTAAAAAAAAATTCCAAAAAAAATAATTTCTTCTTGTTAAAAAATTAATGTTAATGTTTTCTGTAAAAGTCGGATTTATGGATACTCTACCTGTTGTCCTCTATATTGCTCAATGACGGTATGGACTATCCATTTAGACGCCACATTAATATGGCAACTGCATTATCCTGAACAAAAACAAAGTTTATAAATTAATTTTTTAAAATTCGTTCAATGACATTCAATTTTTTAAAGTAGTTACATTTAAATTTTTTTGTCTATAGAAATTCCCTTATTTTCATAAAATGTTCCAGATAGTTACATGGAATACCATTAAAATTATAAAAAAATTTGGATTTATTTTATCTAAGCCTATGATCTCCAAAATAAGTATAAATATCCCAGCAAAAAAAGCATTGAAAAAGAGCTGTAAAAGCGATGATTTTAACAATAAGTTGTCATTGGGAGGGAGCTTTTAGTGATGAAAAAGAACTGCAGTGTCCTACCAATGACGAACGAATTTAAAAATACCACTTTTTGAAATACGCGAACATGAAAACATGTTTCAGGTATCATTTTAAAGGTAATTACATTAGCTTTAAATATTTTCCTTAATGAACATTGTAATGTAAATATTTTGGAAGATATTTGTATTTTTAAAAACACAATTTTCCTCATTTTTGAGATATTACAAATCGCGAAATATTGCAGTTATCAAACTTAATCTCGGCATTTGCGTTACCAGCGTCAATATTAATATTCTTATCGAATTTCATTAAATTCGAATCATTTTTGGAAAAAATTTGCGATTTTTCAATTTTATTACAAACAAAGCAATATCAGTTGCAACAAATATTTCGTATTTATTATGACATTTATTGTAATAACTCCTAAAATATTGCGAGTCCCAGAATGCCACTTACCACGCTTATAGAAAACATTTTAACCATTAACATATATTTTTTTCAAATTTTTAAAAAGACCACTTTTCGAGATATTTGCCCGCGAATAAAAAATCGCGAGATATGGACCATTTTGATGTTGAGAAAAAAAATCATGTTATACATCATATTAAAGGTAATTTTGATACCTTTTATATGACATCTCAATAAATCTTATATAATAAATACTTCGAAAGATATATGTAATTTTGTGTATGCAATTTTGTACGCATTTTGAGCTATTTTGCACTTTCCAACCGCGATATTTCGCGAACCATTTGATGAAATTATCTTAAACTATTTAATTTAAAACCAACCAACTGATTTTCTCACCTCTTCGAATTTGATAATATTTGGTACAATTATTCTTATTGTCAAAACTAATACTAATTCAAAATATCGCGGTTTGAAAGTGCAAAATAGCTCAAAATATGTACAAAGTTGCTTACACAAAATTACAAATATCTTTCGAAGTATTTATTATATAAGATTTATTGAGATGTCATATTAAAGTTATCAAAATGACCTTTAATATGACGTATAATATGACTTTTTTCTCAACATCAAAATGGTCCATATCTCGCGATTTTTCGTTCGCGGGTAAATATCTAGAAAAGTGGTCTTTTTAAAAATTAAAAAAAAAAAATATATCGAGGGCCTTTATTCAAAACGGGCTTCATGCAAAGCACCATTGTTCAGGAGAATATGAAAACTGTTTATTTCCCTCATTTTTCAAAATTTTGTAATCCGTTCTTCTACGAGTTATTAATATTACGTCTACTAAACCTCACACTGAAAAATAAATCTTTTAACTCCATTATTCGAGAAGTTATGGTAGATAGCCCGTTTTGTCTTAATTATTTTTAATGTTTGTTATAAAATGTTCATATAGCCCGTTTTGTTTATTGGAAATTAAAGAAGTAAATACAATATTTTTGGAAAAAAAATTCACAATATCATACCAATCAGGATGGTATTTTTAAATTCGTGAAAAATATATATGTAGATGATGGATCCATTTTGAATGTTCTCTGTAAGTATCGTGATGGGACTCTTAATGGCTTCTGAGTCATTAAAAAAATCACATCGAATAAAGTGAACAAATTTATGCTTGAAATTTCTTTCAAATTATTTTTTTATTTTACACTGCGTAAAATATTATTTGTAATATTATAAATCATGAACTATCACGGTAATCAAACTTAAACTCAGCATTTGCGTTACCAGCGTCAATATTAATATTCTTGCCGAATTTTATTACATTCGGATGATTTTTGGAAGAAATTGGCGATTTTTCTTTTTTATTACAAACAAAACAACACAAATTGCAATAAATATTTCGTATTTATTATGACATTTGTTGTAATAACTCCTAAAATATTGTGAGTCTTAGAATGCCACTTTCCACGATTATAGAAAACATTTTCAACATTAACATATATTTTTTTTAAATTTTTAAAAAGACCACTTTTCGAGATATTTACCCGCGAACGAAAAATCGCGAGATATGGACCATTTTGATGTTGAGAAAAAAGTCATGTTATACGTCATATTAAAGGTAATTTTGATGCCTTTAAGATGACATCTCAATAAATCTTATATAGTAAATACTTCGAAAGATATTTGTAATTTTGTGTAAGCAACTTTGTACATATTTTGAGCTATTTTGCACTTTCAAACCGCGATATTTCGCGAACCACTTGATGAAATTATCTGAAATTTTGAATTAGTCTTAGTTTTGATAGAAATTATGATTGTACCAAATATCATTAAATTCGGAAAGGAAAAGTTAAAAATTTTAATTTTTCGTGTTGATTTTTAATGGAATGACTCAATAGTTAATAACTTCCAAAAAAATCTTAAATGTCTTCTCCTTTTGCAATCTTGTATTAGAATATAACGGTGTTTTTGATGTTTACTTTTTTAAATTCATTGGAGCAATTTTGCTTTACAAAAAAAATATATATATATATATATATATATATATATATATATATATATATATATATTTATATATATATATATATATATATATATATATATATATATATATATATATATATATATATATATATATATATATATATATATATATATATATATATATATATATATATATGTATGTATATACAAATAGAGGCTTTTTATGAGCAGTTAATTTACTAATTTATGAAATAAAGTTCAACTGAAATTACACAGAAATTTCATTGTCCAAGAAATTTAAAATTGTCCCATTTTTGGACAATTACACAGAAATCGGCAACACTGTTGTTAAGAGATAAAAACGAACTGGTTTGTTTTTGTTTTCTTTTTACTTTATTTCCCGTTAGAAAGCATATATTTTAACATAATTTAATGAAATAGTTCATTGAGTCAATGTTTTAGTTCATTGTGTAATGCTTCTTCTTAATTAAAACAATGTATTAGTATATTGAATAAACGAATTCAATGTACTAATACATTGAATGAAATAACTGATTTACTTATTTTATTCAACAATTAATTTAATGACAATGTGTTGGTCATAATAGTACTATTTTTTTAATTGAATTTTAATGTACGTTTTCATTGAAACAATGAATTCGTACATGAAATTAATAAATTCTTGAAAAAAAAAAAAAATAATTTCATTTAATGTACTTCATTCATAAAAAATACTTTTTTCAATGAAAACTATGTAAAATGCTGTAATTGTCCCAAAAGTATTTTCTTTATTTATATTTTTCAACATTGGATTATATCCGTTCTATAAATTAAAATTTGTTGTTCATTTTTATAATTTTAAAAGAGATAACCGAATTTTATCTATTAATATTATCTAGTTTGGAAATCAACAATTCTAATGTAATAGAGAAGCAAAATATGTACACAACGTGGTATTAAAGTAGTACAAAACATTTATCCATTATATGCAAAACAATGTATACGTTAAATTTGAAGTTTATGTCTTTTAACAATTAAAACCAAAATTTTTCACTTAACTGTTTTACTTTATTAATAAAATATTTAAAATTTTTTGTTTAAAATGTATGTACTATTTTTTTGGGGAGATTAAAAAATCGTTTTTGTGGGTGAGGTTTTTATTCAAAAATGACTCGAAACAATTGTTTTAGTAAGTAACACAACATTCGCCATCGCGAGGTGCTAGTGCCAAAATTTGGTTATATCCCTAATGTACATATGAATGTATTTTTAACATTAACTCAAATCTTTATTATCACTAAATATTTTAATATCAAATAACTCTGGCTTCACAAATATCCTATTCAATACAAAAGAATCTCACAAATTAATTAGTTGCATCTGGCACACAAATTTTTCATTTCAACACCACTAAAGGATCAAAACAAAATACATAGGGTTAAATTATAAGCAGAACTAATGTCAAGGATTTTCTTTCAATATATTTTTTCCAATTTATCAAATGACATTTAAATACGAATGAAAGAAAATATAAAAGGGTTGAGTTATCAAATCAATATGCAAATGAGTTTAGGGTTCATTTACAAAAAAATTGATAAATACAAATAATTTTTTATAGAATTTCTATAAAAAAAAAATAAACGAAAAATAATCATAAATGTGCATATGTCATTTCAAATAAAAATCATTATAATTAAAAAAAAAAAAAAAAAATAAAAAATAATTATAAAAAAATAAAAACAAAAATACGTTAAAAAAAATTAAAAATCATCCCAAATGTTTTAAAAGATTTATTGAAGTTGACAACTCATATCAGGGGCAGTGTTATTCAATGTTATTCAATACTCATATAAACAGACTTAACTTTTTTATTTTTTTGTTCAGCAAAAAAAAAAAAAAAAAAAATCTATTAAAAACATTTTTTCTAAAAACAAAAAACAATTAATAAAAAAATCCTTATTAAAAAAAAAGAAAGAAAAAAAGAGTCAGACGGTCGTCATTTGCCTTGACAGTTGTTGTATTCGTATTTACTTGGTTGGTCTCACAGTTTGGCTGGTTGCATTTCCTGTATGGTTTTGAGCTGCATGCTGCACACTATTACATACTTTTATTGCTCCTTTTACATTCATTCATACTGCTGCTGCTACTACTACTGCTGTTACTCATACTTTGTCGTTTTAAGTATTTCGTTTTTGTATTTTTTTTTTTTCGTCTATTCAGATGACATTTCCTTCCAGCCTGTTTAACCCTTTATTTAACTCTTCTAAAGTAATTTTAATAATTAATAAAGTGTTGTATGTTTGTGGACATTAAAACAAATGAAAATAACCAAATGCAAATACATTTATATAGACGATAAATGTAATCCCTTTTTACACAAAAAAACACTTTGGGTATGAGTTTGTCGAAGTTTTTTATTTGTGAGGGTTTAATAATTTGTGTAAAATGCATTTGTCACTGCATTTAATTTGCACATTCATGTCGTGTCTCACAAGGTTCTGCTCTATGTTCTCTACTACTTTTCGAAACAATTCAATTTGATGTTTATTGAAAAGTAAAATAATGGAAAAATTGTATAACCACATAATTGAATGTTTATTACCCAGAACACATGGTGAGAAACGATATATTATTTAGTAATACGTTTTTGTTTGCAATTATTCAAATGTCTATTAAAATTTTAAAATGGATAGAAGTCATAATTTAATAGCAGAAATTTTTAACTCAAAATTAAACTATTTTTTGAGGTTAGAAGCTTTATTAATGAAATAAAAGATTGAAAATACTGTGAGGTCAATTGGTTGTATTATTGAATCTATAATAAGTTTTGGATAGCTTATTATATTAAATGATGAAGATAAATCTGTAACTTCTAATTTGCTAGTTAGACTTATATAAAATTTCCAAAGACTTAGCAGAATCCCAACGGTAAAATTTTTAAGGCATAGTGCAGGTCTTCTAGAAGGTCTATTTACACCTTCTTTAAGATGAAGTTGCTCATTCTAACCAGCCTTCTATAGTAAGGCCTTCAGGTATGCCTCATCCTTGCATTCTAAAAGACCCGAAAGGCCTTCCGACTTCCCTTCATTTAGAAGATTTGTAAGAATCTGTATTATTTTTATACCCTTCACCACAGGTGTAAAGGGTATATATAAGTTTGTCATTCCGTTTGTAATTTCCACAATTTTCGTCGGAGAGCAAAAAAGTTTATATTTTCGGAATCCTTGTAAGAAGCGATGACGATTGGACCATGTCCGTCCGTCCGTCCGTCCGTCCGTGTGTCGGTTGAAATGGCGTTTATGAAGCCCACCGATAACTAACATATATAATATGTATGTCAAACGATCGGAAATGCTTTCGAGAATTTTGCTATTGGAATTCAGCAAGATAGGTTCATACAATGCGGAGATATGTTCAAAAAACCGGTTTTTTGAACCGGTTTTCCAGTTTCTGAAGCCTCTGTATACACTACGGACTTCGTTTTTACAAAGAATTCTCGGATATTTTTCTGAATTTTTGTTCTGAAAAAATGAAATAAATCGGTTCAGTAATAACTGAGATATCGGACAAAACGCATTTTATATTTTTTGAAGCCTTGGTTTAAGCTATAGATTTTTATTTTTATACAGATCGGTCACAAATATTTTTTTAAAAATTTGGTTTTTTTTGAATCACGAAGATCGATTTATAAATGGTGAAGATATGCTTTAAAAACCGGTTTTTAGAACCGGTTTTTTAGTTTCTGAAGCCTCTGCATATACCAGGGACTTCGAATTTTTAAAGGGGGCTCGAAAATTATTTTCTGAATTTTTGTTCTGAAAAAATGAAATAAATCGGTTCAGTAATAACTGAGATATCGGGGAAAACGAATTTTTTATTTTTGAAGCCCTTGTTCAAGCTACAGATTTATTTATATAGATCAGTCATAAATATTTTTATAAAATTTCGGTTTTTTTAATAAACCAAATTCGTTCATAATCAACAGAGTTATGGCCCAAAAACAAATCTGTTAAGAATATAAATACACACACAAACATGTATATTAAGCATTGTAATGACTATTAGTGACGTTTTTTGTTTTTTTTGTATAGACAAGAAGTTTAGTTATCAACAGCAGTAATATGATGAATAACAGTGTTGTTGTTGTTGTTCTTTGTATATGCAGTCTGTACAAAAATAAATAGATATGGAATTGTAGTTGTTTATTTTTAAAAACTAAAACATATCTGTTAAGAATATACATAAATACATACACAAACATGTATATTAAGCATTGTAATGACTATTAGTGACGTTTTTTGTTTTTTGTATAGACAAGTAGTTTAGTTAGCAACAGCAGTAATATAATGAATAACAGTGTGTTGTTGTTCTTTGTGTATTCAGTCAGTTTGTACATACAAAAATAAATATATATGGAATTGTTGTTGTTTCTTTTTTAAAAGCAAAGCCTGTTATGATTGTTTTTTTTTTTTTCATATTCAAATTTTCGTAGTTTGAGAAAAATTTAGATTTAGAAAATATGCAAGCATACGTTAAGGCGAAAATTTTATTAATTGTCGGTAATATGGTAATATGATGTCGATAAGATGGTAAGATGGTAATATGGTGAAGGGTATCAAAGATTCGGCACAGCCGAATCTTTTTTCAATTTCATTTAAATATATTTCGCTTTAAGCAACAACAAAAATATGTATTAAAAAATACAGCGTCTTAATTCCCTTCTATTTAAAGAAAAGAAAGACTACAATATTTGAAAAAAAAAAATCTCACAGAAACCGTTACAAAAACAATATCAAAATTCATTGCAGAAATTCCGAAAAATAATAAGTATTCATTTAGTTTTGTTCAACGCTTTGTTTGAGTAGGTTGTGTTTTTTTTTAAGTTAATTTTATTTTTTAGTATTTATTAAAAACTTAAATGTTTTTATACTCACCATCAAAAAAATGGGGGGTTTATTGATTTTGTCATTCCGTGTGTAACATGTCGAAGGAATTATTTAAGACCGCATAAAGTATATATTTCCTGGGTCCTGGTTCGATTCTGAGTCGATCTAGCTATGTCCGTCTGTTGAAAGCAGGATAGGGCTCGAACGGGCAAAATTTGGCATAAATATTTACCTTATATAAGGTTTGTTTGGTATTGAAAATGGAAAAAAAAAAAAAAAACGGTTAATAAATAGAAAAGTTATGGGCAAAAACTAGAAACACAGGGTGTCCATTTCATACTTTTCTGCTGATATTTCTTAAACAAAAGCATGTACGACAACATGTCGAAGGAATCATTTAAGACCCCACAAAGTATATATTTTCTGGGTCCTGGTTAGATTCTGAGTCGATCTAGCTATGTCCGTCCGTCTGTCCGTCTGTTGAAAGCAGGATAGGGCTCGAGCGGGACAACGCAGGGGGACGAAATTTGGCACAAATATTTGTCTTATATAAGGTTTGTTTGGGATTGAAAATGGGCAAAATCGGTTAATAAACTAAAAAGTTATGGGCTTAAAACTAGAAACACAGGGTGTCCGTTTTATACTTTTCTGTTAATATTTCTTCAACAAAAGCATATATGACAACGAAATTTTGTACGTATAGTTCGGGGATCGATATAAACTCGGAAACCAAAAATGGGCATGGTCCGCCCACTTTACCGCCCACCTCCCATATAAGGTGAAAATCAACGAAATTGTGTTCAAATATTTCAAGGACCAATGTAAACTTGGAGACAAAAAATGGGCGTGGTCCGCCCACTTTACAGCCCACTTTACCACCTCCTTCCATATAAAGTAAAATTTGAAAAAGTTAATGGTGGGTATAAAGATTCGGCCGGGCCGAATATAACATTCGCGCTTGTTTAAGTTTCAAACATTTTACAATAATTTAAAATAATTTTTTTTTATTTAATATTTTATTAAATAGTGTAGAAGACCTGTAGAAGATCTTCTTCAGAAGGTCTCTTGGTAGCACTGCCTGCTGGGAGTTTTTAATAAAGAGTTCATCTAGAAGGGCTGCATCGGGTCGCGAATGTGTAAGTAAGGCCTTGCTCTCAATGACATCACGTGTAAAAAATACATGAACATGGAATGCAGGGAGAAGCTCTTCTTGCTATAAAAAAGGCGTTCTAGAAGGGCTTTTTGCCCCTTCTTTTTACCACTGGGATAGTGTACAATTTTGAGCTTAAAGAGCGTGGCTGTTGGGGCTCAAAATAAGGTTCATCTGATCTAAAAGAAATTTTTTACCATATGCCAAATTTTTGTTTCTTATACGATTTCAAAAATTTTAAAGCTCTCGATTAGACTTAAGAAAATCTTTCTTACTGTATTCGTATCTGAAATTTCAATTACCTCAAATTTTGAAAATAAGGACTGCGCACGAAAAAAAATCCGTGCATACAAATCTGCACGAGCGATTTTTTTTTTAAATTATATATTTTTAATGACTGTTATGTTCAAGTTCTAAAAATTAAATACTAAATTATTTCCTTTAGGTTTTTAAGGAAATATTTGATATTTTCCAGAATTGTGTTTCACTAAATTTTTTGCTCGAATAAGTGCACTTATTTTTAAAATCCGTTTCATTTTATACTGCTCTACTAATGTCCTTTAAATTATTTTTTACTTGAGCCCTATATTTTTCAATTGCACGGAGTTGTGACCAATTTGATGGATTAGCCACTTTCGATACAAACACTAACAATTTCTTTGTTACCACTCCATTATTTTATTACTGTAATGAAAAGAAGCTAGAACAGGCCAGAAAAAAGCGTATACACTGTATTTTCTTAGGAAATAATTCGGGGAGGGGTTTTTTATTAGACTTGGAGTCAAATGTGGAGCGATATTCATAAGTGTATAATAAAACATACGAATACAGAATATTACGTTGATGCTGACATTTATATGCATTTATTCAATTTTGGGTAATTCCCAAAAGAGGGCCTTATATGGGAGCTATGGTGAATTATGGACCGATCTTTGTAAAATTTGGCACTATAATTTATGTTCATATAAAACTTATTTGTGTCGAATACTAACTTGATACTAACATTTTAATGGGATTTATACCCGTTTAAGTGATTTCCTGAAAGGGGTTTATATGGGAGCTATGGTTAATTATTTACCGATCTCTTTAAAAATCGGCACACTTATTTAGACTTATGTGAAACTTATATGCGCCAAATTTCATTAAAATACTGCTTTATTTAAGAGATTTATGATCGTTAAACCCTTTTCCGGGAGGACATTTGTATGGGGGCTAGGTGAAATAATGGACCGCTTATAACCAATTTCAATAGGCTTCGTCCCTGGGCTATAAGAAACTTGTGTAACAAATTTCATTAATTTTGGTTCAAAATTGCGACCTGTAGTTTGATTACAAGGTTTACATGAACGGACAGACGATTAGACGGACAGACCGACATCGTTAAATCGACTCAGAAAGTGATTCTAAGCCGATTGGTATAAATTAAGTTGGGTCTTAGACCAATATTTTTGGGTGTTACAAACATCAGTACAAACGCATTATACCCTCCCCACCTATGGTGGTGTAGGGTATAAAAAACTAATTTCACTATAAACTTTGCACATGTTTATAGTGAAATAATGAAAAGTGTAAACCTGTTAACAGAATTATTTATTTTTCACCACATCAAAAGTTGTAAGCCCAGTAGCATGCACGAATTTTTTAGTACGCAGTCCTTATATATGGACTTTTGTACTCTCGGCCTCTAATTTGTAATTTAGATTATGAGTTCTTTAATATGAAATAAGTAAGAGTAAGTAGCATTCGAAATTAACATTCGATATTTAACAATGGTGAGGAAATATTTAAGAAATGTCAAAAAATATTTGTGCTAAGCACTATTGTAATTTTAAAATTATTTTGGTATCACTGTACTTTCAGTTATTTCTAAAAACAAATATAAATTTAAAATCACAAACTTGAAAAAAATAAAAAATTAATAATCTTAGGTTATTTAAGATGTATTTTTTTTATGAAAAAACAAATAAACAATTATAAACTAATCATCTCTTAGCATCAAATTACTAAAGTATTGATTACATATATTTATGACCAGAAAAAATAAATTTTTTTCTAAACACATTCATTTGAAAGTGATTACAATATTCTTTAATGGCCATAAAATACAATTAAATTTGTTATTTATTGTTAAATTGTTTTTATAAATTATTTGCAAAGAAAAAAAATTAGAAAAAAACCAACAAATATTCATAATTACTTAATAATTTATAAATAAAAATAAATATTTCAAACAAAAATTAATAATAAATTATTTAGTTTTAAAAAGTTGTTTTTATAATTATTTGTAGTTGTTCAGTGTATAGAGATATATGACATTTGTATTTATGTTTTGTTTGTATTTGTATTTATGTATTCATGTATGTGTAGGTATTTTCATAATTTATGTTAACATATGTTTTTGTATTATATTTGTTTGTAGGTTTGTCGTTTTTTGGGGATATTTTGTTGACAGGTCTCATAATTCAAAATACAATATATTATTTTTTTTTTCTGTTCCTACTCTTTAACTTGAAATATTTCTTAACAATACATAAATATTAGATGTATCTATAAGATATATTTATAAGTATTTATGTTTGTATATACATACATAATTCTATGAATATGTTTTTTCTTTTTTTGGTACATGCACATGTATAAATAAATACATATATTTGTACTCAATTTTGTTAACAATATTTTAAAATATCTAAACAACTAGGAAGTTTATAAATTATTTATATTTAACACAATTAACTGTATGAATGTATAAAGATACATGCAATCTTAGATACTTGTGGAAATCGTTAATTTAATAAAATTTCTATAAATGTCTTAATATTTAAAATTTTCTTGTTTAGATTTTTTCAGAATACATATGTACATAAGGACTGCACACGAAAAAATCCATGCATGCTTTTGGTCTTAAAACTTTTGATGTGGTGAAAACTAAATAATTCTGTTAACTAGTTTAGATTTGTCATTATGCTCACTAGCCATATGCTAAGTTTCATGGTTATAGCGAAACTAGTTTTTCTTAAAATGGAAATTGAACAAAAAACACCAAAACACTTAATTGAAATTTTTCTTAAATCTTACCTCGGGCATATAAAACAATTGCTAGGAAGGCTGTTGTGTCACAAGAAACAGTTTCTTGGGTCATAATATTATACAAAAAAGTCATGGTCACTGAATAGAAACCTAGTAGTGGAAGGAAAATAGTATCCTCAGGCTGTAGGACTCAGACAAAATAGAAAGGATTTTCAAAGAAAATCCCCTCATCACTGGAAGAAAAGTGTCACAAAAAGTTAATTGCTTCGAATTTTTATCAGAAAAGTTTAAAGAAAATCTAGCCTGAAGACGTATAAAGTACAAAAAAAGAATTTGGAGGTAAAAAAGATAACGTGAAAGTTCTTCAGACAAATTTTTCCATAATTATGATTAGTGTATAAAAGACGATGAAACGTTCGTACAGGCTAACTTTTTGCAACTTCCTGGCCAATGATTTTATGTTGCAGATGCTAGAGGGAATATGGCAAAAAAATATCGTGTATCAAAGAAATCAAAAATCCCAAGAAAGTTTTTGTTTTGGAAACCTTTATGCGTATGCGGAAAAGAAGCACTTCATTCATAAAAAATGGTTCCATTAACACAGAAATATATACACAGAAAAATAAATAGTTGGAAAACAGTTACAAATACTTATATTTGATGAAAGGCGTTAAAATTGAATTACAATAGTTAATGTTTTATTGTTTCAATAATTTTTCATATTTAATAGCTGAAAAATCGTAATTATATTAGAAACATTTTACTTATAACTTTTAATTCAGTTGAAGTAACTAAATAAACTTTGCTGAAATAAAATAAACAAATTCAGTAAAAGCAACCGAACCAAATTTATATAATAGAACGATGTATTGGTATTTGAAATTAAAAAAACTGTTGTATCAAAAAATTTAAACAATAACTCTATTTTCAGTTACACTAATCACAAAAATTCTTTATAATAATAGCCAATAGAAAAACAATTCGTTATTCAGAATCGAAAAACACTTATTATAGTCAAATAATATGTGAACTATTTCTGACGTTTAAAAAGTCATTATTTAAATGAATACAACATTAAATAAAATATCAACAAATCAAATCAAAGAAAAATAAATTTCCCTTTAGATTAAAAAAGTTTAACAATGTTTAAAGGTAAGGATCTTCTATTTCATCTCCATAGATATTTTCATTTCAACCAACTTTCAATATCAATCATACCAATGAAAATTTGGAAAGAATGATGGGAAAACATTGAAAATTTTATTAAACTAGTCTCGAAAAACAATTCTGGTGACTTTAGCATCTCTGTTATATGTTCGTGTTTGTTTGTATTGGTTTTAAATCGTACTGCGAAATTCTTGTGGCCATAAAGCAAGGATGCTGCCTGAATTAAGAAAGAAAGAGATCTATGTAGATTTTGTCGTATTATCAAACGAATATTGATAATATTCTGTTTATTACAGATTTAAGAACAAATGCCCAATACTACGGGCATCAGTGTGTTTGAATTGTGCTTAACTACTCGTTAAGGTACTTTGCAAAATAATGCTCTGGTCTTAATATAATATTATATAATAAAACCAAATTTTAAAATAAAAAAATGTATTCTTTTAATTGAGCTAGCCTAATATACATAAGTATATTATGAAGTAATTCCAACCGAATTATTATTTTTAAGTAGTTTCGGTAGCCGAAATATAGAGTTATCCGAACCGAATTATAGCATAGTACATGCAACCGAACAAATTCGATTGGCAAAAAATTCGGTTGCCATAACAAAAGTGTTTTCTCTGTGTACGTAAATGAATGCCTTTGGAAAAGACTTTTCCTAAGAAAATACAGTGTATCCACTTTTTTCTGGCCTGTTCCCGCTTCTTCTCATTACAGCAACAAAACAATGCAGTGGTAATAAAGAAATTGTTAGTGTTTGTACCGAAAGATGCTAATCTAAAAAAGTGATCGAAACACAATAAAACATTTAATTGAACGAATTTTGGAAAATATCAGATGTTTCCTTAAAAACCAACAGAAAATAATTTATTATTTTATGTTTAGAACTTAAACATAACAGTCATTAATAAAAATATAATTTTAAAAGAATTCGCCCATTGCACATTGTGGTAAAAGAGGTCGAAAATGGCGCTTAAATAACAGCTTTTTAATACCTTTCGTTAACAAATTTAATAGAAAACATATGCAATTTAACAATTTGATACCGAAATGGTTTCAACTTGGTGCCAATTAGGTATCGATTTTCAATAAGAATTGAACACGCAGTGTTTAATTTAAACACATACGGTGTAGATTCACTATTGACACAGAATGGTATCGTTTTCAACACGTATGTGATTGATATTTCTCTGGGTGTAGGTAAAAAAATTCAATTTTAGAATCTTAAGAATTTTTTTTATCAGAACGGTAAAGTCTGTCCGTCCGTCTATACATTAGAGTTAAATGGGTCGAAAATTATGCATAATTCAGGAAAAGGTGATATCAACACTTTAATGGTCACGTTTAATTTTTCTATTTATTAGTAAGTCTATACATTTGGTTTAAATGGGACGAAGATGACACTTAATTCAAGAAAAGCTGTTATCCAAATTTGTATGATCACGTTCTATTTTTCTATTTATTAGTTAGACAATGTCCGTCCGTCCGTCTATACATTTGGGTTATATGAGACGAAAATTCCACTTAAATCAGGGAAAGGTGATATCAAAATTTTAGTACCTTTATTTGGTTTCCATATTAATCGAAAAGTGGAAAAAAAATATTCTTCCAATTTCAAGAGTTTTTTTAAAGAATTATAATGTTCGTCCATCTGTCCGTATGCTTGTTAATTTTTTCAAACTTTCGAATTCAAAATCGTTTAACTTTTGACTCAATAGGGATAACGACTCAAATTTTTTTTGTTCAATAGATTATTTTGCTTTTTAACCAACTACATAAAATATAATAAAATCGGTTGAAAAGATTTGGCTATATATGGAAAAATCTTACACAAGATCTTGTAAAATTGTGATTTTTGAAATTTCAAATGTATATAACTTGAAAAATATAATAAAAGGTAAGTATTACATGCAAGCATGTTTTCTAAAGGATTTATAAAGAACTTTAAGATGAAATAAAAATCTTTGAAATCGGATAAGAAACAAAAATTTGCTAGAGGTTAAACCTTTTCCATGACATTAGTATCCTATTTTGAACCCCCATAGTTCCGCTTTTGAAGCGTATATAGGATCCTGCTGCTAAACTCAAAATGCTACTGTTCTCTTCTATAACTGTATGAAATTTCATGTAAATCCAACCAGCCGATTAGAAGTTACAGATTTATTTCTTTCCCACTGTTTAATATTTGATAAAGCAAAGAAAATGTCTGCACTTAAGCTGTTTTTAGTGTGAAATCTACGGGAGTTATTTAAAAAAAAAAGTTATTTTCTCAAATCGGGCAACATATGCTCACGATTCTTTTTTCATAATATTAAAGTGGACAATATGTACTATTGTTCAGAAAATTTTCAGAACAAATATCCTGTAACATTTTTAGTTGCATTCCATAAAAGTTGAAAATTAGTGTATTTTAGGACAATTTTCAAAAAATAACTAAAATATTAGGACAAAATATAATTTACCAATAATTGAAGAAAAGTACACTTAAATATCTGAAGTTGATGGTTTCTTTTTAAATTTTTACCTAAAAAGACTTTTTATTTAAAATAAATACACTGAAATCTGATGAAATTTGAATTTTTTAATATTTTTCAAAAATGTAAAAAAATTCTTAACTTTGACAGCTCCTTAAAAGAAAACAGCACAATCTAGCTTAAAGATTCGGTAGCCAACTTTATTATAAAACTTTAAATTTTAAAATTCAATTAAGTGCCACTTTTGACACACTTTAACCCAACGTGCATTGGTTTAGTTTCTATAAGCAGATTTGTATGCACGGATTTTTTCATGCGCAGTCCTTATATAGATAAACATCACTTAATATAAATATTAAATTATAAAGAAAAATATTCTTATCCGAATTTAGAATGGGCAAAAGTCCTTTCCATATACTTAAATATCACATTAATATTTTTCAAAACCTTTCTATTCATAAAAAGAATCTAAACCAAAACAATTCCATTGACCTTTTTACAAACGCTCTGTTAAAATTAAAAATCTAAATCATGTCTTTACCATGATTTTCCAATATCATCAACATTCATTTCTAAAAACCAATATTCGATGCCAATAATGTTGGCATTAAACATTAAACAAAAACATTGTAGCTGCTGCTGTTGCAGCTACTCATTTGAAAACAAATCTATCAATGCAACACTTAACACTGAGTGCATACAATCAAGCAAACCTTGCAACCAACCTAACAGGCAACATTGAAACATTATAGACATAAACATATCTTTATCTAAATAAATCCATCTATCTATCGCAAAAAATAAAAGTATCTATATATTTTCGAAGTGAGAGGAAACTTTTATGAACATGAAGAAAAAAAAATCTTCATATGAGTAGAGTTTTGTAAATATAATAAAATACTAGCAACAGCAATTTTAATAACAACAACATTAAAACCAACACTTGAAGACAACAACAATAAAACCAACTAAACATATTAAGAAAAAAAAAATACTATTACAACCATTACTTTTCAACACTTTCAACATTACGATCAAATCGAACAACAGCAACATAAAAAGTGCAAAAATCTATATAAGTTCATTAGGGAGGCACAAAAAATATTTATTTATTTTTTTAAATAAGTACCTTCTAATAAACTTTCTTTAAAATTGATAAATTTTATACAAATACCCTTTACGGACATGCGATTATAATGTCGCGTTGAAAAAAAAAAAAAATATATATATATCGTCCATTCCATGAAAGAACGCCCAAAAATATACCAAGTGTCCTTCGATTTTTATAAAATTTTATACGTATAAGGTCTATGGGTATCTATAAATATTTCCATTTTCAGATTCGCTAAATTCAGAAAATTTTATTTCGCTTTTTCGCTTTTGAAAAAATCTAAAAAATCTCAAAAGTATACAACTTTAAATACAAATATTTCTGGGAAGGATTTGCAGAAATTTATGATTTAAACGGTATTTGAATTATAATTATGTTAGCTTAAATATGAATATTTTATAAATAAAAAATATTTTTTAAAAATTCATTTTAATGCAATTGCATTTTTTAAATGCATTTTTCTTTCAATATGCTATTCAAATTTTTTAATTTTTTAACATAAATGAAAAGTTTGGAATCTTTACATTAAAATAAAAGTCTCAAATTTTTGGGACGCACACATGTACTGTACATAATTTCGCCTTTTCTTCAACTAATTTAAATTTTTTCATATAAAAATTATATTTTGAAAAATAGTAAAACTTTATGTATCAGACTATTTATTGTTTTAAGTTATAATAAACAAAGCATTTTTAAATACACTTTTGAAAAATTAAAATTTAATAAATTCGCAACTAACAAACATGTATCTAAAAACAGCATTTATATTTTTAAAATATTATGGATCGAAGACGTGGTTTTTGAAATGCTGACTAAAATACACAAAAAATATACAATGGCCTTTTAAATACTTTTTAAATTACAGAAATCCATCAATAACTTCAAGAGATATGAATATTTAAAATCGCATACTTTTTATATTTTGTTAACTTTTATACAAATTTTACAGAAAATTCCAAAAACAAGAAAAAATTTTATTTTTATATGAAAAATTTTAAACATGTTTTTATTAAAATTAAATTATGCATATAAGATTTTCGCGTCCCAAAAATTTTACAATTTTATCTTAATGTAAATATTCCAAACTTTTCATTTATGTTAAAAAATTAAAAAATTTTAATAGCATATTTAAAGAAAAATGCATTTGAAAAATGCAATTGCATTAAAATGCATTTTTAAAAAACTTTCTTATTTTTAAAATGTTCGTCGTAAAGCCGCTATATGTGAAATTTTAAGGCCGTTTAAATCATTAAAATTCACAAAGTCTTCCCAGAGATATTGCTATTCAAAGTTACATACTTTTGAATTTTTTTTGGTTTTTGAGAAAATTAAAAAGAGAAATTAAATCGCGAGTTTTTGAAATTTTACAAAACTGAAAACTGAAATTGATAAAAGGCTTAATGGAGTTTATGTATACAAATTTTTATCGAAATTGAAAGCCATCAAGTAAAAAAATATACTTTTTCGGGCGTTCTTTCCTGGAATGGTCGATATATATATATATATATATATATATATATATATATATATATATATATATATATATATATATATATATATATATATATATATATATATATGTATATATATATATATATATATTTTAAATAAGTACCTTCTAATAAACTCTCTTTAAAATTGATAAATTTTATACAAATACCCTTCACGGACATGAAAAAAATAAAAATATATATATATATATATATATATATATATATATATATATATATATATATATATATATATATATATATATATATTGGGAAAACTTCTCAGCAGATGCTTAAAAATATTAGTAAATATCCTGCTGGAAATTTGTGGCAATTGTACCTGTTAAGTACCAATTGACACCTAACTCATCACCAAAGTTCTAGTTGAGAACCAGTTGACACCACCACACTCTAAATATCAGTTGTAAGTCAATTTGGTTACAGTTGAAGACTATAAAACGTAAGATACGTCAGAAGAACGTAGGTTCGATTCGGGTAAAAATAAATATCATTTAATAAAAGTAAATCAAAAGAATTTAAAAATAATAAAAAGGATTTGAAAAAGTAAAGATTTTTCTTCAAAATTTTATAACATTAATCGATTCTGAACATTTCCTCTTGGACCAGTCCTGTGACCCATCCTATGACTTGTCCCAAAGGGCTAATTAGCCAATGGTAGCCACATGTAAAAGTGACAGGTTCCTCCTGTAAAAAAACTGTAAAAAATTAAAAACAAAAAATGTTTTCCAATTAAAAAAAATTGGTTAAATCAATCAAGTAGATGATTGAATGAATTAAAAATTTAAATAAAAAATGAAATCTTACTTAAATTTTATTTTATTTTTATAATAAAATATTTGAATATATTTATTAAATTTCTAAATCCTATTCTATCATTTGATGCCCATATCGACAATATTGAACAAGTGACAGATTTTAAAATAGAAAAATTTATAAAATTTTTTTTTTTTTTTTTTTTTGTAATTTAATGCCCCTATTCTCTATATCGATTTTTGTCGTTTTCCTACTAAATTGTTATTGAGTGCTTTTTTTATATTCTCTATGTCAATTGCGACTCTTTGGGTTTTTGGCTGTGATAATGACTTTTTATTACGTTATTTCTAGTTGAGAACCAGTTGACACCACCACACTCTAAATATCAGTTGTAAGTCAATTTGGTTACAGTTGAAGACTATAAAACGTAAGATACGTCAGAAGAACGTAGGTTCGATTCGGGTAAAAATAAATATCATTTAATAAAAGTAAATCAAAAGAATTTAAAAATAATAAAAAGGATTTGAAAAAGTAAAGATTTTTCTTCAAAATTTTATAACATTAATCGATTCTGAACATTTCCTCTTGGACCAGTCCTGTGACCCATCCTATGACTTGTCCCAAAGGGCTAATTAGCCAATGGTAGCCACATGTAAAAGTGACAGGTTCCTCCTGTAAAAAAACTGTAAAAAATTAAAAACAAAAAATGTTTTCCAATTAAAAAAAATTGGTTAAATCAATCAAGTAGATGATTGAATGAATTAAAAATTTAAATAAAAAATGAAATCTTACTTAAATTTTATTTTATTTTTATAATAAAATATTTGAATATATTTATTAAATTTCTAAATCCTATTCTATCATTTGATGCCCATATCGACAATATTGAACAAGTGACAGATTTTAAAATAGAAAAATTTATAAAATTTTTTTTTTTTTTTTTTTTTGTAATTTAATGCCCCTATTCTCTATATCGATTTTTGTCGTTTTCCTACTAAATTGTTATTGAGTGCTTTTTTTATATTCTCTATGTCAATTGCGACTCTTTGGGTTTTTGGCTGTGATAATGACTTTTTATTACGTTATTTGACTAAAATTTTGTTATTCTGTAAGTCGATATTTGTCGATTGAAATGCCAAATCAGTCACTTAATATTTCCTTATCGTTTTGGTAGCGAAAAAGTAAAAAAGTTCATTTTTAATTATTTATGTATAAATATTCTAAACTATTCTTAAGTAACAACTATTATCATTTGTATATGTGGAAGCCAAATTTTAGAACGATTAATTTTAGATATTTAGAAGCTGTGACCTAATGACAACTAATTCCTATAAAGTGATAATATTTATGTGACTTCGGACAGTTGCAGACAGTTCTTAATAAAATTTAGTACTGTACTTCCTACTTATACAAAAATTGCGTATGTCCAGTATTATTTTGAACTATCATGGAAATTATGCACGTTAATGATTTTTCTGAATGTTTCTTATATGGATGATACAAATTGTCCTTAAATGCAAAAAGCCGTATCGTGTAAATAAATTACTAGTTGACTGTTGCAGCACCCACTGCTGCTGACTAGTGTTATTTGGGCTTAATTTAGCACAGTGATATAAATTTATTAGGGTAAAAGGATAAAATTTGGTAAAAGTTGGATGTCGAATCAATAACTTAGAACTTAACAATTATCATCCCAAAAAATGTCCGGCGAACAAAATTTTGTAAAATTAACTAAAAAGATTCTGGATTACTAGAATTGAATACGATTCATATCAGCAAAAACACACAACAATTTATAAAATGATTCATATTTCAGCATCTAAGATAAAACAAAAGTACCAAAAACTTTTAACGAAATTTTTATTAGAATTTGTGTATGTAAGTATGTATATCGTATGTGACATCCACCAATAACTATGAATATCTCGTAATTTGGGGGTGACGAAGCATGCAAAGGGCATAATTTCAGCAATTGATAAATGTTTTTTTTTTTTATAGAATTCTAAATATTTTTTAATTTTATTTTGTTTATTTTTAAATTGTCACTTCTATTCAGAGACCAGAAATTACGAACAAAAAACATAAAATTTCAAGTTTTCATTAAAAAAATAAAAAACACTTAAGTTCAAAATATAATATTTTTCTTAACTGTTCAAAAACAAAATAATAAAATTATTAAAACAAACATTTTAAGTAAAGTACAAAATAATTTTGTACTTTAAAAAAATGTTTTTAAAAAAAGTTTTTTTTTTATGTACGAAAAAACTTTTTCTTTGTATAATTTAAAAATATCAATTTAGAATAATTCATTTTAAACAACTGGAAATTTGGTAGTTGCTTGAATATAATAAATGACCAAAGTCGCTGCGGATTATTTGGACCTGGTCCTAAATTTTTGTTACGTCATTAAATACCAGCCCCAAAGTTCATTCTTACGATACCAAATTTTCATATTGTTCCTTCGGCAGATATAGGAACCAAACTTTTGAGGCGCGGTACCTTAGAATGAAATAAATTTTCATTTGAGATGAGAACATCGTTATCAGATAAAATACTCCATACAAACATTCATATGAATTTATCTTAGTTTGTGATGAAAACTGTTGATAAATATGAGAAAAATCATTTAATTTGTTCATTATTTGTCTTAAAAATTTGCATTCATTATCAATATTTTATTTTAAATTTCATAAATATTTGACTTTGAAATGAAAAATTATTGTACAAAAAGAAAAGTTTTTTTGTGTTTTGTTTTCTTTGGAAATTTTTTTTTGAGAACTTTATTATTTTGTACTTAAAGAAAAACATTTTTTTTAAAAACTTTTTTTTATATTTTTTGTTTTAGTATGTTATAAAATAATTTTTAACTTCAATGAAAATATTTTTTTGTAAAAAACAAAATAAAAAATGTTTCCGGTCTTTGCTTCTATTTTAATCAGTATTAACATATACAAAAATAAAGAACATTTTAGACAAAATTTGAATAATTTTTTTTTAATTTATTATATTTTTAATGATGGCGACATCCCATTTGAAAGTAACGTATATCATAGACCTACGAAAAAAATATTTCGACTTAGAGAATAGCATTTGAGACTGCTTTCTGTTTACAGAGGGAATGTAAAATCGATATATAGAATACGGGCATAAAAGTCCTTTGAAAAGGATTATCGGAGGAGTCCTATCATAACATATCTCTGCTTTCATGTGAATGTGGTTTCGTTCATGTGTGAAAAATGCTGTTGTATGGTGTTATACTCAGAAATAATTAACGAGGTTACCGATTTCAAATCAAAAAATTCGAATTAAAATAGCCTTGCTTTGAGTAAATGAGTATATTCACAAATTTTAAAAAAAAATCTAAATTAACACAATGATTTGAATAAAATGTATCTTGTTCTATTTGCAACAAATTTATCTTTATAATTAATGAATAAAAATTTGCATTTTCGACATTAACGATTTTTTTATGATTTTTTGAAAACATTTTCTTTAAAATTTTTGTACGAAATTTTATTTTTATTTTTTATTTATTTTTTTTTTTAATAGGCTTAATATTTCTATTACCGTTGACGGTATTAAAAAATAAGCTGAATACAATTTGAATACTATTTTACTTCGAATTTTTTAATGTTTTACTTAACCTAATCAGACAACTCGTTTTCGAGATATGCTTCAATATATGGTGCAATCTTGTTAATTTTACAACTAGCGATTTAGCACAAAAACCACAGTCAATTCAAAAAGTGGTTTAGAGCAACGGTTCTAAAATGGGAATGAATATATCATGAAAAATATTCTTGAACACACAATTTTTTAATAAATATAAATATTATGCAGGATTTTAAGTAAAAATTCCAATGAAAGTCTAAACTATTTAAAAGTGGAAAGATATAATCCCCAAATTAAAGACAAAAGTAATTTTTTTTTTCTAAAATCAGTTTTTTTTTAGAATCAACTAGCATTAGCTGCATGAAAAACTAATGAAGGAATCCGTGCTTTGAAAAATAACACTGTGCTAGACGTAAATTTTAACAAGTTCGGTACCCAACTAGTAAAGTTAATTTTTATACCTTGAATTCAAAACTGGCACCCGTTTTTCGGAGTTAGCTCCTATATGTGCGATTTTTGATTTTAAAATTTATTATGATAAATAGTCAAAGTTGTTGTGGATCGCGCTTCCATTACAATATCAAAAAGGTTTCATAATAATGTGTATCCGAATTAACTGAAAAATATAATATAATTGATAAGAGTTGGTAGAAGCAGAACGTTAAAAAAAATAAATATTTGTCAATAAATCTTTAGCTCCTAAACTTTTTCAACAACATCAAAAATAAGAGCTGAAGTTAAAGTCATTTGCAATTTTTTATTTTTTTTCTACTCGCAAAAGAGTCCACCTTAATTTTAGTATACGTCGAATGTACAAAATAATGTACGGAACAAATGCGAACGAATTGAGGCGGATGAGAAACGTTCAAACTATTAAAATGTTGACGCAATGAGTTACAAACTTTTTTATTACTCGTACCAACAAAATAAATATCAACAACAGCAAATAGGAACAAAAAAAATAAAAAAAAAGAATGTAAAAACGGAGATGAACCTGAAGAGGTACTCTGTCTCAAGGATTTCTAAAATAAATTTGAATATGCTAAGCAGAGATCAAAGATATTTTGTCAATGATAAAAGGATTTCTATATTAAATTGGAACCTACCTATCAGAGGACGAAAACGTTATTGAATGATCGCTGACTACTACGAGCACGGCTGCACATTGAGAGACAGTAAATTCATTTATTCCTTAAGCTTAATGTTTTCAAATAAAATTACCCATTCCTGCTTTTAGATCACATTTATTTTTAATATATTCAATATTGTACAATTTTAACACTTTCAAATGCTCACATTGAAAGGTGTAAAACACATAAAATATGACGGAAACTTAAGAAAAATAATTTTACAAAATAAAAAAAAAAAGAATACAAAAGGAAATAAATAAACACGAGTATTTCTGAACATTTCTAAGATACATACATGCAACAATAAATACATATGTACAGTAGCGAGCATAAAAAATGCAACGCTAGGCTATATGATTTTTAATCGTATTGATTGGGGCTAGAACGTCATTAAATTAGCCAATTCTATTGTGATTTTATTATTTGCGGCCTTAGCCAACTATTGTATGTCATTTTGTTCCAAATTGTTACGCATACGAACAGTTAATAATATTTTTTTTTTTAAGTTGTAAATTTAAGCGAGCAAAGAAAATGCAACTCCTAAAAAATCATCGTATTTTTTAAATTTTGATAAAAATAATTATTGAAAAATTATGAAAACTATAATTTGGTAATATTATCATATTACCACCAATACATATAAATTTAAGGTAATTTTAACTACAAAGGATATTAATAATATTAAGAAAACACTCTTTTCTCCATACCTTTTAAGAATTTTCAAATATTTTTGAATAACATTCTGATAATTGCAGTGAAATAATATTAATATGTAGTTCTAATATGAAGATTCTTAAAAATTATCTTAAAGAAACAATATTGCAACGATCTTGCTTGTAACAATTGATACAAGTCATTTAACAGTAGATATTTTATATTATCTGAATGTCCACATTTGGCCATTCAAAGCTACTATTGCCAGCAATCCTTACTATTGCCAGCAATCCTTCTAACAAAACACATATTATTTACTTATATAAAACTACCACCTTTACTTTTAGAGGCAGGTCCTTTATTATTTTTACGAGTACTGTATAATGGAAATAAGAGCCTATTACGATAACTTGAATTAATTTGACTCTAAACCCATATATTACAATTTTAGACGGTCTAGGTAGACATACTTACTTAAATATCAATTTCGAATAGTAAACAAGTCCAATAGTCCAATTATCACGAAGGATGCACTTTTAATTTTTCAACATATGAAGAGTTCAAAATAGGTATATTTCTTAACTGTTTTTCCTTGTGTTAGAATTTGTTCCAGGACCAAAATCAAGGGATATTTGAACATTATAGCGATACAGGGCATTCGATAATGTCATATCATTGCGAAAAAAATATTTTAAGCTGTTGATTCCATCTCAATAACGATCAATAATTATAAATTATGAAGTTAAGCTAAACTATCAAAATATTTGATCGCTTATTTATAGAAAATGTTTGTTGGTTTTAAAACAATTAACAAAATAAATAATAATTCCAAAAATATCAATCTCTATTGAAAAATTTCCAAAATAGTTCAGAAAAAATATCAAAATTTAATAAAATTGAAATTTATTGAAAATATTTATATTATTTGTAGATTTCATGTATCTTAGATAATATGCAACGATAGAAAATCATGCTTTTTAACAACACTATAGATTCCAATCAAAATTTTTATCAAAATTTTAAAAATCATGTTTATTTGTTTAGAGTTGCATTTTTTTTGCTCGCTCACATTTTCAACTGCTTTTACTAAACGTTCAATAATTTTCGTTACG
Organism: Protophormia terraenovae; assembly: GCA_951394005.1. NCBI lineage: Eukaryota > Metazoa > Arthropoda > Insecta > Diptera > Calliphoridae > Protophormia > Protophormia terraenovae. Next base: position 88,986,459 of record OX596075.1, read on the forward strand.
CACAAAAATATTCAACAAAATTATATGCAATAGGTATCTATTACCACAAGTAATAAAATTACATTAGTACTGTTACATTAGGACTTGCTATAAGCAAAATATATGCGAACAAAGATCATATCACATAGTGTTGCATTTTTAATGCTCGCTACTGTATATAAAAACAAAAACAAATGAAAAACATAGAAATATACTACAAAGATTGATTGACTGAATAAATGAATGAACCAATGAATGAGTTAACGATTGAATGTATGAACAAATGTTCAAAACACATAAATCTTAATTATGTTTCGCTTACAAAGATTTAACAGGTTGAAAATTATTTCCATCTACAAGTGTAGAATTATAAACAAGAGAAAGTTTCAACTCGGAACATCAATCTATCTATTAGCAGTCTATTAAAAATCAAAAAAGACACGCACATACGATGGTGATCTTTAAGAAGTTTAATAAAGGAAAATGGATTTTAAATAGAATTATTTATTTAAAGCTTTTTTTGATAAGGAATTGATGAAAATTCTACAAAAACAAAAAAATATTTTCTAAGCATTTAAGTTCTGTATATTATGAAGGAAATTGTACTCCATAAACAGAACTACAAAATTAAGTATCTAATACCAATGTTCTTTGAGTGACCCAACTACAGTTACAACTTAAAAGCAACACCTTTGTATTTTAAATGAAATATATTGTAGAACATTTGAAAACTCTTGTATTTCTGTATTAAGAACTGATCAAATACATTGTTTCACGTAAATATCAGTTTCATTTCAACTTACTCATTACATTGAAACGGCATATAAAAGAAACATATAACAAGAGCAAAACTGGCAACAACAAAAAAATGCAATTAGTTCAAATTACATTTTACTTAAATACATTTATTGTTTATACTAAAACATTGGAAATTTAAGGTCTATCTAGTCTAAACCATGCATAAGTAGCTTACTTAGAAGTTTATATCTGTATGTAATTATGTATGTGTGTATATATCTGTGTATGGATGTAATGTATACAAGAAATGCAAAAACAAACAAATAAATAAATAAAATATAAAACAACTAAAGTACTTAAACTGATGAAGCCTTTCATATTAATTAGAACAAAAACAATACAAACATACTCACACTTACAACAGCAAAACCAGCAGTAGCATTAGAAACAGCAGTTGGTAATAATAAAAAACAACTACAACTAAAAATGTAAATATTTGTACTTTGATGACCAAAGCTTAAATGAAATTTAAACAATAAATAACAAACCCTCTCTGTAAACGAAGTGCAACAACAACACACATACAAACATGGGAGAGACACTGAAATATATACAAGGGAATTTCCATAAACATTATTAGAGGTATAACATTCTTCTGAACTATTTCGTACCCCTAAGTTGTAGGGTTTTTTTCTAGTTCGTCATAATCCAGAAACAAATATTTTACAAAAATTGCATAAAAAACAAAAAGAAAAAAATTATTCACGAGAATATGGCATAATATGTATTATGCTAGTAAAAAATAATTGATCTGTGAAAGATTGTAGGTTATTGCCAGTGATGCCAGATAAAATTTAAGAAAAATCCCTCTGTTTAGTTGAAAAATTCCCTTTTTTCCCTTTTTTCAGAAAAAAATTCCCTCCATTTTTCCCTCCTCTTTAAAACCCCGCAAAAAACGATGAAACTTTGGAAGAACACTTTCACAACTTCAAAATTTTAACAAAGTGCATATTTTTAACTTTTTTGGATGGTCTTAATAATTACTTAAAAAAAATTAAAATAAATAAATTTTTAGCGGGAAAAATGGTAATTAATTCTAACAAAATTTAAATTTTACATTACTTTTACATAATGTTTTTATTATTTAATACGACGAAAACAGAATTTTTATTAAAAAAAAATATAAATATAGTTTAAAGATATGTGTTTCAAAAGCAATGAACAAGAAGTATAAAAGAATAACATCCTACCGATGACAACCATGGGCTAAAAAAAGAACTTCTGGAGCTCTTTTTCATCATTAAGTACTTCCCTTCAATAACAACACAATCTTTAAATCATGACTTTTTCATTTTTTTTTTTTTTTTGCTGGAAATCGGTATTTTTAACAAAAAATTTTAAATATTTAGTAAAAATGCTTTGAAATTTACATAAATGTAGTTTTTGTTTGTAATTCAATAAAAAATATTTAAATAAAGAACGAAAACACTGATAAGCGCGAATTATATCCGGCCCGGCAGAATCTATATACCCACCATCAACTTTTTTAAATTTTACGTTATATGGGAGGAGGCGGTAAAGTGCGCATTAAAGTGGGTGGACCACGCCCATTTTTTTGTTTCCGAGTTTACATTGGTCCTTGAACTATTTGAAAACCGTTTCGTTGATTTTCACATTACCCCAGTCAAATAATTATATGTGCATACCTATAAAGTAATTTATTTTCTTCAAAAATAGGATTTTCAAATTCAAACCTTTTTTATATTTTTAATGTTTATTAGAGCTTTATAAGTCAAATGAAAAATTTATTTCTTATGTGTATTTTGTAGCAAAACTTAATTGATTTTAAAATTGTTCATAGAAAATAATTATATGTGCACGACAAGAATTTTATAAAAATCCTTTATTTAAATAAAGTTAATTTTCAATATTCATGAAAGTTGTTAAGGAGTTATGTTGTCCTAATATAACGTTACCAGATGCATCCTTCGTTATACAGATTCGTCCTTTTTGCTTTACATATATATAGGTCAAAACTGTAGTATATTTATAAAAAATCAATTTGAAACATTTGATATTGTCATATAGCTCTGAATCTAAATATATCTCAGCATACAGTATTCTTTGGAAATCCTTATGTCATGAAGGTCTGAGGATCATTACTGGTCGCTGCAGAAATATAATATTTTGTGACTTAAAAACCGATTTTGAGGCCCGATATAGTAACATCGTCACATTAATTTACTGAAAAATCTAATTTTTGTAGGAAATTCATCAACGAAGCTATTGCATTTTTTGTAAAGTAAATTTATGTTGTGCTGTGAATTAATTTAGCTACGTCGAATAAATATTTTCAACTTCTATCTAGAACTAAAATTGACTTATATTATGTGCGATTCGATACTAAGATTACGCTTCAAGCATGTCTTTTGTAGACGTCGAATACCCATGTAATATTTTTGATAAACACTTGGATAATTTAAATATAATATTTTTCATCTCTTATGTACATGAACTCATGGTGTAATTAAAGTTTTTAACCAAAAAATTATATTTATCATAAAATCCTGCGTGTGGATTTTTGTACCGCTCTATTAGTTATGTTTTTGCCACCCAAAGGTCATAATTTTAATCTAAAACCTCTTTTATTATTTTATGCTCACGTCCAATTATTAAAACCCGTTCATTTGGCCGATATTTTTCTGTAACACATGTTGTTTTTCTTCGAAAAATTTCCTTAATCCCCGCTAATAAGCAATTGATTATGGGTTACCGCTCCTAGAATGATAGCAATTTCTCAGATTTTTTTTAAAATTTTCAACAGTATTATGATACCCATTTTCTGTATACACCATTTTTTGGAATTTTACATAAACTGACGTCTTACTTTAATTATTTCAGCTCTTAAACTGACAGTTCATGACCTGGTAACATATTTTGGCTATAAATTAAAAAAAAAAAAAATAAAATTTTTTTGGTATTTTAGGTCTAATCATTTTAAATATTCCCCAAATAACTTTAATTTTAACTTTAATTGGTTAAACGGTTCAAACTGTGGACTTCATGTCAGTCTGTTGAGTAAAAATTTCAATTTGCACATATAATTATTTTCTATTAAAATTTAGAGAATGATATGTTTATTTTAACGGTACTTTAAATACAATGCTAAGAGGAACCTAAAATTTTGCAAATAGGGACATTAGGTAAGAATGAAAAAAATTGTAAACCAAGGAAATGTATATCACTCTTGGAATATATAAAAACCAGAAAACAAATATTGCACATATAATTACTTGACAGAGGTATATGGGAGGTGGGCGGTAAAGTGGGCGGACCATGCCCATTTTTGGTTTCCGAGTTTATATCGACCCCCGAACTATGCATACAAAATTTCGCTATCGTGCATGCTTTTATTGACGAAATATCAGTAAAAAGGTATGAAACGGACACCCTGTGTTTCTACTTTTTAGCCCATAACTTTTTTGTTTATTAACCGATTTTGCCCATTATTAATGCCAAACAAACCTTACAGTGGTGGCCACGAATTTAAGACACGACATTTCACTTATATATTTCTGATAATTTTTACATCTTATCGAACAAATTTTAGATTCATGTTATTTTTTAAAGATCCTAGTAATGTTATGAAAAAAAATCAACAATAGTTTGTTACCTATATTTAGTTTCCAATTTTTATTTACATATTATACAGATTAATACAAGTTTAAGCCTGGTCATGAATTTAGGACATAGGCAAAATAAAAGTTAATTCACAAAAGTAAAGCTCAGCTTCATAAAACAATATTAGTATTTGGTGGGAAATCCTTTATTTTGAATCACAGCAGCGCATCTCCTGGGTAAACTTTCAACTAAGGCCATACAGCGCTCCTTTGGAATGGCATACCAAGCCTTTTGAATTTCTTCCCATAAATCAGTCAAATTTTTTGGCTTTACTGCTCGTACATGCTCCTCAACATCATTCCACAAGTTCTCAATTGGATTGAGATCCGGGGATTGAGCTGGCCATTTCAGAACTGTGATATTATTTTCCTCTAAGCAACTCTTCACTAGGCGTGAAGTGTGCTTAGGGTCATTATCATGCATAAATTTCCACATTAGAGGCATGTTGTCTTCAGCGAATGGTATCATGATGCTTGTCAGTATGTTTTTGTAAATATGCTGGTCCATTTTATTGATAATCTTCTGAATGGGACCTACACCATGCCAGGAAAATGCTGCCCACACCATGACATTTCCACCACCATGCTTAACCGTTTTAAGGGTGTACTTTGGGTGATGCTCCAGGTTTGGAGGACGCCATACGTACTGTTTTCCATCAGAACCAAAGCGACAAAACTTCGACTCGTCGCTCCAAAGTATATTTTTCCAAAATGTCATCGGCTTATTGAGATTTTCTCTTGAAAACGCTAGTCGGGATTTAATATTTTTTTTTGACACAAGTGGTTTACGTTGTGCAATACACCCACGTAAGTTCTTCTCATTCAGACGTCTTCTTATTGTCCTGGACGATATATTAATACCAAAATCCGATGAAATCTCATTTTTAATTTTACTTGAGCTCTTGAAAGGATCTTTAGCAGCTGATTTATAAATTAAGCTATCCTCCCTGGGTGTAGTTTTTCGGGCTCTAGGGTGCTGTTTGACATTTTTGGTAGTGCCATGTTGCTTGATGTGTTCCAGTGCATTGTAAATCTTGGATCTGGAACATTTTAGTAGCTTGGAAATTTCCATTACTGTTTTTCCATCAGTATTCATTTGTTGGATCAATTTTCGCTCGGCATCCGAACTCCAAGTACCTCTGGCCATTTCTAACTAAATATTTTGATGTATTCTAACATTAAATGGAATAAAACATTCATTACTTACCTTTTAGCTTCAAAAAACACCAAAAAATCACTTAAAAACCAAATATTTCTTATATGTTTTAAATTCGTGACCAGCTTCAAAAGCACGTTTTTACGAAAATATAATAAAAACAGCAACAAAATGTATACACAAACAAAACCAAATAACGGTAATTGATCTTAACATTACAGGGTACACTGAAAAATTAACAAAATCTAATTTTATATTGCAGGGTTGTAATAATTATCACAACTTAGTTCGTTACATGTCGTGTCTTAAATTCGTGGCCACCACTGTATATAAGACAAATGTTTGTGAGTTTGAGCCCTATCCTGCTTTCAACAGACAGACAGACGGACGGACGGACATAGCTAGATCGACTCAGAATCGAACCAGGACACAGAATGATTCCTTCGACATGTTACACACGGTGGGTATAAAAATATCCATTCGGCAAATTAAGATTTCTATTTTTAAATGAGTGTGTATGATAATATTGCATTTTTTTATTAATATATTTAAATTTTTTGTCGTTTTTTGAAATAAATTTATACAATTTAAAAATTCCCTTTATTTTTGAGAAAAAGTAATTCCCTCCCTTTTTCCCTTCGTCTAAAAGGGGAAAATTCCATCCATCTGACATCACTGGTTATTGTAGAGCTTTAAAAAGTCGTTTATTCTAAAAACTTGGTAATTACCTGTTCATAACTATTTATGGACTGATAGGGTACTTCAGATTTATATTTATACAGAGAAAACATTTTTGTTATGGCAACCGAATTTTTAGCAAACGAATTTGGTCGGTTGAGAGTACTAATCCACAATGCAGTTCGGATAACCATATATTTCGGCTATCGCAACTGCATAGAATAAAGTAATTTGGTTAGCATAACTTCAATATATATCGGCCGTAGGTCATGATTAAGCTAAGCCATGAATTAGAAAAATGCTGCGCTGCCCCCATTCTGCCGACGTCTAAGTGTCGTCATAATGTTTTATTATTTTTCCACTATAATTAATCTTGAAATTTTTAATTTTAAATGTCAGTAAACAGTCATTCTGAGTGATTCAAAAATTAAAAAATACAAACTTTTTTGTTCATAAAAAACTTTTTTTGTGTTTTTTTTTTTATGAAAAATTCAATTTGTCGATTTTTAAAGATGACAAAGCTTTTGAGCGCACAAAGCCCACCAGGATAGTATGTTCGATTTCCATGTATTAGCTTAAAATTAGTGAAAAATGGTAAATCACTTATGCCAACCTAACATAATATGATCAATATTTTCATTTATTTAGAAATTAGTGTCCTATAATAGTTTTCTTGCAAAATTGAAGTTTTTTTATTTTCGTTTATTACCTTTAGCATAAAGCTGGTAGGGCAACAAATAAAACAAACCTTTATCATCATAATTGATTCACGAATCTTGATTTTTAATACTTACGGTACCGTGAAATATGTAACTCCCAAATGAAATAAATCCCAATGAAATTAGTCGCAACTCCCAAATCAACTCCCAAACTTCTTAAGAGATAAATGAAATAATTCCCAACACTTCGGAGGGAGTTTTATCACAATAAAAAGCTAAGTATCAAATTCAACGAAATAACTCTAAACTGAAATAAATCAAAGTTAAGAAGCTGTACTTAGCGTAGCGTTGACTGGCATTTAAATCCACAGTGGAAAAAAACTATTTGCTAAGAAAAGTTTGTCTTACTAGCAGGCATTCGGCCGGATGAAAGGGCCTTCTCCCCTGTATAATTTAAAACACCGGCTTCGCTAAGTTAGTTTTTGTGAATTGCTGGCCTACGACCAGGCTAAAGTCCTCTGCGGCTTCGCTCAGTAAAGTTTACTTGTACTTTTCCGTGCCTATGCAGAAAAACTTCACTTAGCGAAGAAGAGGAAAAAATCTCTGAGACCGGCCGAACGCCGGCTATGTGGAAGTATTTTCATTAGAGAAGACAGTGGTACTCAAAACTCACAGACAAAAAATCCTTTTGACCGGGCTCAATAAAAATAAAAATAGTCCTAAACGAAATGAATTTACTCCCAATTTTAAAAGGACTTGAAATAATTTATATAACTTAGAGTAACGTGACATTTTTATTCTTTAAGGTTAAAATAAAACAAATAATTGGTTCAATTGTTTAATAGATGTTTCAATTAAACAACACGTAATGTATTTATTGCATTTTTTAAATAAATGAATGAAATGAATAATTTTAAAATTTTAAATATTTTTTTAAAAAAATTTTATTTTTGTAACATTAAGTTATGTGGATGTGGTGTATTAAATTAAAAATATATTAACCATAGTTTTTTTCACAGTAGCATTTTCAATACTTTTTCAGTATTAAAAATTTTTAGTATTTTTTAAATTTTAACATTTTTCTTAATAATAATGTTAAAAGAGAACTAATATTTGTTTTATTAACTATTATTTGCTAAAATAGTTGAACGTTTTTGTTTATGTACTCCAAAAATGCAAACAGTAAATTAAAAAAGAAATATGTTACTTTTTTTACTGCCCTTAGAACAACAATGTTAACTTAAAGTATTGAGGTGAAATGTTTTTTAAACCAATACTATTACAAATTTATTTACCAATACACTTTTACACTTAGGTTTTCTGACAGCTAACTTAGGTTTTTTCTCTCTCAGTAGCGCGTCTAGTTAGTCTATGTTAATTTGGACATATCAATACGACTTTAGAGAATTTGATTTGTCTCTCCTTGAAGAAAAAGGAATACGTAGCGAAGAGATTTTTACACATATTGATGGATTTCCTTCACGAAGCAGAGTAGACTTTGATTTCCCAAAAGAAAGAGTTAGGAAAGTGTTCATTGAAATCTTTAGTGACGTTGCTCTTAAACAGCGAGTGGTCCACGATATATTTGGAATAAGAGATGACTATAGAGACATCAACATAGATCACGAACAACTATGCAGAAAATTTTACGGGTCCATCCTCATCATCGCATACCACGACAATCACATCCAATTACATTAGGCTAGTCCAATTAAAAAAGATAAGATTATGATATTATTATTCCTTTATTTATAAACATTTTCGTAGATATAATTACAAATTAAACATTTATCTTGTTGAACCGTCTTCAGCATTAATTTAATAATTTGCTGATCGAAATTTTGATTGTAATTCTGTAACAACTTCTAGATTTTTAGCCTTATTAAAGGGGATTTATAATCAAACCTGTAAAAAGTAAATACAATAATACAATAGTGCAAATAATTTACATCACAAAAGAAATGGGCAATTTTTTTAGTGGATGCCCAAGAGAAATAATAATAGTAAAAATCTAAGGCAAAACTTGAAATTTTAACTTATCATTGTGCGTTAAAATATAATATTTTTTTATATTTTTTATAAAATTTTTTATTAGCAAAAAGAAAACGTTTTTATGATTCAAAAATTAAAACAGAATGAAAAAAATATTTTAAAACTAAGGAAAATATGAAACTTAAAATTCAAAGGTTTTATGTTTAAAATATATAAATTAAAGTATTTTTTTGAAAAAATTTATTTTTAACTTTTATAAAATAAGTAAGCCACAGGTAATATTTTATCATCGAAAGGGTAAAAAGTAATCAATAAAAATTAAAAATTTTTGAAGGAAAATACTTACATTTTAACTTTTGTTTCTTTGATTGTATTATCCGCATCCATATGAACATTATCATTTTATTATATGTAGTTCCAACATTAGATTATTAGTTACCATACTATCTAAAACTATGCTATTTTCCGATAGCATAGTTATACATGATATTTGTTGCAGTGAGATCAACTGCATACGTTTTGTAAGACGTTCGTTTGTTATGGTTGTAGATTTATATAATTTAACATGATCTTTGAGATTTCTTTAGTTTTCCCCTTTTACACTGCAAATCCTTTCTCAACGAATAAGAAACAAAAAATAATTAAAACGGACACTACTTGAAAATATCAAAAAAGATTTAACACATACTAACCAGCAGAGTTGGGGGTAGTGCACTAAATTGTGAGTGCATTCAACTTTTCACTAAATCGCACTATAGTGAAAAAATTTTGATTTTTAAATATTTGCCACCACTATAGTTATAGTGAAACATTTATTCACTACCACTAAAAAATTTTAGTGATATTGCAATTTTTTTCACTATAATTAAATTTAGTGGTAGTGAAAAAATTTGCACTACACTCAATAGTGCAAAATCTGAACAGTCACTACACATAAGCTGCAAATAAATTTTTTCACTAAATATAAATATGAAATTTTTTGCTTCACTAAACATAAACATGACATTTTTCCAATCAATCACAACCCACCGAACAAATTTTAGAGACCTACGATGGTAATTATCAAAGTTATAATCGTTTTAGAACAACACTACATAATTTAGAATTTCTTCTAGTGTGTTTTGGAAATCTTGTAAGCGCATTTGTGTATGTTGAGACATTCATATATAAACGAGTAACGTTACTGACTAATTTATCATTCCACAGACCGAATGCCTAAAGTTAGAGAGATAAAATTTTGGTCTCCCGAAAAATATATCCATTATTCAGCGATTTCGACTAGTTAAGAGACTATATTTGTATACAATATAGCTTTCAAATACATTTTAAGTTTAAAATTGGTTTGTGAAAATGAGGATTAGTCTTTTTTTGTATTTGGTGAAGAAAGTTTAAAAAAATATTATGTCATCTTTCAATTTAGTGAACAATTTCTAAGTTGCACTGAAATTAGTGGAGAGTTGTTTTTTGCACTAAAGTATTTAGTGAAGAAAAAAAATGTTGCACTAGGCTTGAGCTGAAAAAATTTTAACTATCACTAAACAATTTTAGTGGAAAAAAAAATATTTTTTCACTACCACTATGCTGAGTGAGGCTGATATTTTTCAACTCACCACTAAAAATTAATGATTGTAGTTAAAAATTTTGCACTATCACTAAGTGTTAGTGGAAACTGCAAATTTAGTGCACTACCCCCAACTCTGCTAACCAGAACCTTGGCTGGACGTAAAAATCGTTAATCATGTTCCAACGATAAAAACTTTTGAATGCCATTATGTCTGGTTAAAAGATATCTAAGGATATAAAGAGTGCGTTGGAAAAAACCTTAACATATTTAATATTCAATAACTTGGAAACGGTTGATCTCAGAGTTTTCATTCTTTTTTTATTTAATTGATAATTTATTACAGATCACAGAAAAATATAACTTTTATAGTTCTAACCACTACTTATGAACTTGTGGACCATTTTTGGTAACCCTTCCGTTCGAGATTTGATAGTTGCTTCAGTCACTTTTTTGGAACAGTGCACAGTGGGGCAGAATCAAAATTTCTTTGAAATAAATTTGTAATTTCTGATCGGTTGGTTAGATTTGCAATTTAGGCGAAAAAAATCGAGTTTATAAATTTTCTGATTTTTGCAATTAAAATAAAATTTTTGTAAAAAAGCGCTTTTTTGAGAAGCTATAAATATTTTATCTGTAAATAAATCTTTATTCACCGACATTTTCGGTGAATGTAGACTTTATCGAATAAAATGGGAAAGTGAAAAAAACTTAACTTAAGATTTTTGAAAAAGGAATCCCACAATTCCCAAAGAAACGCCAAAAATCCCAAAAATGGTTTTTTTCTCATTTTCGGCTATAAAATCCACATTTTTTCGAAGTCCCGTAGATTTTAATTGAAAACTTTTAACAACGTACTACAGATTCTTAAACTGCATTACGTTTGCCGATTCGTGTTTTGGGATTTAAGAAAATATAGACTAAAGTCAAAACTTTCATATAAAATGGGTCGAACTCGGGAGGGTGTGTACCATGACCATTTGAGTTATTGGGCTTGCTTTTTATTTTAGATTCTTCTCTGTGATGATACCTTTCAGAAAAGTGCAAAATTATTATATGTTGTTAAAGAAAATTTTATTTTAGAGAAAAAAGAGTGCAGATACTTTTTCGGCCAAAAAAACACAAAAAGTCGTCATTTTTGTAATTTTCAAATTCAAAATCGTTTATTTTGGGACTCGGTAAAGATATCGACTTCAATTTTTTTTATACAATATATAATTTTGTTCTTTAATTAGCTAAAGAAAAACCAAATGAAATCGGTCGGAAGCACTAGGATATATATGAAAAAAAAACTGGGCCAAGAGCATGCAAAATTGAGGTACTCAAAAATTCAAATGCAAATAACTTAAAAACTATAAGAGATAAATAGGACATGCAAGCAAGCATGTTTTTTGTAGGTCTTATCAGTGCCTACAATAGTGTTTAAAAATATTTGGAATTGGAAGAGAAACAAAAATTTGACAAACGATTAAAAAAGTTGTATGTCAGAGGTACCCAAATTTGAGCCCTTTTAGCTCCGCCCTTGAGGGGTCTATACGGTATCTCTACCAAACTTAATATTATACACTCCTCTGCTACGCATATACCAAATTTCATGAAAATCCAACTAGCCGATCAGAAGTTACAGATTTATTTCCAAAAAATTTAGATTCTGCCCCACTGTGCAGTGTGCACATCTTCTTTTAAAATCTTCTGTATTTTGGGACACCTTTTTTGTGCTCTTCAATTCATTTTTCACAAGAGCTCAATATCTCTCCACTGGTCTAAGCTATGGACAATTTGAAAAATTGACCTCTCTTGGTACAAAAACTATGTTATTGATTTGGTACCTCTCCAGAGCTTTCTTACCGTAGTGACATGATATCAAATCGAACCAAAAATGTGTGGACACGTTGTGCTCTTTTATGAAAAGAAGAAGTCTTTTTTGCAAATATTCTTTGATGTATATTTTGGTATTTATAGAGTCGAATGTAAAAAATGACTTTCTTGTTTTGCCGCAACTGCAAAAACAAGAAATGGGTCCTAAACTTATCTTTAACATTGCCTTGAGAATTTACAATATTAAACTTTTGCCATAGAAGCTACGAAAATTCTGCCAGCACATACGTTTCTTCGTCAATTATACAATATGAGTATTTTTGCCTATTCTTGGCTTCTAGATTTTTGTAGCATTCCTGTTTGGATTTTTTTTGGACTTTATATGTTATCAACTATGCATTAGCTTTAAATTTTCCCACCAAATAGTCAAAGCGCTGAGCTAACCGGACTGTTTTTCTACCAGATGTGTTTGGAGTTCCTTTTAATAAGCTTTCAATTTTCCGGCCTTCCCAATATCATCTTGACCTTTTTTTCCTTTCGAACCAGGTTTCCTATCAATGGCCAAATTCTTCTGATACTGTTTAATAGCATTAGAAATAGTTTGACGGCAGAAATTTAATTCTGTGGCCAATTATTTGTAGGACCTATTTGGATTTTTTTTGAAATTTTATAATAACTTGTAGTACGTACATCTTTTTCGTCACTCATTTTGATGAAAATAAGGACAAATTAACATGGTTGTTATTAAAAATAATAACTGACGTATTTTTCAATGATAACTAGATCAAAAAAGAATGTTTAATATTGCTTCCGAAAAAAGTTATGAGGCAAAACGTTAAGATTTTTTCGATTGCACTTCTTAAATTAATTAATTTTAATTTCTCGCAATATTGAATCTTACCCATAGAAAATATTTTTTCCCTTGGAAATTTATTCTTTCTTCTGGTTTCTTTATTTTTTATTTTCATTTAATATTTTTTCTAATATGTCAAATAAACTTTACAAACTATTTGATCAATATAAATTTCTTTTGTTTTTAAATAACGATTTGAATTTTTTTTTTTTTTATTATTGAAATCGAATTTTATTGTTTACTGCAACTAAAAATATAGTTATTATTTAAATTATAAAATTACAAATAATTTTTATTCACAAATATCAGTATCACTACTTATACCAAAAAGTATTTGGTTCGATTACTTCTACTGAATTTCATTTATACCAACTATAATTGATAACGATAACTGAAAAATATGTTGCAAGAACTATATCTTTATAGCTGTTATGGTTTTATAGCTATTACAAAGTATAGTATGTGGAACTAATAAACATTTTATAATTGTAGTACAAGTTTAACGTCTTTAATCAGATATCAATATTTAGAACAATTTTCCAACTAAACTTTTTTCTGTGTGTAGGTGTGCCGCACATGTATGTGTTAGTTATCGGGCTCTTGAGAAAATTTGATTGCATGAGACAGATGGTCATGACAATGAAAAACTATAAACATTTGATCTCTAATAAAATCTTGGTTTGTAAAGATTTAATATTTTCAGTGATTGCACTGTGGGGCAGAATCGAAATTTTTTTGGAAATAAATCTTTAAATAGTAATCGGCTGATTGGATTTACATAAAATTTCATATAGGAATAGCAGAGGAGCGTACACTTTTAGGTTTCAAAGAGGCGCCTTACATAACCTTTAGGAGTGGAACTATGAAGGCTCAGAATAGGGTACCCCAGATATAGAAAATTTCTCTTCGCTTGCCAAATTTGTGTTTCTTATCCGTTTTCAAATATTTTTACATTTTCTTAAAGCTGTCGATAAGGCTTATGAAAAGCCTGCTTGTAGGTGTTATCTCTTACAGTTTTCAAGTTATTTGCATTTGAAATTTAAACTATCCTAATTTTATAAAATCTAGATCTAGTTAATTCAATAAATAATATATCAATATATTTTTTCCGTTTACGAAATTTTTAGCTATTATTGCCTTCATCATTTGAAATGGTAAAGTGTAGAAAAATTTAAGATTTTTGTAAAAGGCACAATTCTCAAAAAACCAACGAAATTATCATAAATCGATTTATTTATTTTTTTTAATTTTGCCATAAAGTCCACATTTATTATAGGCCATTGGCAAACTCTTTTGAATTAGAGGTTTCTAAACTACATTCGGTTTACAAAACTAGCCTTTGGGATTTTATAAGGTACACAAGTCTAATTTTTTATTTAAATTAGGTCAAATTAGCGTCTATAAATGTTAAGCATCTGGGCTTGTTTTTATACCCACCAACAAAAAGATGAGGGGTATATTGATTTTGTCATTCCGTGTGTAACATGCTGAAGGAATCATCTAAGACCCTACAAAGTATATATTTTCTGGGTCCTGGTTAGATTCTGAGTCGATCTAGCTATGTCCGACCGTCTATCCGTCTGTCTATCTGTTGAAAGCAGGATAGAGCTCGAACGGAGCAACGTTGGGAGACGAAATTTGGCACAGATATTTGTCTTATATAAGGTTTGTTTGGTATTGAAAATGGGCATAACAAAAAAGTTATGGGCTAAAAACTAGAAACACAGGGCATCCGTTAAATACTTTTCTGCTGATATTTCTTCAATAAAACCACGTACGACAACGAAATTTTGTACGTATAGTTCACGAGTCGATATAAACTCGGAAAATAAAAATGGGCGTGGTCCGCTCACTTAACCGCCCACCTCCCATATAAGGTGAAAATCAACGAAATTGTGTTCAAATAGTTCAAGGGCCAACGTAAAGTCGGAAACAAAAAATGGTCGTGGTCCGCCCACTTTCTGCCCACTTTACAGCCCCCTTCTATATAACGTAAAATTTGAAAAAGTTGATGGTGGGTATATAGATTCGGCCGGGCCAAATATATTCGCGCTTTTTAATTCTAATATCAACTTCATAAAGATACCTTTCAGAAAAGTATTCAACTTTATTACACCAAATTTCATTAAAATATTTCTATATTTAAGGCATTTATGACCACTAAAACAGTATTTCGGAAGGACCATTTATATGGGGGATAGGTGAAGTTATGAACCTATCATAACCAAATTTCATCAAAATATCTTTTAAATTGTACTTTATTCACAAGGTTAACATGGACAGACAGCCAGCTAGCTCTGTCGACTCTGAAAGTGATTCTGAGTCGAACAGTATACTTTAAAATGGGAGTCCGAATATTTTGTTCTGTGCGTTACAAACACCTATTGTGGTGTAGGGTATAAAAATAAATGTCAAATTAAATGAAATAAATCTTAATGAAATAAGTTCATTAAAATATTATTCTATTAAGGCTAGGTGAAATAATGTATCAATTATGTCAGTGTTCCTCGTCAAATCATCTCGGAAAGTGTCTCTGAGTCCAACAGCACATAATAACCAAACCGACCTATGGTATTGGTTTAGAAAATTAAAAGTTCTCCCAGAATCTTATTCAAATTCCATAAAATGGCCAAAACAAATATTTTAATTATTTGAAAACCCTATAAATACATTAAATACATTCACATCAATAAACTCACATACAAGTACAGTACAAGTACGTGTAATGATGATGATAATGACTAATATGTTATAGAACACAAACCGTAATTTATAGGAATTTAATTAAATTTACATTCTAAATATTTATAGAATTAAACAAACACGACATATTGGTATTACGATGCATTCAAATACCTCTCCGTACTTAAGTACTCTTTATAGATGACAACTATGGTTTAAACATTTAGATTGAATTAAAATAATATTGGGGAATAATGGTTGAAAAAATTACTACTTAACACTCACAAATAAACGAAAAGGTAAGAATCAGTGTTAATCTGATCTAAATTTAAATGTAGGTAATAATTGAAAGCATATGGAAAAGGTTATATTATTGATTGTTTAAAAAATACTCACTAAGGAATTATCTTTATTTAATTTCTTAAACAATCTTTAAAGCTGCAATAATATCTAAATACCAATGATTACAATTAACAATTATATAACAATTAACTAAAATAAAAACAAACAACTTCAAACAAAATATAATTAATTGTCAACTGTTAAACAACTTTTGCAGAATTAAAATACACTTTATTTAGTAGCTAAATAATTGCCTTGTTTAAACTGAAGTTTATAAAAAATTACCTAATAATTTTAAAATTTACTTATTACTCAAATTGCGTGTTTAATTTGAATATTTTAGCATATTCCATTTTAATTTATTATACATGTTTTTTCAAAGACATTTCACCCCCAGTGTGCTACTTACATGACCACCACTGTGCCTTAATAAATGATGTAATTGTTATCATAACAAATATTGTTTTTTTTTTTTTCATATAAAATATATATATTTTTTTTAATATTTATTATTTATGTACTATTAATTAAAACACGAAAATATATGAAAACTATAAAAGCGACAGACATACAAACAAATATGTATATACCTACACCAAAATAATACTTAACAAACAACAACTACTCTATAATTCGTACTAGAAAAAAATTTGAAAAATAAACTTTCAAAAAAATTAAAACCGAAAAAAAAACACAATAAAAATGCAACAACATGAATGGCATGGATTGCGTTTCACAAAGGAAAAAAACGTCAATCATTGCCAACAATTGTAGCAAAAAAAAAATACAAAATTTATATAAAAAAAAACAAAAATTGCAACAAAAACTAAAACAACAACAGTACGAGTAATAGCGGCAACAGCAGCAACATAAAATAATAGTAAAACCACAGTACTCTAACACAAACACTCGTAGTGCACTCTTAAAACCAACAATAGCAATAACAACAACCACAGCAATAATAAAAATATGAATGCAACATATATTTATATACTTATTGTTGTACATTATATTCATTCCATTCCATTTGTTGCTATTGCAATTTTATTATTATTTTTTTTTCTTTCAATATTTTAAAGGCAACATAGATAGATACGTGGGTTGTGTGATAAGACAAGGATATACAAACATACAATAACATTAGTAAAATATTTTAAATATCGGTCGGAAAGAAATTTTTATAAATATATATATATATATATAACACCCAAACTGTGGTTCGCACGAAAAGAAATGTATTGAAAAGCAGTAAAAGGAACATAAGATATCATTTAGGTCATAATTCTATTATAAACAACCTGTTATAGTACATTAAAAATGAACCACTTCAAGTTTCTGAAACTTTTAACAACCCGTAAATTTTTAAAAACTGAAGATGTTTTCGATAAAACATGCCAATGCATTATAGTATGTTTATAACCTACACCACCATAGGTATTTGGGGTATTATGTGTTTGTGCTGATGTTTGTAACGCATAGAATGAGTTATCCAACACCCACCTTAAAGTATATCAATCGACTCAGAATCACATTTTAAATCGATCTAACGATGTCCGTCCGTCCGTCAAGTAGATGTTAGTATCAACGCATTATTCTGTATTTGTATATTTAGTAAAAGTGTTGATATAATATAGGTCTCCTTCCCGAATTTTTATGATCATACATAATGGTGTAGGGTATTATATGGTCGGTCTTGACCGACAATACCTTTTTTTTTTCTTGTTATTATATACTTTAGGGCGATTCCCGAAATAGGGCCTTATATATGAGCACTAGTTTAATATGGGCCGCTCTTTTTTATATCACTAATTTGCGTCGTATATTTATCTGATACTATCTTTTTTATGGGATTTATGCTCATTAAAGCGATTTTCTGATCAATTCTGGTCAATTTCGGACCGATCTTCATGAAATTTGATACACAAATTTATGCTTGTATAAAGCTTAAACTTGCGAAATTAAAATATGGCTATATTTGAGGTATTTATGATCATTAAACCCTATTCCGGGAGGACATTTATATAGGGCGTGATGAAACAATGGAACGATCATAATCAATTTCAATAGGCTTCATTTCCGGACCAAAGAAAAACATGTGTATAAAATTTCATCAAATTATTTTATTATTATTATTGTTTTATTAAAAGCTTTACATGGACGGAAAGACGGACGGATATCGTTAAATCGACTCAGAAAATGATTTTTAGCAATTTGATAAATGTTATTTTTGCGTGATACATGTACCCATGGATATATGTACAATGTACATATATTCTTGAAGAAACATATGTACTTTGCACAGTGGGGCAGAATATAAAATTTTTGGAAATAAATTTGTAACTTCTAATCGCATAATAGGTATAGCAAAGGAGTTGCAATGTCAAGTTTGGAAGAAGGCGCATCAAACTCCTCAGGGGCGGATCTAAGGGGTTCAAAGTAGGGTATCTTTGACATATGGGCCATTATCAAAAAATTTTTGATTTTAGCCCTTCAAAAAAATACATATTACTTTTTTTTTTTTTTTGATGGCACATTAAAATCCTTTTGTACGCATACAAAGTGACTCGAACGCATGTAGAATCAGTTCGCGTTAATCATTTCATGTGAGGGGCGCGAAAGTTATGGCGGTTTTAAATTGAACATATAAAAATTTTTACAAACTAGAAGTTTATGTACAATTCTGGTCAAATTACACGTAATATCAAAACCTACTGAGTTATTCAAATAAAATTTATAATATTTTCTATGTTTGATGGTATTACTGCTGCATATTTTAGGGTTTCTTAGAAAAATTTAAAAAATTTTCTTTTCATAAAAATCGCGATTTTTAAAAATTTTTCGAAAAATTTGGATCGAATCTTAGTTATTTCTCTATATATTGAATGAAAATATATTTTGTTAGAGTTTATTACAAAGAAATGCTTTTTAATTTTGTGATTCCTTTTTAACAGAAGTAAATATTTTTTGGTCCTTAAAATGCCTATCTTTCAAAATTTTTTGATGCGCCTCCGAATTTTTATTAAGCATAACAAACATCCACTAATTATGTCAATTATAGTTAATTTCATGCTGTCCACACGATGTACCTTAGCGAAATGTGTTTTGACAAAAGTGTTCCGTTTTCAATTATTAACGACATTTGACTTAAATTTATGACCCCCATCAATTATATTTATTGCCACTCTTATATCTATATATCCAATATTTGTTTAAATTGCAATTTTCTATATAAAAATACAAAAACAAAAATTGCAATTTTTGCATCATTTTCAACAAGTATCAAGCCCTATCCCAAATTTTGTATTCGGTTGAGGGGCGCACAGACCCCGCCCAAAAAACTGAAAAATTTTAAAATCTAAACAATTTTGTCATCAAAACTTGACTACCCTGTATTTTACTGTTGCAAGTCTGCACAACAACAAATATGGTGCAGAATTTATGTGCAAAGTCCGACTAGTTTATTCATGATAGAATGAGATCAAAAAGTATAAACGCGTGAACAAAACTTATTAAGGATTTAAGTCAGTTTCAGTCAGGTTAAACATTTTTTGATAATGGCCCATATACAGTTTTGAATTGCTTGACAAATTTTTGTTCCTAGTCCGGTTTCCAATATTTTTATATTTTATTGTTTGCAACATGTTATTAACTCTTATAATTTTCGAGTGTTTGAAATTTTAGGTACCTCAATTTTGCAAGATCTTGGTCCAGTTTTTCTGACCGATTTTATTAGTCCTTTCAACTTGTTAAGGAACAAAATTATCTATTGAATAAAGAAAATTTGAAGTCAGTATCTTTACCAAGTCATAAAATTAACGATTTTGAATTTGAAAACTGCAAAAAGGTGGTTGGGGTATTATGTGTTTGTGCAGAAATTGTAACACAGAGAAAAAATCTTCGGACACCCACCTTAAAGTATACAGTTCGACTCAGAATCACTTTCTGAGTCGATTTAACGATGTCCGTCCGTCTGGTCGGCTGGCTGGGTGTCCATGTAAAGCTTATGCGTAAAGTACAGGTCGCAATTTTTAAGATAATTTGATGAAATTTGGTACATATGCTTTCTTCAACACAAGGACGAAGCCTATTGGTTATGATCGGCCCATTATTTCACCTAGCCCCCATACAAATGTCCTCACGGAATAGAGTTTTAACACTTATAGATTTTTTCACAAATAGGAATATTTTAATGAAATTTTGCAGAAATAAGTTTTATATAAGCACAAATCCGTTTGCCGAATTTCGTGAAGATCGGTTCATAACTGACCATAGCTCACATGGAAACTACTCTCTCGAAAATCACATTAACGTACATAAATCTCATACAAATGTTAGTATTATCGTAATATTTAACACAAGTAGGTTGTACATTTGTAAAAACAAAATTATATGTATCGAAATGGTGTAGGTTACCATATGGTCGCGCTTGACCGACTATATTTTCTTCTCTCGTTTTCCTCTAAATTAAAATTATATTTAACAACAACTAATAATTTTATACTTCTCTGATAGGTATTTTCTAGGGTGATCGACGCGGTTTTCCAACCGGTTTTAAAACCGGTTTTTTCAGTCAATGTGCTGTCGGTTTTTTCAAAATGTTAATTTTTCGAATGTCGAATAGACCGGTTTTTTAAACACAAAAAAGCGGTTTTCAAAATAGTATTTTATTTCAGAAAACATGTACTAAATAGTGACAGTGATATTTGAAAATTTAGGAATAATTTTTTAAATATTCATAAAGACTGATTTCTTATGTTTTTAAAATATAGTTTAAGTCTAAATTGGAATTTATTATGTAATATGACCCAATTTAATTTTTTTGATCCAATATTTCCTTTATTTTTTAAAGGTGTTGTGTGAAAAAAGTTTCACCCGCAGAATCGTTTCAATTGAGACAGGCTTCCGTATTAAGCCATGGTTTCTGTTTATGCTAACTAAAATTTTGATGATTTTTTCTACAATTTTGAAACATAATTATCTTCTAGTCATCTAGATATATAATTTGCTTAGCATTTTTTCTCTTTCCATAGCTTTCTGAAGCTACCAAACGACGTAGAAAATTATAATTTGGCTTAATTATAAAACTTTTTGTCCAACAAATCATGATGGAGCCATATTTTGAAATTTTTATCAGGGAGCGGATATAAGAGGATTTATGTGTCTTTTTCTAATAATTTTTTTTTTCTTTCCAGAGCTTTCTAAAGCTCCCAGAAGACATAGAAAATTAAAATTCAGCTTAATTATAACCCTATTCGTCCTACAAATCCTAACGGAGCCAGATTTTGAAATCTCTATCAGGGAGCGAAAATACGTGGATCTATATATATGGATTTAAATATATTTTTCCTAAGCAATGTTTCCTTTCCAGAGCTTTCTGAAGCTCCCAGACGACGTAAGAAACTAAAAATCGGCATACTTATAAAACTATTCGTTCAACAAATTCTAACAGTACCAGATGTTTCTATCAGGGACCAAAAAGTCTGTTTTGGTATTAAGAACTTTTGAGTTGCTATACTTATTGTTTGCTCTCCAAATCCAATAAAAAACTGATTCTGTATTTCGGCCAGGGAGCGCATTTACGACGATTTTTTTATTTTGAAAGGTTTACGAATTTAAAACTTTAATCAATATTATTCCAATAAATTTGAATGGCTTCAACTAATTGACTTCGATTAGGGAGAGGAAGGTGTCTAAATGTTGTTCATATTTTTTTCTTTTAATTTTCGGATTTGTTTGTGCATATTTTCATTATTATATTATTTTTCCTGACATTGTCAGGCTTTTACGCTTGTATTTAATAAATTTAACTTAATTATAAGAATTGATTTTTTTAAAGAAATGTAGTCTTTTGATATAAATATTTCAAAAAGTGCAACCGGTTTTTTTAAAATACCAACTATTCGAACTATTCGAAAACCGGTTTCTCAAAAAAGTCGAATAATCGATCACCCTAGTATTTTCACAAAAATGACATTGAAATAAAAAATAACCTAATAATGCAAGCGATCAAGGTACACACCCTCCCGAATTTGACCTATTTTATATGCAATTTTTGACTTTAGTCTACATGTTCTAAAATCTCAAAGCACGAATCTACAAACTCAAAGTAGTTTAAGAGTCTATAGTATGTTGTTAAAAGTTTTCAATCAAAATTTACGTGAAAATGTGGACATTATAGCCGAAAATGTGAAAAAAAAAAAAAAAATTATTGGAATTGTAGGATTCCTTTTACAAAAATCTTAAAGTTTTTTTATACCATAAGGTCTACAATCACCGAAAATTTCGTTAAGATATCTTAAATAACAATGTCTTTATTTCAGACAAAATATTTATAGTTTCTCCTAAAACCAATTTTTTAAAAAAATTTTTTAAAAAAATTTCAATTGCAAAAATCAGATAATGTAATTTCACCTAAATTATATTTCCTAGCTGAAATATTTCTTAATTTGTTCCCGTTGCCAATGTTCGAACGTGTGTGTGCTGATATACTTATGAGAAAATAGAATTTTCCGTGACTTATTAATCCTTAAAGAATGTAGCGACCACGGCAAACAATGAACCGACAATTTTTTCAATTTTTAAAATGGACTCAGGTCACTGTGAGAAATTATTATTATTATTTTTTTTTTTTTTTATTCATGCTTTTAAAAAACACGGAGATTGTTATGCGACCTGTAACCAAGTTATAGCGGCTTTAAATTGAACATATAAAATTCTGGTAAAAATTATGCTCAATATCAAAACCTACTAAATTTTCAAATAAAATTTATTATATATTCAATGTTAGAAGGTATTTCATATTTTAGAATTTCCTAGTAACATTTTGAAAATTTTCTTTATAAAAGATTGCGAATTTTAATAATTTTGCTAAAAAATGGGTTCGAAACTAAGTTATTTTTTCATACATTGAACGAAAATATATTTCATTATAGTTTAATACAAAGAAATGGTAAATTATGATTTTTTTGTGCATTTAAAACATTATCAGAAACGCATAATTTTGCAACCATCTATGGTATTTTATTCGTTGTTGTAATACCAACATTTGTAACGTGGTTTTTTCGTCGACTGAGGTATATGAATATCTTCCAAGATCTACTTACGGATAGAGGTATCTTAAGTTAAATTAAAACACAAATTATTTACCTTTTCCGCACTTTAAGATTTATAATTTATTAAAATAAATTCGATAAACGACAACAATCATTAAAATTTCTGCCATCTTTGGACTGCTACTTCTATGATCAGGGTGCACCCGATACAATTGTATTCGGCTTGGTCATAGTGAAAATCTCAGAGTTTGTACTTTGTACTCAGGTTCGTGCTTTCTGATCGTTCTCTAGTACACTCTTATCTTATCCTCGAGTTCAAAATATTGGCTGCTTATAACAACTAATTATAGATTGCATTTTACAATATTATTTACTTATTATAACTTATATAACCAAGATAATCAGGTTAATAAGTTACAGGCTCCAATCCGGATTATCGATGGTTTTTTTCTGGTCTTTATGGGTATGTATGTATTTTTTTTTTTTTAAATATTATCAAAAATTAATTTATGATATGACAAAAAATAAATATAAATATATTGATAGTTCTTATAAATCTCTACAAAGAATGCGATTACATGTGTAGGTTCTCTCTTTCAATTTAAAAGATATTGAGGTCGAAATAAATTTTTAGCCTCGTCTTTTTTTAGATTTTTAAACTAGGCCCTAAAAAATATTCGCCAGATTCCTTACAAAATTCCAAATAATATAGCTGCAAGAATTATATAAATATATGAATCCGTTAAAAAGTTATATTAATTATTAAGTGGGAACTTTAAAAAAATGTCACATTTTTTGGGTTTTTTTTTTTCAAAAAGGTGGCAATATTTTTCACCGATAAAATTTGTGTTTTATTCTGGGCTTTATCATTTTTTTTTTTTAATGTTTCCTTAATACAAATGCGTGTAAAGTAAGTCCGGAGGAGCTTGGGACAAAGTTCTGCCCACAAGCCCTATCAAAACTTTGTCAATTCTGAAAAATTTTTAATTCTTTTTGTTAAGTTCTTAAATTGCAAAGCTGGAACCGACTTAAAATTATTTTAGTTATATATCTCCATATGTAAGGAAAACACCCAAAGAGTATTTTCTGACGGACGACGCTTATAACAACAGGGTGAACATTTCAATGAAAAAAGTCAATTTTTTAAACAGGTTTTATACGGATTGGAATTTTGGGTATTTTTATGCAAAAAAGTGGTAGTTTTTTAATTCTCTGATTTTAAAACAAGCTTATACATATTGCACTGAAATTTCAATAAAATATTACCATTCGTTTATATTTTATTGAAGTTTAAATATTAACTTTATTAAAAAAAAAAAAAAATTGATAAATTTGAAGTCCTTCGAGAAATTCTGCGATCAAATTGCATTCCATTAGTTTTTTTTTTATATATAAATTATTAATCTCCATATTTTAAAATTTTTTTATATACCATATACTTGTATAAAAAGTTTATACTTTTGCTTAGAACTTAATAGAAACTAGCTAACATGTACATTTCTACATATAAGGTAGCAAAATTGATTTTTACTAACAGTGGTCTAAAAACTGTGCGCGGCATTCAATTTATATTTTAGCCTATAGTTTTATCCAAAAAATAATTGATATATGTATGTGCTAAATTTAATTTGAAAGTTCAAAAATAGAATTATTTACAATTATATCCTATATTTCGTTCCAAATGCTCAATATATATACTTCCAAAATATCAGTAAAATCGGTTGCATAATGCGAATACTCCAATATTGCAAATTAAATTGCTATAAAAAGTGGATATAAAAAGGGAAGAGCATTTAATCAAAATTTTACTTAATATTTAAGATAAGTCTTGTACTCTGTTAAACAATAAAAAGCCATAAATATATTGAATTTTACAGATTTAAATATTTTTTATTTACACATATTATGAAAAAAGTGCCCTTTGGAGATTTTACTACCCTGATGGTATATTTTCATATCGCATTGGAATCATTGAGGCTATAATTGATGTCCCAAAATTTCTCTCATAGTGTTATATGCAAAGCTATAAAACTAAAAATTTTGTCTACCTTTTTTAAATAAGGGTATTTCTATGGTTGAGCGTCTTATTCATTTAATATCTTCAACACAATATGATGAAGTTGTTGAAGTCAAAAGCTGAAAACGATCAAAAGTACCGTTTCATACCTAATTAAGCCATAACTTACTATTCAGCTGTGAAATAATCAATAGAATATATCTTCCGATTATTCAAAAAGTTTTTGTTAATATTCTAATTCTTTGAGCTAAACTTAAACAAAACAAAGTTTGTCATAAATATTATAACAACCCTCGTATGCACATTCATAAATACATATTATATAGTTTATTATTATAATTTTTTTGTTACATTCTTTTGCAGAAACAGAAAAAAAAGTATATATAAACCCACTTTTGTTTTATGCAACTTGGTAATATAATTTGTTTTTTTCTGGTTTGTGATGGTGGTAAAAAATAGTAAACAATTTATTTTAAATATTCACACACATATAATTCACAAATAATATTCTTAATTTAAAACTTTATTACAAAACTGAAAAAAATTAAATATATTTATTGTGGGCATAATATTAATTACTATAGTTAGCTTAAAGTATCGATTTATTCAATATTAAATAAGAATATTGCTTATAGTTATTATATATAGTAGGAGATTTAAGATTTATTAAATAATATCTTATATTTTATCTTAATTATTAGACAGTTTAAAATCCTTCTTAATTTCTTTCATTTTTTTTTTTTTTTTTTTTTCAACGATTACTTTATAGTTTATACTGTAACTGCTATAGTAAGGAGAGCATTTAGTAGATTTACTTACAAATTTGTTGGTTAAATTTTAAACAAAAATCCGTTAAATTTTTCACCTATAAAAAGCTAAACTTTTACATAAATTAGTATTGCAATATTTGATAAGATTTCTCTAAATCATTTGCCAAATCTATTTTCTAAACTCATTCCATTTTTGTAGTCTTCATCTGGCCAACATTATTTGACGGATTTGCAGACGGCAACCACAAACGAAATTACAAAGAAAACTGATTTTAAAGTTTACTGTTTATACCACATAACAAAAGTGTTAAAAGGCAGAAAATGTATGTATATAAATTTAATAGTTAGATATAAGTATGTACATATTTTTCAATTTTATTACCACATACTTATTTACAAATTCTTCTCTTATAATTTTATACTTTTCTTTTTTTTTTATAAACACACTTTATTTTAGATGCTATTTTCTACATTTTGTTTCATGTTTAAACATTTTTCTTTAGCTAAAAACAAAAAGGAAAAATTTTAAGAA
Organism: Protophormia terraenovae; assembly: GCA_951394005.1. NCBI lineage: Eukaryota > Metazoa > Arthropoda > Insecta > Diptera > Calliphoridae > Protophormia > Protophormia terraenovae. The sequence continues at coordinate 89,012,968 of OX596075.1, forward strand.
AAAAAAATTACTTTTATTTAACTTCATCTCATAAATCAAAACAATGCTGCTTTAATGTTTATTTAGTCTTTAGATGGTGCAAAGATAATGTGCACCCAACTAAATGTAAGATAGTGTAGAAATAGTCATTATCTTTGTAAATTTAGGAAATGTATTAGAAATTGGTTACTACACGCAGAGAAAAAACATGACTACAGCATGATCACCACAACTATTCAATGATTATATAGCCGTTTTTCTTTGATTTAAATATACTCTGTTCATGATAGCAACATTTATGATTCTGTTTAGTCATTTAATGATTACCCACAATGAAAATTTTAATATGGTTCACTGAATTATAATATGTATTTAAATATGTTTATATGAAATCATATTTATGAATAAATCCAATTATTTAGTCAATTCTACAACAATTTAGTTAATTACATAACCATTCATTTCATTTTACAAATTTGGTAATTCTACAACCATTAAGCCATTAACTTTTAATGCCTTTTGAAAACACATTTTTGTGTATCATTCCAGTAGTTATAATTCTCATTTAGTTTATATATGAACAAATATAAATTGACAAGTTTTGTTTTTATTCAGTATGATGAATATACCACATATCGTGGTACAAATGAATATAAATATGAAAATATGGGATCATATATGGAATTATATATATGATAACATTGGATTATATATATGATAAACTGGAATTATACTTATGATGGAATTAATTCATATATATGATAGAATGGAATAATATATATGATAAAATGGAATTATATATATGATTAAATTAGTTTATATATGTAATAAAATGGGATTATTATATGACAAAAACGTGATAAAATTGAAATCAATACTTAAGAAAAGATTATAAAACTTACTAAAAGTTATTAATAAGGTTATGAAACTTAATAATAAATTAAAAATTGGAATCATAATAATGATTACGTACTTATTGTAACCTGGAATCATATATTACAATCATAGTATGTTGCTCTTACTTTATGGTCACAGGAACCATATTTTTTCTTTGCGTGTACCCAGCAAAAACTTTTCCTGGTAATTTAGCAGTTAATATTGGAGCCAAGTAATTTATTTTTGCTTATCATGTAGCTATTTTTTAACTCTAGGTATACCCAGAAATATGTACCTGAACGGAAAAAAAATTAAATAGTTTTTACCGTCAGTAAGATTTGAACTTGGGCACAAATTAACCATTCGTTTTTAACTAACATCTTACTCAGTACACCATCTAACACTTCATTTTTTAAGTAACCAAAACTTTTTAATATAAAATATCTTTTTAGACATTTTGTTTAAAAAAACTAACATCATCTGTATGGGGTTGAACAAACAACCTTCTGGAAGTTAATCCAGCACTCTAGCCAATTGATTCACTTCATTGCAATATTACTGTGCTATTATTCTATTGATAACTTATTTATGTAATTTAGAGTAGGCAACTAATAATGACGCCTTATTACCAATAAATTACTAAAATAAGTACATAAGGAGTACGATCGAAAAAATCTTAACACACGTTTTGCTTCATAACTTTTTTCTGAAGCAATATTAAATTTTTTTTTTTTTTGATCTAGTTATCATTGAAAAATACTTCAGTTATTATTTTTAATAACAACCATGTTGATTTGTCGTGATTTTGATCATAATGAGGGACAAAAAAGATGTACGTGCTAAAAATTATAAAAAAAAAATTTCAAAAAAAATCCAAATAGGTCCTGCAAATAATTGGACACAGAATTAAATTTCTGCCGTCAAACTGTTTCCAATGTTTAATGCTAATGCGGAGTCAATAACATATAAAGTCCAAAAAGATCCAAACAGGAATGCTACAAAAAACACGGAAATTAAATTCTAATTTTATAGGAAAATACTCATGTCGAATAATTCAGGAAGAAACGTATGTGCTGGCAGAATTTTCGCAGCTTCTGGGTCAAAACTTTTATATTGTTAATGCTCGAGGTAATGTTAAAGATAAGTTTAGGACCCAAAAGCAGAAAAAATTTCCTAAAAGATTCCTGGTATAACAAGCTTTTTGCTGTTGTGCAAAACATTAAAGTCATTTGTTAGATTCGGTTCTATAAATACCAAAATATACATAAAAGAATATTTGCAAAAAAATATTTTTCCTTTCGTAAGAGAGCACAATGTGTCCACTTATTTTTGGCCCGATTTGGTATCATTTCACTACGTAAGAAAGCTCTGGAGTGGTATCAAAGCAATAACATAGTTTTTGTACCAAGAGAGGTCAATTATCTAAATTGTCCGTAGCTAAGACCAGCGAAGAGATATTTGACTTTTGTGAAAAAAGAATTGAAGAAGACAAAAGAGGTGTCCCAAAATATCAAAGATTTAAAAAGGAGATGGACAGACTGTTCGAAAGAAGTGACTGAAACAACTATCAAATCCCCAGCAAAAATTTTTTAGGTACTGGTAAGCAGTACAAAATTATTCATGCCTGCCGATAGCACATCATTGATGCGCATTTGAGTAAGCTATAAAAGGAAGCGAGAAATATACATTGGGCTCATATTTTCTTTTACCGAATTACAACCTGCATCCTCTCTCTCTTACGTGGATGCATGATTGTAAGCGAATGACTTCCTTCTCCCCATTTTTATTTACGATTTAAAACAAAAAGTTCTGCTAAGTTGGGTGATGCAATGTTTTCAACTGCGTTGATTAGTTGTGATCGAGTGTTCAAAGTAATAAGAAGTAAGTTTGTTCGTGAAAGTCGAAAAAAATATTAATATTAAAACCTATTAAAATTGTAAGTAAAATTATTATATTTGTTTAAATAACTTTTTATAATAACAAAATAAAATTATTTATTAAATTATTAAAGCTTTAAATATGTATATTGTTTTTAGCTTTCATTATATAATATATAAGAAATGACATGTTTTGTAACGTATTTTGTGTTTTATTACTTTCTTAATTTTCAGTTTGACTTGTTTTGAAGAAATTTTGTGTTTTTGTTTTTATACGATTAGAGAAAAAAATAAATAAAAAAAAAACAATGGGTGATTTATGGGTTACCCAAAATTTCTATATATAATATACGGTACGTATAACATATTCCATGTTTTTTGTGTAAATTTTTCTTTTTTTTTCCTATTAAGTAGTATAATATTTTTATTTATAATTATTATTTTTTTTTTGCAGATTAAACAATTAAGGATTACCCCAATAAAAAGGCCATTTGACTCAAATAAGTTGATGAACTGATTTAAAAAATATCTGATTTTTCTTTTTAATTTTTTTTTTTTTATAAAATAAATCAAATAAATAAAAAAAAAAATAATAATAATAAAAAATAATAATTTTCATAAATGCATTATTTAAATTCAAGGCATGATTTCACAGCCTCTGGGATCTCTAAAAGATGCACATAAAAGAGGCATAATATCATCACATATATGATGCCTTAAAATGCGCATATTAAAGGCATGTATGAACTTAATACGTAGCGCAGCAAAGAGCCCTACCAAGTGGGACATCACGAACAAAAATCATGCCTTCTTGAAGCAGGTTGGTAAGGGAGAGTTCTTTTATTTCTCCCTTACAAACCTGCTTCTGGGTATGCAGCAATTTTTGCTGGGGATCTCTAATGGAAGGGTTACCAAAAATGGTTCACAAGTTCATAAGTAGTGATTAGAACTATAAGAGTTATATTTTTCTGTGATCTGTAGTAAATTATCAATTAAATAAATAAAGAATTAAAGCTCTAGGATCAACCGTTTCCAAGTTATTGAATATTATATATGTTAAGATTTTTTCAAACTCACTCCTTACTTATTGCCAAAATTTGTTTTAAAATTAAGAAAAGTATTGATGGCTTTCTGATTATCTTACAAAATAACTAAGAAATCCTAAATTTTAAATCATTCGCATAAAATCTCACTGAAATACAGATATTTAAACTTAAGAATTTCATTTGCTGTATAGAAAATTTGCGCTATTATATGAATTTAAATTTAGAGGCCAGAATTTAAAAGACGAAGTAATTACCAGTTTATAGTTTAACGTATATCTCTTTAATGTCAGGAAACCAAAAATGGGATATCATCTTCACAAACTTTCATATAAATAGTGCAAATATTTGGGAAAAGACAAAAACTTTCGAACAAAAAAACGCAATTTCGGAATTTACCATCTCTGATTTCGAAGAAATTCGGTATACACAACCATTACGTCAATACCAAAATTAAAATTCTTCAAAATTTTCAAATTCGTGGTAGTTTGGATTTTATCGCGTTTCAAAATTCACTTTTTTCAAAATTTTTTCTTAAATACACGAAATTTAAATTAATATATCTCCGGACCTATTTGTCAGCTTTAAACAGTCTTTGGCTCAAATTAATGGTTAATGAATCTAGTTTCTAATTATTTTTTGGAAAATGCCATTGTTTTTAAAAGAAAATATTCGTCCTTGTATCAAGGATATTTAAAAAAAACATATCTTCCATTTTTATAATGTTTTCTAAAGTTTTGATATTAACATATAAGAAATTTAGAGTGGCACCATGAGGGTATGTTGAGATAATTTACATTAAGTAAAACGAAATTATTTATTTCTTTAACAATTTGAAAATTTCGAATGTTTTTAAATGTAAAAGTTTGAATATGAAAAAAATGTTTAAACTTCGGCTTATTATATTCTATTTCATTAATTTAAGAAATTGTAATACATGAATATATATATTGGTGGAAAAATATAAATAGCTTTAAAAAATAATTCTTGAAACAAGGATTCTCGGTGGGACCAAATGAAAATATTTGGACAATAAATCTGCGATTTCTAATGTACTGTTTCGATTCATGACGAATAATTTAGATGTTACAAGGTATCTATTTATGATTTTCTGTTTTAGTTTTGTGAAATCGTAAAATTTTGCGATTTTTCTTTACCTATTAATATTTCTAAAAACTTAAAAAATTCATAAAAGTGTGTTAATTTAAGCAACAATATCTTGGAGACCACTTAACAGATTAAGACAATTCAAACTGCGTTTATATTGCATTTTTATCATCTTCAACTGAAAGATTTGGAAAATAATTCACATTTTGAAAATAATGCATTTTAATGCAATTGCATTTTTTAGATGTAATTTTTGTTGAATATACCACCTTAGATTTATATATTTTTTTTAGTATTTTTAGAATATATGGAAATTTTTCATTATATTAAAAAAAGGTTAACCGTTACAAAGTAACGGAGCCTTGAACAGGACTATTGTTGAAGACTAATATAATAATACAATTTTTTTTTTTTTTGGTGAGAAGCTTAATTTTGAATAGTTGTAACCTTTTTGTTTTAAACAAAATCTTTATCATTTTTTTTTATTTTAAAGACTGATGTGTTATCTATCGTAGAAAAAAATACGAATTTATATATATATATATGGGCTATTATCAGCAATTTTTAACCTGGCTGAAACTGTCTTAAATCCTTAATAAGTTTTGTGGTAATGATACGTCAAACAAATTGGTTACAGATCTGAACTCACAAGACTTGAAACTAATACAGTGCAAAATTTTAGCACCATAAGCTTCCTTTTATAATCATGACTTTTGTTCAAATTTCAAGAACATAGAAAAAAGGTTAAAAATAACTTAAGTTTTTCCCATTCTTCTAAAATTTTTGTTCGCGCGTTTTAATCTCATTCTATCATAAATAAATAAATTTTGCACCATCTTTGTTGTTTTGCAGACTTTCAGCATTAAAATACAGGGTAGTCAAGTTTTGATAACAAAAATTTTTAGTTTTTTAAATTTTTCAGTATTTTGGGCGGGGTCTGTGCGCCCCTCTACCGAATACTAAATTTGGAACAGGGCTTGATACATGTTGTAATTGTGCGTATTTTTCGCTGTATCACGTTAACGTGGTAGATAGTCTCAAAATTTGGAAAACAAGAACGAAAATTAAATCAAAAATTATTGTACTTATGTACTCTACAATGCTGTATCTAAAATACAAATTAAAAATATCGCTATAAGTATGCGTGGATATATTAGCGATTTATTAAACCTTCTTATAAAATTTGAAAAATTCAGTTTTTAGTGATGTAGTGTCATTCATATTAATACATTTATTGCAAAATTCATATTTTATTATTATTTTTTTTTTTTTTTGTTGAATAAGTCATAAGACAATGTCATTTATATACATTTTTTAATTGCACTTAGTCAAATATCTAAAGTTGCATTAAATGAAAAATCGTACTTTTTTTGAACGCCATATTGATTTTGATATAGGGTATTAAAGCAATTACTGATTGACATATATCATCGCCAATTTTGATTAGCGCCTTGGGTATGCCTCGACGATTAATGTTAAACTACAAACATCGCGTTCTTAGCCCATGAAAACCGTTGATGAATATTTTTAGTGAAACTATATTTTCTGCGCAAGTAAAACTTTACACAGGAACTTATTTCAGTTTAAAATTGATTTATAACGCCAACATCCGCTATAACAAAATATGCAAAATTTCTGAATTCTTTAAAATAGCTATACACGTTTAACAAATTAATATTTTAAAACGCCACAACGATTTTTAAATGTCATTTGAAAACTTTCTTTGATAACGCTATACTCTAGCTTCACCGAAATAATGTTGCGAGTGTGTCTCGCGAAAAAGCACCTCTTGGAGCCATTCACGTTTTTTCTCTCCAAGTTTAAGTACCGCCTACAGCATTTCTGTTGAGGGCACATTTACGAGATGTATGTCAAATGATGGATAGTTTCAAGAGCTATTAGGCTCTTTTTTGAATTTTGAAATATCCGAAACGGCGTAAAATACCCAGTGAAAAAATTGCAAAATTTTTAATTTTTTTAAAATTTGGTTTCACGACTTTTACACAACACAATTTGACACTGGTTAATTGCACGCCAACTAAATCCATGCTGGTCCTTTTCTACAAGTGTTTATAGTCTACATTAGAAGAATTGGACATTTATGCTAAAATTTGCGACCACAGCAAGAAAAAGAAATAATAAAAACTTGTTAGTTTCAAACACTTTTTTTGGAATTTTAGACTTTTTGTGCTTGCCGGCACCACATGGAACCGTTTCAGGTCTTGATTTTTTTTCTGTTACAGAACCAAGTGTTGTTAACATACCCTGCGGGAAATTTGTGGCAATTGACGTAATGGACCGGTTCCTCTGTACCAGTTGAGTACCAATTGATACCTTACTCGTCACCAAAGTTCCAATTGAGAACCAGTTGACACAAACACACTCACTCGTTAAGTGCGCAAATAGCAACTCGCGCGCAATAACAAACAGTGGCTGAGTGGTAAGGGTTGAAGACTATAAAACATGGGTTCGAGCTGGGGTGCCGTCATCGACATTAACGAAAAATTATAAAATTAAAATAAATTTAATAAAGATAATAATAAAAATAATGTTTAAAAAGTAAACAATTACCGAATTTTTATAAAATTTTTATTACATTAATCGTTAATGAACCTGTCCTCTTGGACCTATCCTGTGACCTGTCCCAAGGGGCTAATTAGCCACCTCCAATGACAACCCCATGTAAAAGTGACAGGTTCTTCTCATATAAAGTTCCGGAACTGGGACCGGTCACTAGCCCTAAGAACCTGTCACGTGACTAGTTTTGAACCGGTTCTCTTTACTTTAAGGTAATTGCATCAAAAGTTGTTTAAAAATTTCAGAATTTAAAAAAAATATTTGTGGTTGAATGTCGGTTTCATAAAGGCAAACTTAAAAGAGAATTGCCCATATATTAATAACAATAGATCATTTGCATGCCTTCTAAATATTGAACATAGTTAAAAAATGAACTAAAATTTTATACTTAATATGTTGAGATATGTTTTCGCTATAACTAAACCATAAAAAGACATTTTATGCTCCAAATAAATCAGGCTTTATTAGATTTCCAACAGAGTGATTCCATATCAAAACAGACAAAAAAACAAACATTTCCGGATCTGATTTCTCCGATTTTAATGAAATTTGCTACAGGTATTACGTATTGCAAATGTAAATCAAATCACAAACGTTCTGGGTAAAGACTCTTCCCGGTCCAAAAATATGACGTTTCAAAAATGAAAATGCCGTTGAATTTTTCCCTAAAGCAATTACACTTTATTGCTCATAACTTCTAAAATATACATTGTACAATTTTAATTTCATTTAATTGAAAAACACATTGACTTTAAAACAACAGGTAAAATATTTATATACTTCGAAAGCTCAAAGGTCAATATCGATAATGTAAAGATCAATGCTCAATATCTCAAAAACGGTATTTTAAAATTCTTAAAAATTATATTTATTGATAATGTACTTTTTATATTAACTTTCTTAATATTTTGCAAAAATTTTATGAGATAAATTCCTCATGTTGTTCATATTACTGACTAATTAATAATATATGTTTAAGATGTCTACACGACTGTTTCAAACAGATATGGGCCATTATCAAAAATTTTTGATTTTAGCCCTTCAAAAAAACAATAATTTTTTTTTTTTTTTTTTTTTTTTTATGGCACATTAAAATCCTTTTGTATACATATAAAGTGACTCGAATGCATGTAGAATCAGTTCGCGTTAATAATTTCATGTGAGGGGGCGTGAAAGTTATGGCGGTTTTAAGTTGAACATATACAAATTTTTACAAACTAGAAGTTAAAGTACAATTCTGGTCAAAATTACACGTAATATCAAAACCAACTTAGCTATTCAAATAAAATTTATGATATTTGCAATGTTTGTTTGTATTAGTGTAGCATATTTCAGGGTTTCCATGTAAAATTTAAAAAAAATTTCTTTTCAATAAAAATCGTGATTTTTAAAAATTTTGTTAAAAATTTGGATCGAATCTAAGTTATTTCTCCATATATTGATTGAAAATATATTTTGTTAGAGTTTATTACAAAGAAATGCTATTTAATATTGTGATTCTTTTTTAACACAAGTAAATATTTTTTGGTCCATAAAATGTTTATCTCTTAAAATTTTTTGATGCGCCTCCGAATTTTTATTAAGCATAACAAACACCTACTAATTATACCAATTATAGTTTATTTCATGCTGTCCATACGATGTGCCTTAGCGAAATGTATTTTGACAAAAGTGTCCCGTTTTCAATTATCAACGACATCTGACTTAAATTTATGATCCCAATCAATTATATTTATCGCCGTTCTTATATCTGTATGTCCAATATTTGTTTAAATTGCAATTTTCTGTATAAAAATACAAAAACAAAAAGTGCAATTTTTGCATAATTTTATTAAATTATATAATAAATTGTATTAAATTTATTTTTAATGCTCCTCTGATTTTGTTATGTAAAATAACAAAAAACTAAGTTCACGCAGTAATCCATGCCGTTTAATATGAAACTGTGAATGAATGTGCCTCGCGAAAAACTGACTTTTTGAAAAAATTTCGCACTTGTTTTCCAAACTTTGAGACTATCTACTACGTTGACTATTTCGGGCACATCAACAAGATATAGCGCAAAATACGCACAATTACAACAAAAATAAATCCCTATCCAAAATTTTGTATTCGGTTGAGGGGCTCACAGACCCTGCCCAAAAAACTGAAAAATTTAAAACACTAAAAAATTTTCTCATCAAAACTTCACTACCCTGTATTTAATTATTCAAAGTCTGCACAACAACTAAGATGGTGCAGAATTTATCTGTAAAATCCGATTAGTTTACTTGTGATAGAATGAGATCAAAAAGTATAAATGTGCGAACAAAAATTGTAAAAGAATGTGAAAAATTTAAGTTGTTTTTAACCGTTTTTCTATGTTCTTGAACTTTGAAGAAGAATCATGATTATAAAAGGAAACTTATGGTGCTAAAATTTTGCACTGTATTAGTTTCAAGTCTTGTGAGTTCAGATCTGTAACCAATTTATTTGACATATTATCACAAAACTTATTAAGGATTTAAGTCAGTTTCAGCCAGGTTAAACATTTTTGATAATAGTCCATATACTTTTTCACTTGCTGGGTTTTAGTACTAATATTTTATTAAGATATTAAATTGAATATAAATCATCTAATGTACCTAATATTGCTTGCCAATGTCATATGCCGTAAATGTAACTATAACAGTTACATTTCCCAAATTTTGTACAATAAACTTAAGTGTCAATATGAACATTTTGTGCAAAAATTGGCGGAAAAGAAATAGTGGGCGTGTCATCTCCATATGAAGTTAATACCAAAATTTTTATATCTGGGAAACTATCAAATTTTGTACGACTAGCATTAGCTTCAATATAAATCTTTTGAACAAAAATTGGTACACTAGCAATAGTGGGCGTAGCACCTACCATATAAAGAAAATATTAAATTATCATATCTGAGAAAATATAACAGTTAGAGTTCTAAAATTTTGTCGGAGCCACTTTGGTAACAATATTAATATTTAAGAAAAATATGGGCGGACTAGAAGTAGGGGGCATGGTATCTCTCATATGAATTAAATGCAAAAATTCATATATCTGGGAAACTATTAAAGTTTTAATGCTCAAATTTTGCACAAAGAATTTTGACATCCATGAAAACATTTGTCTATGGGGGTATGGTCCCTCCCATAAAAATTGGAGCTTGAATTTTCAAATATATTTTTTTAATCCTTTAATTACTATGTATTTCATTTCGGGGGGTGGCGAAGCAAACCGGGTATTAGCTAGTTGTATATAAAACCTTATTAATGACATTGTTGTTAAGATACATATAGTTCCCACTTGAATATTTAGATTAATCTTTTTTAAAACCTTAATCAAATATATAAGTTCTTGTTAAAATTCATGCTGTTTTCTTCCATTTAAGTGATTTTAAAAGGCGGGACAAGAAAAATAGCAAATTTCCCGGGAATCCCAGGACGGGAAATCCCGAGTTGCAATCTCTAATTATGACTTGTTATGTACATATAAAACTAATTAAGGAATTTAAAACTTATTCACTACTTTGTATACAAATTTTATGTAATTAATATAATTTATAAAATATCTAATATAATTAAATAATTTCCGTTGGTAGTACTGTTGAATAATTCTTGAGAATTTGATTTGAAATGTATTATTAAATAAAATAATTATTAAATCTAATCTTATTTTAAGTATTTTTTTCTTATACTTAATAAGATAGCGAATACAAATTATATTTTTATTATATTATAACAAAGTATTATTAAGAGAAACAAAAAAATAATAGACATATATTTATAACTACCCAGTTGGCCATGTCTTGAAGACAACATCGACGACGTGTACAACACCCATAATAAATGAATACATAATTCGCGCAATGTCAATCTTCATTTATTTTTATTTATTTTAATTTCAACACGCGCTAAATAATTAGTTATATTTTTATTTTTTTGGAAAAATTTTAATATTTTTTCAATAATAAATAACAACAAAAAAATCCTCCCCCATAGACGAATAGTTCGACTTGATGTACTTTGATGTGTTAAGCACGAATCTGTTAATTTTTTTTCCATCAGGTCTGGATTTTTTTTTATGGGCGTGGCCAAAAATTTTATTTTTTTATTTTTTCTTGAAACAAAAATAGGTGGACTAGGTGGAGTTAAACAAGAATCTGCATTCACTTTTTTTCTATCGGGTACTGATTTTTTTTTATTTGCATGACTAATATCATCACCTTATTCAGCGGTCACACCATAAAATTCGAGAATGGTTTGTCAAACTTAGGCTATAACTCAAGAACCCTTCTCACGATTTTTATAAGTGATACATCAAAAGATGCATACGAAAATTGTCTTCAATATATGTTAACAATATTTTTCATTCGCTCAAGAATTTCAGAGTTATGGATCAAAATTTTCACCACTTTTCAAAAAAATAAATTTAAAAATATTCGGTACTAATTACCGAATAACTACGGAAATATTAACTGCACAAAAAATTATATAAACTCAGCTCAAAGACAATTTAGAACGCTATATATTAAAGTTAATTTTATCTTAAGTGGACAAACTGTTCTCGAGTTATACAAGTGTGACTGCCTAAAGGCGAGGTCATAGTAGGCATACCCATAAGAAAAAATCAATGCGTGATAGAAAAAAAGTAAAAGCTGATTCTTATTTATCACGTTGAATTCCATCCAGTCCACCTATTTTTTTTATTTAAGATGAAAAAAAATTTTTTTGTTTGCCCACTAATGTATTTCCACTTAGCAATAGGTATGCATGGGTATCCTAACTTAACTGTGAATCCAATCAAAATTTGTGCATCAATTTTTATGATACGTGGTTTTATTTAGTCGTAGCTTTAAGATAAAGATGATAAACTTAAATATTTTTGATGTTTTCACTTTAAAAAAAAAAAGTTTTAGTAAAAAAAAGATATCTTGAATTTTGCATGAAAAAATTTTTTTCCGACACTTTTCTCGAAATATCGAGCGGATAAAAATTTGATAGTAGAGTGATTTAAAGCTAATTTTATTCCACATATCTTGGTGTATTATTTATATAAATCGTGTATACCGTTCTCAAGTAATAGTGAAATATACTCGAGTAATCGGCATATTTAGGGCACAATATTAGACACGCCCTTAAAAAAAATCCCGACCTGATGGAAAAAAAATTAAAGCAGATTCGAGTTTAGCATGCGGAATTCCATCTAGTCTACATATTTTTTTTTTTTTTTTTTTTTTTGAAGGAGCTCGAAAAAAAATGTTTTTGTCGACCAGTAATTGTTTGAAAACTGAAATAAAGTTTAAATATTAGGAATTAAGGACATTGTCGCTCATATATTTGTCAAATGGGCTGGAAGCACGACAATATGCATGCAATTGTTACTTAATTTGTCTTGAATAGAATTTTATAAACGACAAAATATATAATTTCCTACAGACAACATCGACGACAATATCGTCAATGATCAATTGGCCAACTGGGTAATATTTGCTAAATTCATTTTATAGAAACAAGAAAATAAACTTTGTATTTTAAGTATTTTATACTACATTTATTGCAAAAATATTATTTAACTTAAATCTACTTTATATTGTATATGGATTATTATATAAATTGATGTGGTATTTTTTATTTGTTATATTTTATTTAGAAAGTTGTTTAATGGCTCTCCAAGAGCACGGTATGAAGTTCCTACTGATTTTAAATAATAACGTAGGAACTCTATACCTCGCTTATGGCTAAAACCAGTTGAAAAGAATCGTTGTTTCACTTTTTTTTAATTTTTTATTTCATTTATTATTATTTTATATACGATATTTACTTTTTTTTAAATATTTATTTTGTTGCTGCTAAAACTTATTTGTTGTATTTAATTATAGAGCAAGTATAAACAAAAACATAAAAAAAAACTGTTTATAATTTGTTAATAATAATCCACACACACAAGCACTTATGAAATTATCAAGAGATAAAAATATTATATGAGAATTTAATTTAAACAAAAGAAAAAAAAAATTGTAAACAACTTACCGTTAACTAATTTGTAGAGCTTGTTATTCTATAAAAAAAAAAAACTGCATACATTTTTTGGACTGTACTATATTTAAGTTGTTACTATAAAACTAGAATTTTTGACTTGATATGTTTATGGGAAAAATATTTAAATTTAAAGTTATTTGTCATAATACCTTTTATATTAATCTTAAGTTTTGATAAGAATTAATACATGTAACTAAAACATATTTTAAATGTTACAAGTTCCTATAATTTCCTTTTTTTTTAAATAAGCCCTTAAAAATGGTCTAAAAAAAGGTTGAACGAATTAAATTCTTTTCTATTAATACTGTAAGTTCACAGCCCACATTTGTCATTTGTTTTGGGTTCCATTCCTACCAGAAGCTTTATTTTATTTTCACTATAACTACTTTTGTATGATACCTACTTGCGAACTCGTTGTGTGTTTATACAGCAGATTTCTTATAGGATATACTTATACCTAATTATTATTAAAGATTCTATTAATGTTTAAGGAAGTGGCAGCATTTCTTAGCGTTTTTTTTTTTTTTAATTTTTATTTGTCAATTATAATATCGTGTAAACGTAGTATTTATTAGGCTTAAATTATTAATCAATTTCCTTAATAAAATCAGTTAGAAAAAGTATTACGATATTCGGTTTCAGAAACAAAACCAAATGCATAAAGTGCAACCTTTAAAAATTTCAGAATACAGTTTTTAAAGGGAAAACTGAATAAAATGTTAACATAATTTTTAGAGATTTTAATATTTATGATTTTAATCCACATCAAGATGATAGAAAATAATTAGAGCAGGGTTTCCAGGAGCCCTATAATGCCAACTATACTGAATTTTGTTCCCTTCTATAATAAGAAGAGAATTTTACTGATATAAATAAAATACATATGTAGGCATATTTTACTTCTAAAAACATATTCTAGCATATTAAAATTTAAGGCATATTTTGGCATTAAAAACACATTTTTTTCATATTCTAAACTTAAGTGCATATTTATGCTTATATTTTTTAGTTTAAATAATTGTGTTTAGGTTTCAACGAAACCGAAATGGATAAGACACCACGAATGCTGATGAAGTGTGTAGCGGCACAGAAAATACGTATTCCATTCTGCTGGTGTCTAATTATAGTCCACAAACTCTGCTTTGGTAACGCCAAACAGAGACAACAAGGCAATTTACGATTGCAAACTTGTTTAAATTGTTATTCCTAATGTTAAAAATTATTTTTATTATTTTTTATTTTTTATATAAACAATCTGCTAAAAAACTATTTAAAGAAAATTTGTAAAATTTAGAAACATATTTTTAAAAATGAGCTTATAGAGCATATTTTTGTTATATTTCAATGTAAAATAATTATTTTAAAGTGTTTTTGCACTAATATAGCATTTTTACATATCTTAAACTCAAGTGCAAATTTTCTGCTTTAAATTTTTTTGGAATATTATCATTAGTTTCCAAATATAAAAAAAAAAAATTAAAATAATATTAATTACTATAACTACATAACTGCCATATTAATTATTTTTAATTCAATATTTAAAAGTTCTAATCAAATATTTCACCAAATTAATATAACCACTAAATAAAATAGATCTTAAAGTATTTAATTAGTTAAAAGTAGTTTGAAGTTTTTTCAACTCACATTTTTGATCAAATATTTGCCAAGTATGATCTTAGCTTAAATACAATTAATGGATTAAAGTTTTTAATAGAAAAATATGCTTAATTTAAAATATAAAACAAAATCTTTGCTAAATCATAGACCGCCAACAGAAAATATATTCATAATTTCACCCGTATAATAAAACAATTTAAAATGTAATTTTATATTAATAACACAAGGAAACACTGATTCTGCGACACGGCATTTCTTAGTCAATTCGGATATCCGCTTTTTTTGAATTGAGTCTAGTTCTTGCGATAAATTGCGATTTGTAAAATTAAGGAGGTTGCACTATATATTGAGGCATATCTCGAAAACGGCTTGTCTGATTTTGTTCAAAAAAATATTAAAAAAATTTAATTAAAATTACCTTCAAGTCACTCTAACATTACTTTTTAATACGGTCAACAGTTATGGAGATATTAAGCCTATCTTTACAGAAAAAAATTAAATTTTATACAAAATTTCAAGGAACAAATTTTTCAAAAAATCATTAAAATTCGAAACTGTTAAAAATTCAAAATTTTATTCTTTAATAGTAAAGATTTGATTTGATGCAAAAAAAAAACAAGCCATCTTTCATTGAAATCCATGCATTAGTTTAGATTATATTCACAAAATACTCATTTACAAGTTACATAGAAAAATTAAAAAACAAAAACATAAAATAATTTTTTGTAACTCTCTGTAATTTACCAGTTTTAAAAATCCTGACTTAAAACTCAATATTATATAATAATTCAGAGGTAAATGAAGAAGATTTAGCACAAATTTTAGCAAATTTGTTGAAGGTAACCAAACAAAGTTTTACAGTGGAACTAGGAAAAAAATAATAAAGGAAAAATTAAATAAACTAAGAAATTAAATTTAAATAAATCTTTGCACTTTTTAAATTAAATTAAAATCAATACAAAATATTGACCTATGCAATCTGTCAAATGCTAGACAGATAAGAAAAAATTAAAAATATTTTATCAAAATAAAAAAATATCTCGAAATAAAAATAAATAAACAAGTTGCAAATAATATCAAAAAATCCTTATTCAATTTATAAGCATCTGATGAAATTCTTTTTTATAATTTATATTTTGACTAACACATTTCCTCGAGTGTTGTTTTTATGTAGATGGTATTTTTACAAATAATTCACAACAAACTTCATATTAATAATCGGTAAATATTGACGATGACAAAGAAAGAGATAAAATTTTTGTTATTATATTTTTATGCCCACTTTGTTAAAAAAAAAAAAAATCATCTAAAAAAAGCTATTTTTTTTTTTAGAATTTTTTTGCATATTTTATAACAGAAACACACCCATTTTTTGTTTGAATTTTGTTGTTTTTGTTTACATTGTTTTTTTAGTAAATTGATATATTTAAAAACATACACAGTGAAAGACAGACAGACAAACAGACAGACGTACAAAAAACCAAACGCACTTATTGTTAAATTTGTATATTTGTATAAGTATTTTGTTGTTATTGTTTTTCAGAATTAAAAAAAAATAAATAAACGACATATTCAACAAAGTGGAACGTTTGAAAAAAAAAAAACAACACATTATTTAAAATTTTTTAAAACATTAGAAAAAAACTACAAATTCTAGTTAAATTCACTAATTTTATTTTGAAAAAAGTTTAATCTTTTTTAATTCACTTTTTTTTATTACCGCCACAATGCATGACTACATTCACTGATTGTCAAAGTTAAACTGAGCTTAAACGTCAGTAAATTTCAACAGAATATTGAAAGAATGTTTATAGCAGAATTTAAAAAAAAAAAAAAAAACTGAACATATCCATCGTCGCTATAAAAAAATAAAGTCAGCAACATTCTATATACCACTCACTAACTACAAATGACTGATGGCGTGGACTGACTATGACTATGACGATGATGATGTTATTGTTGTTGATTTTAATGTTGCTGCCTCTCGTTGATGACTGTGATGACGAGACTACAATCATGATAAAAATCTCATAAAAAATTTTTGTGCATTTTTTTTTTATTTTTATTTTTCATTTATTTGTTCGTTCTTTTTTTTTTTTGTTTATTATTTAAATAAGGCATTTTTATACTAATTTTTTATAAACAGAATTCAAACCATAATATTAAAAATTCAAAATTTTAGAAAAATCAAATTTGCCTTAAATATTGGTTTCAATTATAATTCAAAATAATAGAATAATAAAAATGTATTTAATTTATAAAACATTATAAACAATATATAATATAAAATTCAAAAGAGTTTTTTTTTACTTTATCTTGCTATAGGAACATTTCTTAAGAAAGCTTTTTCTGTCTCAAGCTTAAATCCTTTTAAAAATTGCCATAAAATAAGTAGTCTTTTTTAATAATAGGACATTTTTAGTTTGCAAAACAAACGTGGTCGATGTTGTCATCTCAAATGAAGGTATATTTCATTATAAATTTTATCAAAACCTTTTTTGTACCCCATGTGATATATTCTAAATAATCTGAATTTAATTTAAAACTGACATTTACATGAACGCATTTATATAAGCTTTCCATAGATATATGAGAAATTATACCTTTTTGCAGAGAAATATTTGAGGCAATGATTCGAAATCTATGGAGCCTTTAACAGACAAAAGAACTGACGGTTAGACATAACTAGATTGTTTAAGAGTTTTATACAAATTTGGAAAATTTTTATATGTATGTATATATATATAATGGGGTTTAGAAGAAAGAAATATTTTTTTTTACATTTTAGAATCATATTTATAAATAAATATTGTTTCCTAAAGAAAAAAAATTCTAATGTAAATATAAAGAGAACTTAATTCTTAACAAACTAAAATTTACATCAGATTAGACAATTATTTGATGAAAACGGCATATAATTTAATTAATTTATTTCAATAATAAAAATCTACTTATCATAAATTACAGCTGATTCTTAATTAAATTTTATTTACATACATTTAAATTTTTTAAGTGGCCAAGAATTTTTGATCAAATATGTGTCAAGTATGACCATACATTTCCTGAAGCGGTCTATGTTTTTTTGGATTATCATAAAATAATTAGCAACATTTCCCATTGATATTACTAAAGATTTAATAATAAAAACAATATTGACCCAGGAATAATTCTATTAGTTCTACAGCTAGTTCCAGAACACATAAAAGTTGTCTGTATTTGTTCTAGTTTGGCGTTACGACCAATGATTTTTGTTTGAAATTATCACCTCCAGAATTAGTTCTGTGGAAGTGTTAGCTAGCCAGTACCCAAGCAAAAACTTCGCCTACTAAATAACGCGATTTGTAAGCGAAATCCGTATGAAAAACAGCTTCCACTTTTAGTGCTATAACAGATGAATTTTGTTCGCGATGTCTAAAATTTCATAAGTTTTTATTTGAAGAAGAGTTGTTTTGGATGCTATTTTCTTTACGCTCAAGAAAAAATATTTGGCCCGGCTGAGATTTGAACCCATGCTTCAGAACAATGGTTGTGTTTGTTAGTCTGCCATCTTACTGGCTACATCGCAATCGACTTATATTTTCATGTGCTAAAAAGTGGTTTTCATATGCATTGTAATGCATACAGGAAGCTGTTGCTTTTAAAAATAGAAGCTAAGGTTTTACTGGGTTCACATCTATGAAACAGTTGTAGAACTAGTTCTTTACTCAATGATTTTTGTTCGAAATTGTCACATTCACAACTAGTTCTTACGCTTCTATGTAAGACGATTTCAGAACCTGTTTTTTATTCAAATAGGTTTTTTTTAAAGTCCACTTTAAATCAATTTAATTTTTTTAGTTTTTTTTTTTTACACACGTTTTTTAAACAGTTCTAGGAAGTCATTCGAGAACTAGTAATTTGTTCTCAGAAGTGTTGTAGAAGTTATACAGAAATATTTTTTAAGCACTAGTTCTATAAAGGGCTCCTTAAAATGAATTTAGAATCACAATAAAATTGTAGTGTATTAGTGTCAGAATTGGTCGTGATACCACTAGTTCTGAGAATGTTTTTAAAGAATCTGAAGTGGTTCTGATTACACCGGCTCTAGAACTAATATTTTTAGAACCATGTTGTAAAATTTTTCCAGGGGTTTTCTAATTTTATTTTTTAAAATAATATTATAATAAAAATTAAAACAACTTTATATATAAAAGACCTTTACAATTAAATTTTAAGACATGGTCAGACTAAGCAAATATTTGACGAAAATAGCATATCCTCTAAATAAAATAATAATTTATTATACCCACCATCAAAAAGATGGGGGGTATATTGCTTTTGTCATTCCGTATGTAACATGTCGAAGGAATCATTTAAGACCCCATAAAGTATATATTTTCTGGGTCCTGGTTTTTTTTATTTAATTTGAAAACCATTTTATAGTTATCATAAATTATATACTTTTTTTTTAAATTTCGTT
This sequence comes from Protophormia terraenovae, assembly GCA_951394005.1. Taxonomy (NCBI): domain Eukaryota; kingdom Metazoa; phylum Arthropoda; class Insecta; order Diptera; family Calliphoridae; genus Protophormia; species Protophormia terraenovae. The sequence goes on from OX596075.1 coordinate 89,032,547, forward strand.
TGTCACTGTCTTCTCTTGCAAAATCAAAAAACGACAATGACTTTTTTTTTTTTTTTTTTGTAAAAGAAGTCGTCAAGTAAGTTTGATTACAAATATATAAATAGGGCCTATAGTAAACGATTATTAATTGGCTGACTTTATCAACTTAAAAGGATTATTTATTCTTTAAGATATTTTTAAATTAAGATTATATTAAAATCATATCTAAAATAAAAGCATGAATTAGATTTACATTTTAAAGGGTTTAATGGTGTAAGAAACAAATGCTTAATTGTATACTGATCACAATGCAACTTTTTCCACTAATTATTTTGGAACATAAAAAAAAAATAAAATAAGCAGTAAAAATTTATAGAATTAAGAAACTAACAACGAATATTTTTTGTTTAAAATGTCTTTCATGTCGTTTCTTTTATTGCAGTCGAAATTTGCATTTAGATATTTTACTCTTTCGATTAGTTTTGAAATAATCCAAAAGTCATTAGCGAAGAATAAACATTCTGATGCGGATCTAGTAGTATAATCTTTTTATGGGGAAAAAGCAATTATTTTCAACTTTACCCATCAAAAACAAAGATCCTGAACTTGTGATTCTGAAGTGGTGGAAATTTGTATAATGACCAATGTTTTTATCACTGGCTTGTCATTGGAAAATGTTTTATCTTTTGATACCTATACACTGATGCAAAATGTATTTCTTAGAAGTTCCTTTTTATTTGTGCAATGCAATCAGTTTTATTACTTGGCATATTTTTTTAATAAAGAAATAGATTCGATAAAAAATATGTTTCATATTTCTCATTTGCCAAACTCTAATTTAAATTCAAAATTTCCGAAAGAAGCCACATTTTTAATAAATTAAATGCATAAATATAGTTTTAAATACTATGGAGAAAGAGTTTCGATATATATTTGGAGTGTTTTGGGTTTGTCCAGTTTAAGCGCACGATAAATAACACTGGTCGACAAAAAAATACACCACCATAAACGAATAGTTGGACTTGATGTATTTTAATGTGCTAAACACGAATCTGTTTTCAGTTCTTTTCTATCAGGTCTGGATTTTTTTTTATGGGCATGTCTAATATTTTTCCCATAGTAAGGCCATTACTCTAGTATATTTCCTTATAACTCAAGAACGGTGTGTACGATTGCCATAAGTGATACCAAACTTCTTTTTTTATGTGCTCAATAGTTTCGAACTTATTTTGAAATAAGTGTACAAATAAACAAAAAACTTTTCATGAAAAATTGTAGAATGTTTTGTTACTATAATTTCTTTTAATAAATGAAAACATCCAAAATGTTTCAGTTTAACATCTTTATTTTAAAGCTGGTAATGTTGCGAATAAAATAAGGCACGTATCTTTAAAATTGATGCATAAATTTTGCTTTTATTCACAGTTTAATAAAAATACCCATGTTACATATAATTGTGTAGAAATACAGTGGTGGGCAAACAAAAAAATATTTTTTTTTATATTTTCTTGAAACAAAAATAGGTGGACTCGGTGAATTTTGACGAGTTAAACAAGAATCTGTATTCACTTTTTTTCTATCACTTACTGATTTTTTTTTTATGGGCATGACTAATATCATTACTTTATTTAGCGGTCACACTATAAAATTCAAGAATGGTTTGTCAAATTTAAACTATAACTCATGAACTGTTTACGCGATTTTGATAAATGATTTGATCCAAGGTTTAACGATCTTACAAAAGTTTTATTTCTCATTTAGAGTCTATATCTTGTTAAAGACAAAAACTTATCTTATATTGAAATAAAATGGCAATTTAGAGTAAAAAAAAACTACTTAAAAGTAATGTTTCATAACCAGCTATTAGAATCCAAATATTTTCTAATAGCCCAGCAAAAATTTTGCTTTCCTGGTAAGCTAGCAGGTATAATTGGAAATAAAAATAAACCACTTATTTTTTGTCTCAATAACTAGTTATTTTTGTTCGAGTTGTCCATGAATTCTAGTAGTTATTTTTAGACTCTAGTGATACTAAAAAATATGTACCTAAACAAAAATAAAAAACAAAAATCGAAAAAAATTGCCGTCAGTGACTTTTGAACTTGGGACCCTAATATCTAGTCGTTTTTAATGACTAACGTGTTACTCAGTACACCATCTCGCACTTAATATTCTAAGCTAAAAAACTTGTTTTAGCATAAAATATATTTTTAAAACATTTTGTTAAAAAAACGAATAGCATCAGAATGGGGTTAAACCGGTAACCTTCTGATTGCTAATCGTGCGCTCTAGACAACTGATCCATGTGATTGTAACTTACTCTGCAATTATACTATTGAGTACTTATTTATGTAATGTAGATAAGGCAAATAATAATGACGTCTACTTTCCAGGAAAGTACTTTAATAAGTAGTCGTCATTACCGAAAACCAAAAAGTTTTTGCTGGGAGGATCTAATAACTTTTAAACTAAAAAAATGTTTAATTTATTAGTGGTTATGCAGTATATATACAAAGGAATAAAATAAGACTCCATAAGTATATTTTTTGAAGAAAAATCTCAAGCTGAAACGATATAACAACAATTACATTAACAATTATACAATGTAATTCATAGTTCTAGATTCAATTCCCACATTACAATCCTACACTTAAAAAAAAAAAAATAATATATAAATTTTAATTTGAAAAAAACCCCTTTTAGTAACAGAAATTTTTTCAAAATCAACTATTTTCTTTTTCAAACATTTCATTATAAACTATAAAATTTTATGATCTTAAAGCTTATACACTTTATGTAGCGTAACAAATACAATCAGCTGATTAAATTATTCACTGAGTAGATGCACAACAGTTACGTAGCGTAACGAATTTATTTTGTTGTTTTTTTTTTTTTTTTCTATTTCTCTAAATAATTTAAATTCTTTAGAAACTGTAGTTAGTTAGCATATTAACAAATGTAATCTTATTAGAATTTAATATTATTCTAATAAGATATTAAATTTCTATTAAATATTTAACAGGTAAAACTACCCCTGCTGCCTATGCTGCTTAACACCCTTGTGAAGGGGCGGAGTTAATATTGGAAAAAAATAGAAAATGATAAAAAATACAATAAACAGTGACGTGTCAATATGTTGGGAAAAAAAATCTATAAACGAAAATAACATATGGGTGGAAAAACAATAAAATCTTAATAGCAATGGTGGTTAAAAGAAAATTGTCTTTTGTATGTGTATCTATGAACATATTAGAGGGGTTGGGTCTTAATACAAATAAAAAATGCCGGAGGTGTTTTGAATATAATATTTTATTTTTATAAGAAAGTTAAAATAGGATTTTAAACCTTATATAAAGCTTGAAACTTTCTAAAACAATATAATCTCCTTTAAATGCTATAAAAATTTTATTTAAAAATACTTTTTAACACCCACTCTTTTTTTAGCCCACTGTTCCATACATTTCACTAGCAAACAAAAATATTATTATACATATTTTTCTAACAGAAAAAAACTAATAATAAAAACATTTTTATTTCAGTTTATTTTTTGTTATATGCAAAAGTAATTAATACATTTCAATATTTTCCATAAAACATGCACCAGTAGCAGCAGATGGAGCAAATATTAATTTTGTATATATATTTTTTTTTTTCTCTTGGCAAAAAAAAAAAAAAAACTTGTTGCCATGTCGATATTTTTCATTTTAGATTTATATTTAAACAGTGTGAATAGCAAAAAAAAAAAAAAAACTAATAATAACAATAAAAATACGAAAAAAATAAAACACTTTAATCGTTGATAAGTGCAATAAAAAAATTTATTGTTTTATTCTATTTTAAATTTGATATCAGAATACAAATTGAAAAGAAGAAATACAAAAAAAAAACTGCAATTGTTGGAAAGAGTCATGATAAATTTAATTGTGCCAATATAGAAAAAATAAACGGCAATAACTAACAAACAAAAAAATGTAGAAACGTTTAACTAAACAGCAATTAAGAAGAATTTATCAAAAACTAATTAATTTTAAATAAGAGCCTATTTTTAAGTGGAATATTATGAAAAATAGCTACAAATATAAATAATATTAATTATATATTATTACAACTAGTTATTGAAGTTATATTCTTAAACTTTCCATTATGTTTTTTTTTTATTTTTGCTTATTTACCTATAACTGTATTATTCACCACAGATGCATGACCCTCATGAAAATCTAAAACGATCTAACTATGTCCGTCCATCTGTCCGTCTTATGCAAAACAATGTAGATAAGGAGTGAGATCGAAAAATTCTTAACATACATAATATTCAATAACTTGGAAACGGTTGATCTTAGAGTTTTCATTATTTTTTTAATCATTTGATAATTTAGCACAGATCACAGAAATTTTTATGGTTTTGAAAACCCTTTCTTTGGAGATTTGATAGTTGCTTCAGTCACTTTTTTGGAACAGTGTGTACATCTTCTGTTAAAATCTTCGGTATTTTGGGACACCTTTTTTATGCTCTTGAATTCACTTTTCACAAGAGCTCAATATCTCTCCACTGGTCTAAGCTATGGACAATTTTGAAAATTGACCTCTCTTGGTACTAAAACTATGTTATTGATTTGGTACCACTCCAGAGCTTTCTTACCGTAGTGACATGATACCAAATGGGTCAAAAAATATGTGGACACGTTGTGCTTTCTTAAGATAAGAAGAATTCTTTTTTGAAAATATTCCTTTATGCATATTTTGGTATTTATAGATCCGAATGTATCAAATGAGTTTCCTGTTTTGCCGCAACTGCAAAAAGCTTGTTATACCATGAATTTTGTAAGAAATTTTTGCTGCTTTTGGGTCTTAAACTTATCTTCAACATTGCTTCGAGCATTAGCAATAAACATTTTTGATACACAAGCTACGAAGATTCTGCCAGCACCTACGTTTCTTCGTCAATTATACAGCTTGAGTATTTTTGTATGAAATTTGGCTTTAAATTCCGAGTCCTATTTTTGGCTTGTAATTTTTTTTGCAGAATTCCAGTTTGGAATTTTTTGAACTTTATATGTTATCAACTTTCCCATTAGCTTTAAATTTTCGCACCAAATAGTCGAAGCACTGAGAAAACTGAGCTGATTTTCTACCAGATGTGTTTGGAGTTCCTTTCAATATGCCTTCAATTTTCTGGCCTTCCCAATATCATGTGGTTCTTTTTTCTTACCGAACTAGATTTCACATCAATAGTCAAATTCTCCTGATACTGTTTAATAACATTAGAAACGTTTTTATGGACGACATTTAATTCTGTGGCCAATTATTTGTAAGACCTATTTGGATTTTTTGAAATTTTCTAATAACTTGTAGGACGTAAATCTTTTTCGTCACTTATTTTGATGAAAATAAGGACAAATTAACATGGTTGTTATTAAAAATAATAACTGAAGTATTTTTCCATGATAACTAGATCAAAAAAAATTTTGAATATTGATTCCGAAAAAAGTTATGAGGCAAAATGTGTGTTAAGATTTTTTCGATCTCACTCCTTATACCAACGAAATTTTTTAAAAATTTTGTAAACTCGGAAACCAAATAATCAATTCATTTGATTTCCATATAATACATTTTAAATTAGGATAGCACTAGAAGTGTTTCAGGTGGTAGGAATAATAGATTCATTCAATCCAAATTAATTTTTTGTTTCTTTAATTTTAAACGTGGAAAGATTTTTCAAAGATTTTTAATTCATAAGCTAATTTTGTTTCGTCATATATTTATTCCTTCTTTAAATATATTAATTGGTAAACTGAATAAAAAATTAATGAACAGTAGTTTTTCAAAAACTCTGAATATAAATAAGGAATTACATACCGAGTTATAAATAAGTACTCACTAAACTACTTCTATGTAATGTTGACGGTATGATGTTGTCATTGAAAAATAGCTACATTCGTAACTACATGCCATTACCATGTTTTTAGTGAGTGTTACTACTAAGTCTAATATCTTTAGAATATATTACTTAGTTTTGATAAAAAAAAGTTTAAAAAATTTAAAATTTGTTAAACATTATTTTTATCAATTTCAAACTACACAAAAAAAAAAAATATTTTAAATTATTTTTTAATAAAATTATTAACTAACTTTATATTGGAATTTAATAATATTATTTATTAATATAATTCATTTTCTAATTGGTTTTCAATTTTTTTTTTTAATAAATTGACAGCTCTTAATAAAATATAAAGAAAAATGAAAAATTGGTCTCTAAAAATATAAAAATAAAATAAATTTAAGTCAATTTCCAACAATTCTCCGCTCATGATACCTATTTAAGATAAAGCAATAATAATAAAATCAATTATTTTAGTTATAAATATTATCTTTTGATGATTGGAGTAAAATCAAACAAAAATTAATTAATACAAGCAATTTTGTAATTGAAGTTCATTTTTACTTTTTTTCTGTGTATGGGAATATTTTCAGATATTTTATAATTTATTTTAAAAAGAAACCTTATTCACACTTCAAAGTCTTTTTTAAAACGAATTATACGGTCCTGTCACAGAAAACCATTCCGTTCAAAAGTGAAATTAATTCCGTACTTTGCTTCTTCAAAAAATAAACGAAAAAAATTTTCGGAATGAAAATAATTTAAATTTTCAAAATGCAATTGAATTTCGCTTGTATTTTTTGTATTCTTTGTATTCTCATTTAAAAACAAATTTTTATTTTTTAAACATTAATTTTGTTTTACACTGCTTAATAATGCAAATTTAAATTCGAAAAAAACAATTTATTAATATATTTTTCAATTAATAGAATTGATCGGAATCTGAAGATGTAAAAGAAAAATCGATGGAAATTTTAAATACGGAATGTGTAACAGGCCTGATAAAGCAAGCTTTAAATCAAAATTTTACATTCAAATATGCACAGAAAAAATATGGTCTATTAAACGATTTATCAAACATATAAACTATTCCAATTACTTTTTTAATTCTATCAATTATTCAAGTTAACAAAAATCTAATTTTCCAATATTTTGTACTAAAAATTAAACAATTTATAGGCTTTCAATTATTATTCTTATTGTATCAATTAATAAATTAATCAAATGTGAATAAAAATTGGTGTCATTTTGTATAATTTAATTAAATATTTAATAGGTTTAGTTTTAATTAATAAAATAATTGAATATAAGTATATTATTAGTAATTGAAATTTTATTTGAGATTTTTCTATATAAAATTTGAATTTTATTTCTTGAAATACTTTGATTTTGAGTAATTTATTTATTAATAAAATTATATGAAATCATTTTAAAAAAACTGATTAATAATTTAATTTAAATTTTTTCGTAAATATTTTTTTCGCTGTAGAATGTTTTGCTTAACAGCTTAAGAGAATTTTTAATAGTTAAAAGTTTGAAAAACTGATAAAGTTTTAGTAAAAAAAATGTATGTATGAAAATTAAAATAAAAAATAAAACATTTAAAATTACAACACAAAAAAAAAACAAATGTTTGACGCTGTTTTATCTTTGAAAAATTTCAATAAAAAGTAAAGATTTTAATATAATATATTTTTGTAGTGTGAACGTATTGAAAATATTTTTATTAAAAATGGTAAAGATTTACCGAATCTCGTCAAATATTTGACCAAAATGATGTAAACACTATATAAAATATTTTCTAGCTTCTCCATTTTAATGGAAAAATATTTTTTACTTCTCATTAATCATAACTGAAATTTTACCGAATCTTGTTTTTTGCTGTTTTCTCTTACTAGCAATAACGCAAATTTTGGTCAAATATTTGACAAATGTGCATATAGCTTTAGAGTAAGTTGGTTATAAATATTTTGGAGTCTGAATTTTTAATTTTTATTAATTTTATTTCTATTCATTTTACATATTAAATGGAAAGTTATTACAAAAATTTATTTAAGAAATTTTTTTCTATTTGAAAATCGCCACTAGACGATTCCAATAATGTCAGACTTTTTAAAAGTGCAAAGTTTTAGTTCTATTGCGTTTTTTGTTTCAAAGCAATAATTTGGATTACCTAGTAAATAAAAATGTTATCTTCTTTTGTGAATTATGCTTAATCATTATCAGAAATGGATTTTTGCATACAGATCAGAGTCTGTAATCGATCACGGAAAATTTTTTGTGAATTAAATTACCAAATTCTAATTAAAACTACTTTTTTTTAACTTAAAACATGCAAACAAATTATAATATTATAATTTGATTATTAGTATTGTCTAAAAACCTTATAATTCTCATTATTTAAAAAATACTAAAATCGTTAGATAAAGTTGAAACAGTTTTATACGAATTTGTATTTAATCGAATAGCGGGAATAAGTGATTAAAAAAATTATTTTTTTTTTTAAAGAACTTTGTTTATAAAAAATTTAATAGATATTTAAAAAATATATGTTTTATTTCGCACAAATTTGTCATAACATAAAAACAAATTAGGACCAATTTAATATAAAAAAATGGAACCCTGAAAATTTCTCCATAATTAATAAAAGTTTCATAGAACATGGTTTATAAATTTTTAAATACAATTTTATGTTTATGTATCCCAAAACTTAATAGTTTTCAAAATAATTAATATAAAAATAAAAGCATGTAAATTTCTTTGAAAATGAAAATGTTTAATAATAAAAATAATAATTGGTAATTCTCAATTAAAATACCTTAAATAATAAAACATTTTAAATTTAGTGTAAATTTACAGCAAATTCTAAAAACTTGATTTTTTTTTTTTTTTTTGCCAAATTTACAAGTCAATTTTGCCATCGATGTATTGAAACTAGAAATTTAATCATAAAAATATTTTTAGACTTTGTAATGACGACAAAATAAGACAAACTATTTTGCTTAACAATCCAGAAAAGAAACGACCAAGTGCTCTCCAAATGGATTATTTTCACCAGTTCAAAAGTAGAATTGAGAGCATATATTGTGCTTCTTTGGAAGTTATTAATAATTACTCCCAAAAGAAAGTGAAAATAATTTATTTTTAGCAGAAAGTAAGCCTTTGTACTTTCTAAGAAAATTAATATTCCTTAAATTTTTTAAATATTTTTATTATCTTTTAAAAAGGCTAAAACAAAAATTTTATTGAAATTCGTATAAACATAGTTTTAAGAGAAATACTTTAAATGAAGAAGAAAAATAAAAGAGGACAATTATGGGCAAAAAACGGAGCTTAATTATAATTTTCATATAAAAATAGTTATGAAAATAATAGAGAAAAAGTGACAATCTTATTAGAATAGTTAAAATGAAAAAAGTATGAGGAAAAAAATTATATTCAGATGATCTGCAGCTCTTTTTCAGTTTCACAGAAAAAATTATTTAAAAATTTTTTAACGAAATTATTAACTAACTTTATGATGGAATTTAATTATATTATTTTTTAATATAATTAAATTTATAATTGGTTTACAATTTTTTTCTTTTTTTGAATAAATTGACAAGGTAAAATTAAAAATGTATCTAAAAAAATACCGAACTAAAATAAATTCAAATCAATTTCCAACAGTCTTCAGCTCATTATATCCATAGTAAAAATTATTACGGTCTTTTTTTAATTAACATAGTTGTTTAATTTTTCATCGAAATTTATCAAATTTATTCAATGTATCTTATATACCTTTTTAATTGATCCAATCAACTACTTGATTGATTTAATTAATTGGGAATTTTTTTCTATTTTGTATTTTTTACAGTTTTTAGTAATTGATATAATCATTTTGGTGAGAGCTGCAAATTTAAACAAGTTTTTAATTGAATGAATTATTTTCTAACATATTTATTAATTGGTGACTTTTTTCTGTGTTTATAAAAAAGTAATAATAAAATCAATTATTCTAGTAAATTAATATTATAATTTTCATGATTGGAGTAAAATCAAACAAAAATTAATAAATATAAGCAATTTCGTAATTGAAGTCCATTTTTACTTTTTTCTGTGTTGGATTATAGTTATCTAATAGTTTTATTGAAATTAAGAAAAGCAAGTCTTAAGAGATTTAAAAAATGCTACTAAAAATTCAAAGATATTCCAAGTAAAATTTGCAATATTTAATAAAATTTATACGGAATTTCTTATTCTATTCGGATACACGATATCAATAAGTACTAAGTCTCTTAACCACATTATTTGAATTGACTTTAGTTCTCGCCATAAATCACGATTTGTAATTTTAGAGAGCTTGAACTATACGACTTGCCTGATTCTATTTAAAAAAATCACAAAATATTTTTTTTTAATTTTTTAAATATTTCTATGTAATTTGTAAATGAGTATCTTCATCAATTTGTGAATAAAATCTACATTTATGCATTGATTGGAATGAAATATATTTTGTTTTATTTAAAACAAATTTATATTTATAACTAATGAATACAAATTTAAATTTTTAATATTTTCAATTTTTTATGATTTTTTTTTTTTTTTTAAAATATATATATATATATAAAAATTCTTTTTCATTAAAAAAATAGGCTTAATATCTAAGGACCGCACAGTTTTGGAGATATTGGTCTGAAATTGTATATTCTCTTAGTAGAAAAGGCCTTAAATACTGCCACTAAAAATGGGCGGGTAGAATCACTGAAAAGAATTACTTTATTTGTATGATTTTCGGAAACATTTTTTGTAAATTTTATTAAAATAAAGGATATTTTTAAAGTAGGCGTGGCAAGATCTAATCACATTAATCATAGTGTAACATTTGCATAACTAATTTTCAGCTATTAGCTTAAAATATTTAAATAATTCTTAAGAAATTGCTAATATAAGGTACCGCACATTTAATCTAATATTTCAAAAGATCGCAAAAATTCCCAGCCAATATTCTCCTAATATAATTTTATAGATATTCTTTCATAAAGCAATTGTATATTTAAATTGGAATTCGTTGGAACTTTTTTGTTCCCGTCCTTTAAAAATAGAATTTCCAAAAAATAAAAAACAGTGTTTTAAGTATTGATTTTTTAACATATAAAATTATAATAGAATAATTTGGATACATTTATTATTACCAGTGTTGCCAGTTTAGTCTTTTTAAGGCTAAATATAGCCTTAAAAAGACTTTTTTGATTATTAAAATAGCTTTAAAAATGGCTAAAAATTTACAAATTTTATTTTTACAAAATCATAAAATGTAAGTATTTTTGTATATTAATTCGCACAAAACATCAAAATTATTTATATTTAATGATAATTTTCGACTTCGGCGCTTCATTCTACAAGAATATTAAAATTATTTTTTAATAAACTTTATTACTTGTAAAAAATATTAATGTTATATTTATAAATTCACTAATATATATTAAAGAAATACTAGCTTTTTTCTGGCTTTATTTTTTTAGGACATTTAGCCTTTTCTGACCTTTTTTAAAGCCTAATTAGCTTCTTTTTTTCTCAAGTCCTGGCAACACCACTCATTATTACATACCAAAAAATATCATATCAATATTTGCAATATTTACTGAGACATGTGAAGATAAAGTTAAAAATAATAAACTTAAAATATTTTTAAAAGTTGCAACTTTGAAAATTCATAATTCGTGCTATAGACACTTTTCAATACTTTCAGTATTTTTTCCATAATATATGATATGTTTACTAATAAATGCGAAAATAATTATTTCAATTAATAAGCTTTTACTTTCGTATTTTTGTCGTTTTAATTTGGATACATGTGACACTGTGAACCGTATTAAAAGTAATGTATAAATGACTTGCAGACAATTTTAATTAGAAGAAAGAAATTTGATATATTTTTTAATAAAATCAAACAATTCATTTTCGAGATATACTTTAATACATAGTACAATCCGCCTAATTTTACAAATAGCATTTTATCGCAAGAACTAGAGTTCTTAAAAAATTTGCCATTGTGAAAACTTAGACATACATTTTTCTTTATATCTTCGAAAAAATATTAAACTTTTGTCACCTGTTGTCATTAGATATATACTTCTCTCATATATTTTGTGGTCAAATATTTGCAAAATATATATTTTTTAATAAAAAGATTTCAAAGAAATATTTTTAATAACATATAAATAATTTTAAATCATTTGAATCATATTGGAAAATTTATGGCCGTTGACATTTGTGCATATGAAATTAATTAATAAATAAAAATTTCAAAAAATGTTTGCAGTAGCGAAATATAAATTTGAAATTTTTATTCCATATATTTTTCTTTAATCATCATAGTATTTTTTTTTTTTTTTTTTTTTAATTTCATTTCTAATATATAAGTTAGCTTTGTTTGCATTTAAGTTATCGATAACTATACATATGTATATCATATATTTTTGAAATTTGTATAATATATTAATGCATATATTATATATTTTTGTTGTATATTTTGCGAGATTTATTTGAATGTTTTACGTAGCACGTGTTGGTGTTTAATATATATTTATATACATCTATACATTTAATTTATGTATATATTTATAAAAATTGAAGAGTAATATTTTAGATATATATATATATTATAAATTTTGCAAAATATGTATAATTTTTCCGGTAAAATAATTATAAATTTTATTCTTAATTTTTTTACTAAAATTTTCTATTTAATTTTAAGCAAATTTTCTATTGCTAATAATTACTTTAGCTAAAGATTTGAAATTACAATTTGTTTTTGCAAATTTAATGAATTTTTTTATTTTGTATTATATTTAAATTTTTTTTTTTTTTTTTTTTGAAAATACAAATAATGAATTTTCTTTGATTATTTTAGCCAAAAAAAATTTACTTAAAAGTTGTGCACCTGCTACAATTTTTTCTATAGTTTTTAAAAAACTTTTCTTTTCAATTTTACACTTTTTTTAACTCTTGATTAAAAAAAAAAAAGCTACAACCTTTTTTAAAATCTATTTTTTTTTTTTTTTTTTTTTTTTTTAATATAAAAATTTCCGAAAAATTAGCTTTTGCCTTAATAATAAATTTGTTAAAATATTTATAAATATTTAGAGATAAGAAAATAATTAATGTTTTATACCTTTTTAAAAATTTTCAATACAAATTTTCTTGTAAATTTTTTTTAATGAGTTTTTAAAAATTTTCAAATATTAAACACATTTTTATAAATTTTAATTTGTGTTATATTTTTGCAAACACCATAACAATTTTTTTGTTACAAAAAACTAGTAAATTTCTTTTATTCTTTTAATAGTTTTGTAATTTTTTCTCTTAGTAAAAGGACAATTTTTTATTACATGAAGTTTTTTTTTAATATAATTATGGCCAATAATGTTTTATATTTTATATATTTCGTTATTGTAACACAGTTAATTTTGAACACGCAAAGTTAATTTTGGAGTTTTTTTTTTTTTTTTTTTTTTGTATGTTATATTATGAGTCTAAGGATTTTTTTTTTATTTTAGAAAAACACTTGAACGTTTTTTTTTTTATACGCGTTTATTTTTATACCAAAAAAAAACCATTATAAAATGACGATGACGTTATTTGGAAAGAAAAATAATTGCATATGTTGCAGCGGCAAAGGCAAAAAGTCAACTGACTTAAGTTAACAGAAGATATAAAAAGACAAGCTGCCTTTAAAACCAGCAACAGAAGTTACAGACAAAAGCAGCAGCAGCAATATTTTTTTTTTTCAAAACAGCAGCATTAGCAACAGCAATAGACGTAGTAGTGTAGAGCAGCAGCAGCAGCAGTAACAGAAAAATTTAGCCACTTATAACGGATATAACACATATACATCTTCACATATATTAACATAAATGTAAGTCTTATGTATGTATATAAAAGTTCTCGCTCTCTCTCTCTCTCATATTTAACTAACACTTAGTAACTTTTTTAAAGCTCTTTAACCGCACACACGCACACACATAAACACTCTAAGGTCTAACACTCACGCTTTTAAACGTTGTGTTGGTGTGTGTTAAACCAGTAATACAAGTGCATTAAATACAACAACAAAAACTTTAAACGAAAACTGCACAAGAGATTAGAAAATATCAGCAGCAAAATGTTAAAAACGTAAAAAAATAACGGTCTTTTTTTCATAATTAAAGCTTTATGGTTTTTTTACTTTATTGTTTTTGTTGTAAATGCAGGATAATAATGTTTATAATTAAGGAAAACATATTTATATTTGCCCGCTTATGATAGAAAAATCTTTGCTTCTAGAGTTTTATAATATTTTTATATTTTCAAAGTTTTTCTTTTTCGTTTAAAACGAATTAAACGTTTTTTCCATTTACTATTTAACACGTTTTCCATTTTAAATTTATGGAGATAGAAAAAAAAAATAACAAAAATTTTCTAACGTTTTCTTTTTTTAGTTTTACTTTTACCGTTTAAATAATATGTAGTATACGCGACCACGGTTGTCGCAAGACTAAAATTTCTTATAAACATTTAGCTAACATTAAGGCCTTACTAAATTAACACACACATATGTACTCATAAAATATTACTAAAACTTTTCTACAGCAATGAGCAAGTGAGTGAGTGAATGAGTAAGGGAGTATTTTTTTTATTATTATTACCATTAGAATAAAAATGGTGGTAGTTTAATACAAATATTAATATAAATATAAACTGTAAATGTGTAAGTGTGTGTGTGTTTATGAAAATACTCAATTTGCCCAGACTTGCATTAATGCAGTGTAAATGCATTAAAGAGTTTCTTTAGGAAAAAAATCTGTTGAGTGAAATTTATACTTAAAATGAGTAAAAAATTTGCTGCACAATAAAATTTATAGAAAAAAAAAAAATTTACTCCTCTTTTCTTGACACTCAAATAATTTATAAATGTATAAGTGTATGGGTTTGTATGTAGTAAAGCTTGTTTATATTTTTTTTAAGAAAACAGAGTATAAGTAATTTTTATTAACGCTCATTTTAAATTGAATGAAAAAAAAACAAGAATAATTGATTGGGAGAGTAGCATTAAACAGAAATAAAGAGAAGAGTACTTTTATATATTAAACTTTAAATACCGATAGTTGTTATTGTGATTATTTTTATAGTGTTTTTGTAAAAGCTGAAATGCAGGCTGTAGAAAAAAGCAAAAACAACAACAACAATATTCTTTAATCTTAGTGGTTGTTGTTGAATAAAAATATTGTATGTCTGTCTATATGTTTGTAGCTTTGTCGTTGAGGCTTTTACTTTTTTTTTTTTTTTTGGATTTGTAATTTTTTCCTATGGTGTGCTTTTGCCTTTTAGAGAGGTGTGTGTATGTGTAGGCTTTTCATTTTTTTGTATTTTCTTTTAATTTTTTTTTTTCGTGTGATTTTGTTTTTATATTTCTGTAGTGTTTTTTTTTATAGAGCGGAGGTGAAAGCTATATGGACAAAATCGCCCATTTGTTGGCGTTGTATCATCATAAAAGTTTCAAAATTAGTTTTTCTTGTTGGCATTTCATCTTCTCATGGTTTTTAGAAACCAACAACAATATTCGCCACAACATTACGCATGATTAAGCGTTTTTTATTGTAAATAAATGTAAAAAATTGTGAAAAATCTTTAACAACACTAAAGCAGGAAGGAAACGTTTAAAAAAATAAATAAGAATTAAGAAATTTTTTCTTGTTTTTTTTTTTTTTTTAACTCAAAAATGTTTGTCATTCGTTATGCTTTTAAAATTAGCAACAACTACATTAACAAAAAACAAAAACAATAATTAATATATAAAATAACAACAACAAACAAACACACGCACACAACAAAAAAAAAAAAACTAATCATAGAATTTCGCGCCTTAATTTCTAATAAATATTCACATGTAGAATATAATAATTTGAAAACAACAAATTGTGCCACACACTATACAAACAAACAAACGAACACACAAACGTACTTATTATACATCCATATATACATAAGACACACGCATTTAAAGCTTTAAAAAGCCAAGTGTGCGTATGAGTATTGCAGTGTTTTTAGATTTCGCAAAAACAAGAATGCATAAAGCACACACACTTTTATATACATACATATGTATGTACATGAATAGATATGAAACGTATGACTGTTTGTATATTTGTACATATGTATGTTAACCATACACTTGTCGCTCTGGAGAAATTTTTTTAATCAACAAAATATGAGTATGATTTTGTTTTTTTTTTTCCTTAATTCTATTTTTATTCAGTGTTGCCAAATAAATTTTACGCTAAAAAGAAAACAAAAGAAAAAAAACTATACTTTCTTTTCAAATGTCACAACAAATTGTAAACTAACAACAACAACAACGCAAAATACAGTTATTTTTATTATTATTTAAAACAAAAAATTGTTAAATTAAATTCAACAATAAAATTATTGCGTGTTTTTTTTTTTGTAGGCAAAAAAAAAAAAAAAATATTTATTCATCATTTTGCCGTCGGCAAAACACAAATACGTGTGACTAACGTTCCTACAATTCAGTTAGATTTTTCTATTGTTTGCCATGAAAAAAATGGATGGATTATTACAGGTGTTTGAATATAAAAGTAATCAAGCAAAAATATGAGAAATTTTGGTTTAGGTTAAAATATAATTTTAATAAAATTTAATTAAAACCTAATGGAAATTATCGATCATTCAGGTTGTGAACCTTAAACAAATAAAGAAATTTTTTAATGCTGTACGTTATTTAGATTTTATAAGTTTTTGTTTTGTTGGTAATAGAGTTCTGTAAAATGTTTCTTAATAACTATCGTTAATACAACCACAATTGGATTTAAAGATGTCCGTCGGTTAGTCTAGCTATTTGCCCATGCAAAGCTTATGAATGTTGTATATTTGCACTGAATGGCATTTGTTATTATTTTACATAAATAGGTACAATTGAGAAAATAATAATTGTAGAATTTTAACAATTTTTCTTTTTTACCCCATCGTCCGTCCATCTGTCCGTATGTGTAACAAAAATTTTTTTGTTAGAAGTTTTTGCTTAGATCGAAATTTTATTTTTTTTTTTATAGCTCCTAAAATATTTTTGAAGAAAAGTGGCCTTAAAAATATATACTTAAATAATTAAAATGACTTTCTTCAAAAAATGATATTAATTAAATTTTTAGATACTAAAAGTAACAAATTGGGATTTGTTCCTAAAATAATGATTTTGTTTCTATAAAAAATAAAAAAAATATATATAACAGCTGTGTGCAAAATCATAGCCTTCAGAGTCTACTTGCGGATCCACAAACCTTAAGTAATAAGACGTTTAATTTACCCTTTCTGGGGGTTAAAATAATTATTATCTTTATTGAAGCAATCGGATTTCACATCTCCGATTTCAATGAAATTCACTACAAGCATTGACCATTGGAAGTGTTTCCGATAACATGAAATTTCAGACTCATGTTTCTTTTCGGTCCGGTATAAAAAATGAAAAATTTCTAAAAACTTTACAAATGAATACTTATTTAACTTTTAATAACTACTTAAATATACAATATATGCATCAACAACTAGAGATCTATAGTTGTTGATGCATATTAAAGACCTTCATAACGACATATACAAAGTCTTTTACATTAAAAGTTCAAAGGTCAAAGTTGGAAATAAAAAAATTAAAACTATTATATCTCAAAAACAGGTATTTTTTAAATTCTTAAAAAATTATATATTGTTAACATAACAGTGGATACAAAATTTCAAGTTAGAGCCTTATTTAGTTTAGGAGTTATAGACAAAAATAAAATCCAATTATTAATAACTCCTAAGCTATAATAAATAAAAAGTTAATTTTAGTGTAATTTTAAAAACAAAGACATTACCTTAAAAATGATATATAGTGAGTTACTTTAGATCGAGAGTTCAACCATTATATCTCCGAAAACGATATTTTTAAAATGCCGAAAAAATTATAATAATAATAATACAACTCTACTTCACTCTACTTCATGCTTGTGCAAAATTTCACGTTGGACTCTCATTTAGTTCAGCGTTATGTAACAAAATATAAACTGAAGTCAAATTTTGTATATAAAATTATTTTTTTTTTTTAAATATGCGCTCATAAAAAAACTAATTTTAAAATAATATTTGTAAATATTTTAAATTTTACATACAAAAAGTATGCTTTTTTCTGTGTTTTGCTTCATAACTCCTAAACCAATAGAGGCTTCAACCAGGGCTGTCAGATGTGGCGATTTTTCGCCAAACGTGGCGATTTTTAATAGCTCTTGGCGACTGAATTTTCCGTTTTGCGACATGGCGAATTTTTTGGCGATTTTTAACAAGGTGGCGATTTATTTGGCTAATTTTTAAAATTTCATTAAATAGGTATTCGCATAGTGAAACTATTACGTTTTCTTACTAGCCAACGTCTATTTTTAGTATTTTTCTATTCAAAACGGCGGTTCTCAACAAGGCGTCCATGCAAAGATTGTTAGGTGGTCGCTGAGATCTTTTGCTTGAACATAAAATTAAAAGAATTTCTTTAAACAGATAACACAGGTATGTATATTAATTTCTCCATACTTATAAAATAATGTTGCAAAGTTGCAAAAAAATACAGAGTAAAAATTGTAAAACAATTGTTTGTGCATGATTATTATTCTCATTCTGGTAATTTTTGCAAATTGTAAAAACAGTTTAATGATATTTCGTCCTTGGAATAAGACATTTAATTGCAATTTTAAAATCCATTTTTGAATACAAAGGTTTTGTCTTAAATTTATAATTAAGTGAAATCAAATGTTTTAACAATTTCTAAATATAGTCTGATTTATCAAATGCATTAGGTATCAAATTGAGAATATGCCATTAATTTTTATCTTTAAGTATTAATTTATTTTTGGATTAAGAATTATCTACGAATAACATTTGATATGAAATTGAGAAAGTATCACTTTTTTTTCAAATAAATATTCATTTTTATTCAAACTTGAAATTCAACATATGTACGTATTTCCAGAAATACCTTTAAATTATCAAATTTACACGAAGCAAGAGTTTGTAAAAACCCCTGATTTAAGTCGGGAATCACACACAGCAATTTTTTCTGCTGCAATTTTGAATTCGTAGGAGAGAGAAGAGAAGGGAATAGTAAACATTTACATTCACTTTGCCTCTCTCGTTTACGAACTCAGTTGCTGTTTATGAACCCCGAATAAGAAAATAAAAATTTAGAAATATCTTCCATAAATGTTTGACAACTTTTTCCATCATCTTTCAAATATTAATATTAATATTTTTGGGCCATAGTGAAAAGAAAACGTTCATGAATGAATTAATTCTTCAAAACAATTTATAAGATTAATTGGAAAAATGTTCATTATATAATTTTAGAATTATTCTGTTAAAAAATATAATAAATTTCAATAAATGTTTAAAATTGTTGACCTAAAATTGAGCTATGTAAGTCAGAAAAGTGCAGTGAAATTAATATTTTTTATTCAAAATATTATTAGCTACTGAAATTATCATTTACTAAAATTTGAAACACTAAATATTTTAGTTGTTTTTATGTATTTATTTTTTTTAAATATATAAAATTTAATTTTGGCGATTTTTGGCGATTTCTGATTAACAATTTGGCGACAGAGGCTCAAAAAAATCTGACAACCCTGGCTTCAACTTGAAATTTGTCACAAATATAGAGAAAGGTTCCATTATCAATTTCTTAAGATTTTCAAAATACCTTTTTTTGAGATATTAAGCTTTAATCGTTATATTATCGATTTTAACCTTTGAATTTTCGAAGTATATAAATATTTTACTTGTCGTTTTAAAGTCAATGTATTTTTCTATTAAATGAAATAAAAAGAAGAATTTTAAAAAGTATATTTTAGAAGTTATGAGCAATAAATTGTAATTACTTTTGGAAAAAATTCAACCGCTTTATGATTTTTGAAACATCATATTTTTGGACCGGGAGGATTCTTTACTCAAAAAAATTGTGATTTGAGCAAAATTTGCAATACTTAATATCTGTACCGAATTTCAAATTTATCCGTTTTGATTTGGAATCACTCATTTATTTATTTCAAATACAAAACATTTGGTACGAGAAAATAACTATGATAATGATGATTCAGATTCTATCGGCTTCAATCACTTCTTTTTCAACTAGGATTATTAGGGTTCGGATCGTTTCGGTTATTCGGCTAGTAACAGACTCGGTTCAGTAGTAGAATTAGAATCAGCGCTGTACGTTCGGCTTCGACACACACTCGGTTACATAATAATTTATTATGTAATTTCTTCAATTACATAATAATTTCTGAGACTTATATGGCGAGTTCTTGTCGTGTTTGAACCGCCCCGACTGTAACCAAACTTTGTTTACTTATACTTATTCATATTTAAACTCCCGCTTGACCTGAGACAAAAAATTAGTGAATGTTCACAAAAACGAGGAATTTTCGAATAAAAAGTGATTGTTCGCAGCATCGAAACTTACTCGATAAGTTTTCGATAGTTAAAGTTCGAGAAATTCTCGATAATTCTTACAATATCGGATTATCATAATATTAAACTTTTTCGATAAAATCTCTAAAATAGATGTTTCGAGAAATTATTTATTTTTCTCAATTTCTCGATATTTTGTTACTTTTAAAAATATTCTTTAGTCATAGTTCATTATTGATCGGTTGTAAATTATACTTAAGTTTATGGTGTAAGTTTAACTTTATAAATATGGTAAGTACATTGCAATATGTCAAGACATTCGCAAAATAATATAATCATCTAAATGATAAATTTTTTTCTTGCAGATTAATTCAGTTAACTTTGACATAAAGAAATGAGGATTGGGACAACAGAAAAACAAATATTATTGAGACTTTCTCAGGGACCCTCGACATCTAGCACTATGTTTTTATTGTATTAGAAAGATGAAATTTTTAAGTGTTACCAATCTTATGTTTTATATTTTTATCTATACGCTATTGTTAATTAACTTTAAAATATAACTTAAGTCTATTTTAAAAAAATTGCTTTAAAATATAAATCAGCTTTTAATTTTAAATGGGAAACAAAAATAAAATGAAACAGAATAGAATTATTGCCAACGATTCGTTAGTAATATCGATATCGAAAAATTTTCGGTATCGAAAACTGATCTGTAACGAACATTTCCTCGTTCCGCTAACGATATCATTCAATATTCGATATAGATATCATAAACGAACCCTCGATATCGATTTGCTGCCACAAACTGAACAACAGGTGAACTCTACGAGTTCAATCTCGAAACACCTTCGATAGTCGTTCTTGAAGGTTTTGTTAGAGGAATGTTCGAGAATTATTCGAAGACGATATCTTTATCGAAGTTTGTGGTCAAGCGGGATACCACTTATTACAAGTGTGTGTGTATATATGTATGGTATTTACAGTAGGGGCGTTCTAAGCGATTACTTATTACTAATATTTAATTCAATATTAAAAAAAAAAATAAAATAAGACATTAAATAAATCGTAAAAAAATATGTACGTGAAAATAGTAATGTTGAGTGTACGATTTCCACGTTACAGGGGTTTGCATTATTTCACCTACCTCTCCCCCCCATACAAATGTCCCCTCGAAAAGAGTTTCAACACTCAAAAATGCCTTAAAAATATTTTAATGAAATTCGGTGCAAAGAAGTCTTGCATAAGTATAACTCTTTTGTACATACAAATGTTAGTATAAAATTAATATTCGACATAAACAAGTTACATAAAAGTATAAATCATTGCACAAAATTTTATAAAGATCGGTCCATAATTTACCATAGCTCCAATATAAGGCCCACTTCGGAAATCGGCTAAAAGTGCATAAAATCATATAGATGTTAGTATCAAAGTAATAATATGTATTCCTATATTTTACACTTAGTAAAAGTATCGGTCCACACTTGGTCATAAGTGTAATATAAGTTTTGATGCACATATATAATAGTGTAAGGTATCACATGGTCGGTCTTGACCGACTATATCTTTCTCTCTCGTTTTTTTATTAGTTTGCTTTCCTTTTGGTTTTTAAATAAATTATAAAATCGTTTACTGTACTTACAATGCAAGTTTGCTTCCAAAAATTTTTTAAATAAGTGGCGGCAAACACTGTAATTTAATGGTAAAAATAATTTCAGAAGGTAAAACATACCGATTTATGCAAAAATATTACGGAATGTTTTTCCACAGTTATTGCATATTTCAAAAGATAAAACAGGACTTAGAGCTAAAAGTTGATGCGTCAAATATTCCTGGGAATCTTCAAAAGCATAAAGTGTAAGAAACTAACTAAACTACAGGCAAGTGCGCAATCGCCTTAATTTAGCGATACTTCATTTCGAATGGTTCCATACGAAATGGCGCAACATTCTCTGCACAAATGAGTCTAAAGTAGTTTTTTTTTGGTACATATGGGATTCATGGGACAAGAATTTATGTGAGGGGACCATATAACAAATAATATTACCAAAAATTTGTTCTGAAGTTCTTCAAGCAAGGTAGTGGGAAAATCAACATTTGGGGATGCTTTTCATATCATGGCTCAGAGTCCATATTTTAGATAAAAGGTAACATGGATGCCCCAATCGATATGGAAATATTCAGAATAGTCATGGCGTCACTCAAAAATGTATGTTTTAACAGGAAAATGTTCTTAAGCACACAAATAGTCATAAAAATGGTTTTCCGATAATAAAGTCGATGTTCTGAAGTGACCAGCTCAGTCACCATATCTGATTCCCACTCCAAATCTTTGGGGAGATGTCAATGATGCTGTTTTGGAAAAGAAATTGGGAAATGTGCAGGAATTTTGGACGACAGTGTAGTCAGCTTGGAAAAATATTCCTACAGAGAGGTCCATGTCATTAGGTCACACAGATGTATAAATATGATCAAAATGAAAACCCGAATAATTAAATATCCTTGTTGTGGAATAACATCTGCATAAGATATTCTCGTTAAGCTCATACCGATTGGTTGTAAATATGTCTGCATGTCTGTCCGCCTACATAAAGGAACATTTTTAAAATATTCCCTTTTCCACATTTGAAAATAAACAAACTTCTTTAAGAATGCTGACGGGCATTTTTCCTTCCATTTGTAACATCTATCTTCTCCTATATATAAAATTTCATAAGACTTTTTCTCTTTCCAGAGCTTTCTAAAGCTCCCAGATGACTTAAAAAATTAAAATTTATCATTATTATTATTTTCAACAAATTTTAGGGCCCAAATTAAGGCCCCTAAGTTTAAAAAAAAACTTAAAAAAACGCGGCCAACAATGAGGGTAAAATTTGCCTGTACCAAAATATCTCTTAAACTAAAAGTAGTTTTCAAGATATTTTTCAATATATGGTACAACCGCCTTAATTTTACAAATCGCGATTTATCGCCAAAACTTGAGTTAATTCGAAACGAGATACATATAGTCGGTCAAGGCCGTCAATTTGATAACCTACACCAATATTTTCGGAAATTTACCTAATATTGGACCTTTGACAATTTATGGACCGATCGTTATGAAATTAGTTAAAATGATTTCTGTTTATATTAAACTTTTTTGTGTCAAATATTAGCAAATATTGCCATAATAGTGTGATTTATATGCGATTTTTACGAGTTAAATTAATTTTCGTAGTAGGCCTTATATGTTAGCTATGCTTTATTATGGACTCCGATTTATCCCAGTATAGAACTTATTCGTACCAAATTTTATTGAAATAGTGACATAAATAAGGTAGTTGTTATCGTTAAAACCCTATTTCTTGAAGTATTTGTATGGGGGCGATATGAAATAAAAGACCGATCATGACCAATTTCAATAGCGTTCACCGATATATCAGAATAAACATATGTGAGAAATACAAGGTCTACATGGGCAGACAGCCTACCAGCCAGATGATTCTGAATCGATTGATATAATTTAAGGTAGGTGTTAGAATATTTTTTCTGTACGTTACAAACATCACCACAAACGCATAATAACCCAACCACATAAAGTGGATTAGAGGACTTATTAATACCGTGTATCTAATTTGACTGAGAAACACCATGCTGCAAGATCAGTGTTTCCCTGTGTAATCTATGTTCTCAGCATTGATTACTCTAGTTCTTTAACCTATTCCAAATGTTTGGTAATATAAACTTTAATGGCAATGATTTCAGTTAAATCCAAATAGATAAAACATCATTGATACGCATTATTAATCCATATTCCAAGAAAACAGGATACTTTGTTATTACTTTGAAAGCAGAAAGAATGTGTGATTCTCGATATACATATGTAAGTGGTTACGAATATTGACCACAATCCACGATATTAAATAGTTCCTTTTTTTTAAAGATTTAATCGTTTTTCAATACCTTCATTTGTATAACAGTAATGGTAAGTACGTACTATCGCCACTTTAGACTTACTAAAAGACACTTTAGCAAGATCTACTTTTAAATCCAAATAAAAACTTATTAGCTTTAAATGGCAACTCTTGATAATATTTTCCACAAATAAATTGTTATTATAGTATTTTTTTCCATATTTTTTATTTGTTTTTAAATTTTATTTATTTTTTTGGTTAGGTCAACATTTTGCGGCAAATAGCAAATCCTCCATCATCACTACCACTATCATCAACATCAACATTGAGAATGTCATCAACAACAACATCAGCAACAAGAACTAAAAGAAAACCAAGAATACAAACGACCAAGCCATCAAGACGGATATACTCTTTCACTGTATGTCTGTTACATACATACAAAAATATGTACATAAATATGTATGTATGTATGTATGTATGTATGTACGTAAGAATATATGTATGTTGGGATGAATGTTTGTTATTTTCTACTCGTATAAAATGAAAAATATAAACATCACATATATATATTTTTTTTCTTTACTCGTTGTTGTTGTTGTTGTTCTTGTTGCTGTTGTTTGTTTTTTAATACGAATATCGTCAACAACAACCACGAAGACTACATACAACGACATCAACTTTGTAAAAGTAAGTTCGATGATCTGTTTACGATATTTTGCTGTTGTTTTTTGTTTTGTTGTTATTGTTGCTGTTGATTTTTATAATTTTTTTCCTCGTTCGTAGTATTTACGCGGCTGTTGCAGAATGTTGCTGCTGCCTCTGCTTGGGTTGTTGTTATTCTTGTTGTTGTTGCTGCTGTAGTTGTTTGTTTTTGTATATATGGCGTTGTTTTCTTTCGTTTTATTGTTGTTCCTCCTTTTTTGCTTATATTTTTGTTGTTTTTCTTTTTTTTTTTAATATATGAATTGTATTTATCCATACATATCCATACGTATTCACATACATATATACATGTCTACTTACATACATAAATAGATACCTTTGCATGTTTGTATGTATAAGCTGTTGTTGTTTTATTGTTGGTCATTGACTGTTTCAGAAAAAAAAAATTTATAAGTTTATAAAAACCAGCCAGCCTATGGATGTTGTCATCATCGTCATCACCATCATCATAATCATCTTCATTATGATTGCCTTGATCATGATCGTCATCATTGTAGAATTGTGGAATTGAACAGTAGTTCATTCTTTGTAAATTTCCTAGATGTTTTTCGATAAAAATATTTGTAAAATTTTTAGAAATTTTAAAATCTAAATCAAACTTAATAAATCCCAAAAAGAAGTATTTTATTCTATTTATGATCTTCTCATTAATAAAATATATTTTCCCGAAAAATTATAAAATTCTGTCAAAGATTGTGACTTATTTTAATAAAACTGGCTTTAGTAACAACAAAAATTAGTTAATTTTATAAAATTCTACATCAATGTTGACTAAGGAATTGAAAATCTATAATTTGACACAATATACACTCCTTTCCTTATTCGGATGTCAAATAATGTTTACGTGAATTTTCTCTTAATACCTGTTATACAAGTATTTCCTTTAGTCAATAATACTG
Organism: Protophormia terraenovae; assembly: GCA_951394005.1. NCBI lineage: Eukaryota > Metazoa > Arthropoda > Insecta > Diptera > Calliphoridae > Protophormia > Protophormia terraenovae. Next base: position 89,058,394 of record OX596075.1, read on the forward strand.
GATTATACGGGTATATCCAAACTAAAGATCCTTCTTGCTTAAAAACACTTTTTTGTATGTGCAATTAAAAGGCTTATTTTGTATCTTACATTAGAATGGTATGACATTATTTTTGTAAAAATAATGAGTTCTGAGCTCTACAAAGTCTAATCATTACTAGAAATCAAAACTGACTCTTAATTGGAGACCCAAATTCTTGTAAATAATATTCCGATCGATTAATAACCCGTTTTTGGTGCAGATACAACATTGGATCTCGGCCAGTACTTTTTTTAGTGGCATAATTTTTATTTAATTTCAAAAAAATATACACTACCTACATAAAAAGATCTGCTTTTTGTTGGAAAGCTTTTAATCGTTAAATTCCAAAATTCTTCTTTGTTCTTCTGCAGACATCGGTTTTCCACGTATTATTTGAAAATAACGTTTACAGAAAAAAAGTTTAATACAATTTATTGTAACTAAAAGAACGTTAACATATTGGCATATAATCGAATTAAAATTTTATAATACTATTTACAAAGTGAACTTATATTTATTTCGTCCGCTGTTTACTGTAATTGTATGAAGACCATGAACCAAAGAGTATTCATATTGACCTAAATATAATCGAACTTCTATTGCTCTGGAAATTACTAAACTTATTCCTAAAAAAAAAAATAATAAAATTAGAAACTATTTTAGACCTTTTCACAGTCCTTGGTTCCTGTTCTTGACAACGATCACATTAGATCAAATGATGCTGTTGTCCAACGCTGGCTTACTATAAGAGGCGATTAGGTGATTCTTTCCAGCTAATTTTGGCTATTAATTTGCCTATTAATTATCAATTTTAATAAAACGAAACAAATCTCTTTTTGTTTGTGTTTGGTATTGATTTTAATGACTTAAAATAATACCAAACACAAAAGAAAAAAGTCTGTACTGGTCAAATCGGTACATTGCTCCGAATTATTGCTAAAATAGATATACAGTAATAGTCCATTTTTTTATTTAAACGACTTCAAGCTCTCCAGCTCCAATTTGTTTATCAAGATTCTGTATATTTTAACCTCTGAAGTAAATGGCGCATCATGTGCACTTCGATTCCCTACAATGACTTTATGTGATTTAAACGTGGATAGTTAGTGACTAGAGATGCAAAATTCATTTATCTAGGGTTCGTTTAAATGATAAGGGCCATGTATCTCATGATAAATTTCAAGGAAAGTATCAGCGTAGTTTTTACGCGATTGAAGTTCAGCAAGCAGTTTTATAAAAACAAAAAAATAAAAAATGTGTCAAAAGTGGCGTAAAAAAGTTGGACACCGAATAAAAATAGACAAAATTATGTATCAGTATCAATTAAAATCTTTAAGCTAAGTTGCGACGTTTTCTTATAAGGAGCTGTGAAAATAAAACATTTTTTTACATAAAAAAATTAAATTTTCATCAGCTTTCAGTGTATTTATTTTAAATAAAAAGTCATTTAAAGTAGAAATTTAAAATTAAACCATAAACTTCTGATTTTGTTCTAATATTTTTGTTATTTTTTTGAAAATTGTCCTAAAATACACTAATTTTTAACTTTCATGGAATGCAATTTAAAATTTTACAGGATGTTTGTTCTGAAAATTTTCTGAAAAATAGTATATATTGTTTATTTTAATAATATGAAAAAAAATCGTGACCGATTTGAGGAAATATATATATATATTTTAGTTTTTCAAAAAAACTCCGGTAGATTTCATACAAAAAACAGCTTAAGTGCTGCCATTTTCCGTGCTTTATTAATCATTAAACAGTGGAGCAGAATCGTAATAAAATTGGGTGGTTGCATTTGCATGAACTTTTACGTAGGCGTAGCAGAAGACAGTAGCATTTTGAGTTTAGAACCAGAATCCAATGTACGCATCAGGAGCCGGAACTTCAAAAAAGGGTACTCATGTCATTGGAAAAGTTTAACCACTAGCGAATTTTTGTTTCTAACCCGATTTCCTAGATTTTTTTATTATCTTAAAGTCCTTCATAAATTCTTTAGAAAACATGCTTGTATGTATTACTTATCATATATATTTTTCGAGTTATATACACTTGAAATTTCAAAAATCTCAATTTTACTAGATCTTGCTTAAGATTTTTCCATATATAGCCAAATATTTTCAACCGAGTTTTCTATGTTTTATGTAGTTGGTTAAAAAACAAAATTATCTATCAAACAAAAAAATTTTGAGTCGTTATCTTTATTGAGTCAAAAGTTAAACGACTTTGAATTGGAAAGTTTGCAAAAATTAACAAACATACGGACAGATGGACGGACATTAGAATTCTCTCAAAAAAATCTTAAAATTCGAAAAATATTTTTTTTCTTACTTTCCAATTAATATGAAAACCAAATAAAGGTATTAAAATTTTGGTATCACCTTTCACTGAATTAAATAGCATTTTCGACCCATTTAACCCAAATGTATAGACGGACGGACATTGTCATGCAGCCAAAAAATATTTTAGAATTCTAAAAATGCATTTTTACTAACTAATAAATAGAAAAATAGAATCAAAATTTGTATATCATCTTTTCCTGAATTAAGCGTCATTTTCATCCCATTTAACCCAAATGTATAGACGAACGGACGGACATTACTAATCAGCCAAAAAAAATCTTATAGTTCTAAAAATGCATTTATTTACTTACTAATAAATAGGAAATATAAATGTGATTATTAAAGTATTGATACCACCTTTCTTTCTTTTATTTTTGATTTTTTCAATCAAAAATAACAGTTATTTTGTGATTTTTATTTTTTCGAGCAGAAATACCGGTTATTTTTTTATTTTTATTTTTTGAGCAGAAATAAAAGTTATTTTCTAAAACTTAAAATTTGTTAAATTTGTTGTTAATAATTGTGAACTGTTCTTGTGTTTCTAATAAATTATTATTTTTTTAATATTGGATTTTTTAAATATTGTTTAATATAATTTGTATAATTTGTAAATAAAAACATTTTGTCTATTTTTTATTTTTGAAGTTTTTATTTTTTTATTTTGGTGATTTTGTTCTGTGGTAAAAGTCAAGAAATAACTTTTATTTCTGCCCGAAAAAATAAAAATCAAAATATAACCGGTATTTCTGCTCTAAAAATCAAAAAATAATTGTTATTTCTGTTCAAAAAAATAAAAGTCGAAAAATAACCGGTACTTCTGCTCGAAAAAATAAAAATCAAAAATAAAAGTTATTTTTGCTCAAAAAAATAAAAGTAAAAAAATAACCGTTATTTCTGCTCGAAAAAATAAAAATTAAAAAAATAACCGTTATAATTTGATTTTTATGATAAAAGTTATAAGGGTTATGGTCCCTGCATAATACTAACATTAGGAAGAATTTTTGGTTTTAATTTTTTATTAATTTTTCTGAGTTCATTAACAAATTACCGTTTAGAAGCATGTTCCAATCATCTTAGGAAGTTTAAACTTGACCAAAATATTACTAATAATAGCTCCTTCTCATAGTTTCGGTGAGGATGTTATATGTATCCTGTACTTAATTGTGGATGAATTCAGTGCTAATATTCTTTAGGACTGTAATAACCTAATACTCTGTCTTGTCCGATTTTCTCAGAGAGTTTATACACGCAGAGAAAAAACATGGTTGCAGCATGATCACCACAACTATTCAATGATTATATAGCCGCTTTTTGTTGATTTAAATATACTGTGTTCATGATAGCAACGTTTATGATTCGGTTTAATCATTTAATGATTACCCATAATCAAAATTTTAATATGGTTCACTGAATTATAATATGTATTTAAATATGTTCATATGAAATCATATATATGAAAAATCCAATCATTTAGTCAAATTTAGTTAATTCTGTAACCATTTAGCCAATATTTTTATTTGATTTTAAGTCATATTTTGTTTTGCACAACTGTTGAATGTTTGTTTCTGAAAATGTTTATGTTTTCCTTAAATATAAAATATTTGTTTTTGACTATAATTTGATTTCACACAACTATTGTGTTTTTATCGTTAATCATATTTATTTTCTGTATAACTATTGAATACATATTTTTGTGTATAAGTTCAGTAGTTTGTTAGTAGGCAAACGATATAGCTGTGTGTTTTTGGAAAAGTGTTAAATTTCTTTGTGTTTTAAGGATAACATTTTTAAATGCTAAAAATTGTGAAACATAACCACAAAATAAAAAAAAAATTAATGAAAAAGATATGTTTTGTTCTGAAAAATGCAAATTTTTGGCAGAAAAAAAAAAAATTTTATTAAAATTATAATTAACAATTCTTTTCTGGTAGACTTCAACTATTTGATTACCAAAAAATATTAAAAAAACAATATGTGAAAAAATTCAAAAGGTACGGCTTCTATATATGTATGTCTATAAATTATACATAGTGCAAAAAGAAAGTGGAAATGAAATGCAATAAATGTTTACATTATAGTGTAATAAGAAACTTTTTTCGTAAGCACAGCTCTTTTTTATAATTTGTTTATATTCATACCTTGCTAAACTGTAAAAGTGTATTTGTATGCATTAATTATTATTAATAACTAATAATTTAATAATTAATATATTAATAAATTTGTATACCTGATCCATTTTTTTTTTGCAATATTCTCAATAAATAAATGATGTAAAAAAAATTTCAGATAAATGTGCTTTATTTTAAATATATTCAGTATTGCAAACTCGGGGATAATATATATAATAAAATGGGATTATATATATGGTAAAATGGGATTATAAAATGGAATTATATATATGATAAAAGGGGATTATATATATGATAAAATTGGTTTATATACATGATAAAATGGGTCTATTAAATGATTAAATTCGTTTATATATATATGGTAAAATGGAAATATTAAATGATAAAAACATTGTGAAATCGAAAGAAATATTATAAAAAAAAGTTCTAAATATGATTAAACCGAATCATTAAATGATGAGAAAATTATTAAATGGAATCAGAATAATGATTACGTACAAATATACTTATTGTAACCTGGAATCATATATTACCATCATAGTATGTTGCTCTTAGTTTATGGTCACCTGAACCATATTTTTTCTCAGCGTGTATATTTAAATAAACTCTAGAACTTCAAAAAGAAGAGCAAAAACGTTTTTTAATAAAAATTGCTGCACAAAATTACCTATGCAATGTTTTCGTTGATTTTCTCCAAAATACGACAAAAATTTCATTATTATTCATAATATAATTGTGCTACTACGTCTATTCATAAACGGAAAATTTTGTTTAAAAATTTTGCGAAATAAGACAGTTTTTTAGCTTTCCTGAAAAGTCATTGAAAATTACTTTACAGGCAACGCGGAATTGAACTTCAACACCCACAATTAATGAAAATATACTCCTTTCAAACTCTGTTCCTAAACAATTTCTTCATAATACAACATTTTTCCTACTAGTAATTACACATATAGCTAATATTCAATCCCAGTTTGTCTGTTTTTATTCATTTGCGTTTTCATTTCATGAATACAAAATTATGTATTTACTATTTACTTAAAATATTAATAAATTCATAATCAAACAATAAATAAAATATAAAAAAAGTAATGTTTAACACGTGCCAAAGAATAAAAAAAATAATTTTCGATATTGAGAAATTCAAGAACCTTTAAACTCAAATAAATATGTAGAAGTAAAGAGAAAAAAAAATATCATAAATTTTTATATTTCATGACATGACTAAAATACTGATGATAATTATGATGATCAACAACATATTTACATACATATAGCAAAATGTTAATCATTATTATTAATATTGTGATCATAATGATAGTAATAATTATAATCATAATAATTTGTATAAAATTTTATCATTTAATTTTTCTTTTTTTTTTATAAACACACGTTTTTTATTATTAAAAGCAATATATAAATATTTGTTGTTGGCCATTTAAGAATAAATATATAAATATTTAATTTTGTTTTTTTATTTGCTTAAAACTTTTGCTAAAGTATTGATTGTATTTTTGTTGTTGTTATTATTATTATTGGTATAGTGTGAGTATTAATTTATATCTTTGTCTGTTGGTGTGTTTATGGTTCATCATCATTTCCAGCCATTGTAACCATGTCCATAGACGTTTTAAGTTATTTTAACACATGTCCGTTAAACTTGCTTATTTAATTCGCATACTTGTTAACACCTTAAGCATAAATTCTCTGAAGTGTGTTTTTGAATTTGAGTGTTTTGTATAATTTTACTAAAATTGTGTAAAGTAAAAATAACAAAAAAAAAAAAAAAAAAAAAAAAAAAAAAAAAACATGTATTTTGTACAACATCTTCTTAAAATAAATCCACAAGAAAACAAACGTCTTAAACAAAGTCCAAATATATATTGTATACGATGGGACTTGACAAGCGAGCATCTTTGAAAAAAAATCAACTTGCGGTTTATACCGTTAAATCCGGTTATAATGAGCTGAGTTATAAAAAAATTTTAACTTTCGTTTATTGCCAACAATTTTGTTTGTTATTCTTTAGTTCACTATAAAAGGGTAGGTTATTAAAGTTTTATTAGGACTTTAGTAACGCTTTTGTGATAAATAACAAAGAAAAGATTTTAAAATCGCGAGGGTTTACGTTGGTGTAAAATGTGTCAAAAGTGTCGATTAATTGAATTTTGAAAATTTTAATTTAGGTAATAAAATAGGTATAGAATAAAAATAGATTAAATTATGTATCAATAGCCATAAAAATCATTGGTATAGGATGTGTTGTTTTTTTCATACTCTGTTAAAGTTAAAAATTATTTAAATATTGGAAAAAAAAAAACTGAAAAAATTAATTTTCATCATCTTTAGGTGTTTTTTTTTTTTTATATATATGGCTTCTTAAAGCAAAATCTTAAAATAGTACCATCAACTTTAAGTATTTAGTATGTTTTTCACAAGTATTTGAACATTTAGTTTTTCAAATCCCAGCAAAAACTTTGGTTGCCATGTAATGAGTTAAGAAGCTAATATAATGGCTCTCCACTACTTACACAATAGCTGAATAACTCATTATTTTAACACGATGATGACATTAGAGGCAACTACTTACCCTATACATTACTTATATGTCATTACAATAACTAATTACTTCCAAGCTCTTAAACAGCTCATTGATTTTAAAGCAATAATGAAGTCATGATTAGTAATAACAATAGGAACTAGTTACATTTTAGGTTATAAATAAGTAATAAAATGTCAGAATCTAAAATATTTTTTTTTTTTTTTTGTTGCTATAAAAAAATTTTTTAAATTTTAATTTAAAAAACTAACAACAACCAAAAATTTAATAAAAATAAACTATTTTAGATTACAAATTAATTTATACGCAAATTTTGCTTTTCATTTATGTATCCCTTCTTCAAATATATGAATTGGTAACTGTATTATAAAAATCAATAAAAATTAATATTTTCAAAAATGTGATCATAAATAATTATTTACATTCAGGTTATAAATAATTAGATACTAATCAACTTTTATGTAATGTGGATAGTATGTTGTTGTCATTACAAAGTAACTACATCCGTAACTACATGTCATTACTAAGTTTTTGCTGGGTATATTACTGAAATTTGGCACAAACCATTATTTAAACACTACGCTGGTTTCGTGAAAAAATGGCCGCGATCGGACAACTGTCACGCCTACTTTTCATGTAACTCAATGCAATTTTGCGATGAATATGCACTCATGGTATGTGTTTTTAAAAGATAAACGAAAAGTACCCAGTGACGAACGTGTGTTACACGTACTGAAATACGTGTGGCTTACTTTGGGTGTTTGGCTTACATTTATATAGACCATGGCCGCTTTTCCATTGCTTACCACCATCCCACAAAGTGTACGAGAACGTATCCTTCCTTCTATATACTTTGTATAATAGTTTTGTAATCAAAATAATATATTTTCTCATATACTAAGTATACGGTGCTGTAATTAACATAAAGTACTTCTTCATATACAAAGTATATGGAAGTATGTAATAAATGTTCCCTACCGAAAATTTATGAAAAATTAAGTATAAAATATTTTTTTTTTTTTTTTGTATTTTATTGTTTATTTATAATAAATCAAATTTAATAATAATTTATTATAGATTAATAAAAAACTTAAAACTAGGAATTAATTTTGGAATCTTTCAATCTTAGTGAAATATTTGCATAACAAATATTCAGTCATTACCTTAAAATGTTTAAATAATTCTTAAAAAATTGTGAATATGAGGTTTTGGTGGACGGAGCTCTTTCTGCCTTGCTCTTTTTCTAATTTTTCTTATTTTCATCATATTTCCTTTTGTTAATCCTGTTCTTGAGCGTCTTGATTTATTCACGAATGTCCTTGATATATTCGGTATGCATGTAGCCATCATTTTTAACCGCTTCTATGCAAAGGTAAAAAACGAAACATGAAACTGAAGTACATTTTTAAAATACACTTCTTGACTTATCGAAAATTCCAGCATTCAAAGACTTATAATCTTTAAGGACTTTCTTGTCGTTCACGCCATGCTAATTGTACGAAAATACATATCAAGGATCCAATGAAAATTCTTGCGCAATCCCCCAGGATTCAAAATTCGTTTTATGATAGTTATCTGTAAGAAAGAGCAATAATAATTAAATAAAGCAAATGCGAAGAATATAGAGAAAAAATGAGAACCTACCATTTCGGCCTTGCTCATTCAATACCTTTAAAAAGGCTCGTGTGGTTCTTGTAGAAAGCCGAAATCCCATACACGAATCGGACAATTCATCCTTCAATGGAGGCTTTTTAGTTTCACTTTTTTCAGGCATTTCAATGTCTGTGTTTAAAATTTTGCTTATAGATAAAGTTTCTTCATTATTTAATATTTCAGCAGTATTATTGATTTCCTCAATTTCTTTTCCAACAAGATCAGTACAGGAAAACATTTTTTTTCTCCTGCATCTCCAATCGTCGTAGATGGCGCTTGCTAAACCACTCCATTACATTTTTGCTTTTTATCATATATTACGTATGTATATTAATTTTAAATTAATTATACACAATTTTAAATAATAATAAAATTTATTTTACAAAATCACGCGTATTTCACCATTAAACAATAAACACTTATAAAGTTTTTGTTTTTGTACATTGCAGGGTAAGCAACTGCGCTTCTGCGTAAAGTATTTGGTACAATGAGAAAGTGTGTTACACTCAACTCTTTACTACATTCTGCTCACTTTATCTCTGCCTATAATACTGTGTTATGTACATTGTACAATATGAAGTAAGCGAAAGCATGCTATGTGTTACTCTTTGGCTTACAATTATCAGTACTCGGAATATTAGTCACTGGGTAATATCACTTCTACACAAATCTTAATTGATAAAAATGATATATAACGGCATTTTAACAGAAAAAAAATTTCGGTTATTACATTTGAGCCATTAGTTTTTGGTGGTTATCGAACGCTCCAAATTAATGAATCCGATTATATTAATAATCTTTGAATCAAATATGTATTGAAATCCCCTCTAAATGTTTTTCTTACAAAATGTTTGCAAAAGTTTTTACAATCCTAATATCTTGCCTCCTGCTCTTCTTCGGATATTTTATCAATTGGAACAATACATTATTCGATAATATTTTTTCAGTGGAATTGAATTGCATGCAGTGTAGCGGACATATCGAGCTCTAAAGACGAAAATCTAAAACTCAAAATCGTCAATATTTCATCAATATATTAAGATTTATAGCTTAAAGAATTATATCGTAAATGATATTCTTCTTGCTAATATCCATCTTGAATTTTATTAAATATTTTGTTTAAAAATGATTTTTTTGATTCAATATCAACATTTACACAGAGAAAACAGATTCATTGCGGCAACCGAATTTTTTGCCAATCGAATTTTGTCGGTTGCACGTACAATGACAAATTCGATTGTAAGCACTACTCGACTGCTGAATTAATGGTACACACAACTGTTTATTAAAACTAATTCGGTGAATACAACTAACAAGATCAATTAGTATTAATGTAGTTTGTTCCTTAGTCAAATAATATTTTTAACCAATTTTAACATTTTCCTTTTACATATGTATTTAGAAAAATATGATTGTTGGTTTTTGTTCCCGTTTTCTAGTGTTATTCAGATTTTAACAAAATTTCAGAAAAGCAGCATTTTGAAACGTCCGTGTATGTAATAGATTGATGCTTTTGCCGGAAACTGCAATAGGACTTGCTTTTTGGAAGAACAACTCCTATTTAATAGACCAAACTTAAAGAATATTATTTTGTATTTATATACAAACAATGTTTTATTTATATTTAACCTTTCTTATCAAATGCACGAAACTGCGGAAATTTTGCTTTTTTGCCTTTTTTTTTTTTGGAAATAAACGTACAGAATAGAATAATGAACACATTCTCTGGATCTATCGACTAATGCATATATTTTAAATTGATTATTATTAATTTATTATTTAAAATTTTTTTAAACTATTTTGTATTTTATTTTCTAATGTCACTTTTTACTGAGAAACGACACAGTAACTGAATTTTTCGGTTACTATCACCAATGTGCTGAATTTCATTCGATTGTGGTTTTTAAATAAGTAAAAGAAGTTTAAGTAACGACACAAACCAACAGTTCTTATGATTCTTTTAGTTATAGGAACCGAAATTCAGTATCAATTCCCAATTATTAAACCTTGACAAAGAAAAGCAGTTGCAATAGCATTTTTTTAACAATTTCAATCAAAATTTGCTCTATAATATTAAAATTCTATAACAAGAACCGTTTTCCAACAAATCTTTTTTCTGTGTGTATGATTGAATTATAATAATATCTCAAAAATTAACGAAAACTTTTCATGTTCTTTGATGCAAACAACCAAATATCAAAAATATTTTGGCGAAAAATTCGTTGACACATTATCAGCAATTTCTTTGCAAATTGAAAAGGAGCAAATTGGAGCCAAATTTTATTACTGATTTTGGAAGACCACCTATCACCAATTGCAAAAGTGCCACTTAGATAATGGGACTTAGTGAGACTTTTTAGTTTTTGTCCAATAAAAATTAACATAAAAACAAAAAAAATTTCCAAAAAAAGTTGAAGACGAAAAAATTCCCAAGATTTTTTGTTAATAACCTTTTTCAAATTATTATTATTTTCATAAAAATCTTGCTTAAAATAACAATTTACAACTATTCAAAATTAAACTTCTCACCAATAAAATACTTTGTGTTAAATTTATCTTAAACAACAGTCCTGTTCAAAGTTCCGTTACTTAATAACGGTTAACATTTTATTAATATTTTCTTAATTTTTCTGTTACTTTGAAGGTTTTTAACGAGAATAACAAAATTTTTTTCAAAACGTGAAAGAAAATTTCAGCTAAATTGTTAAAATCACACACTGTGGGTTGGCTAGATTTACACAAAATTTTACATAGACGTAGCAGAGAAGGGTAAAATTTTAACTTTGGAAGAAGAACCCTACATACGTCTCAAGAGTGCAACTATGGAGGCTCAAAACATGTAACCCCTGATATAGAAAATAAGTAACCGCTAGCCAAATGTTTGTTCCTTACCAGATTTTAAAGATGTTTATATCACCTTAAAACTCTTGATAGAAATATATTTACATCAAAGTAAGGCAGAAAGAGTGATATACAAATTTAAATGTGTTTGTGTATTTTATTAGTTTACGCTCTTTGTTGCGAATGTGCAGTGTTGCCAAAACGGCGGTTTTCCCGCTAGATCTGGCGATTTTTTGTTGTACATAGCTGGTACTTTTCGTAAAAAACCGCTAAGTGGTTTTTCTGGCTGCAACATTTTTCTAGCTGGCGGTTTCTAGCGACTTTTCTTTATTGTAAAAACATGGTTTGAAATAGAAATTAGAAAATTTAAAGGTATTATTTAACTTCTATAACTAACTAATTTATTAAAAATAAGTAGTTACCCGGAAATTTTTTATCACATCAACTGTTTTTCTATAAAAAAGACAATGAAATTATTTTTTTTTTCTCAAAATGTTAAATTACCACAACACTTTAGAATGAAAATATCACTAGAAAAAAGAGAACCGGTTCAAGACTAGTCACGTGACAGGTTCTCAGGGATAGTGACCGGTTCAAGTTCCGGAACTTTATATGGGAGGAAGCTGTCACTTTTACACGTGGATGTCATTGGTGGTGGCTAATTAGCCCCTTGAAACAGGTCATAGGATAGGTCACAGACTGGTCCAAGAGAACATGTTAAGATTCAATTAATATAGTAAAAATTTTACTTTATAAACTTTTTTGCTTTTTATTTCTATTAAATTATAGATATATTTTTATTTTATAATTTTTCGTTAATGTCGATGGCGGCATTCGAACCCAAATTCTTCTGATGTATCTTTCGTTTTATAGTCTTTAACGCTAACCATTCACCAACAGATTGTTATTTCGCGCAAGTTGATAATTTCACACTTAACATTTCTGTTATTGACTCTCAACAGATATTTTGGAGTGTGATAGTGTCAACTGGTTCTCAACTGGAACTTTGGTGATGAGTTAGGTGTCAATTGGTACTCAAACGGTACTTAGGAACCGGTCCATTATTGCAATTGCTACAAATGTTTGGTTTTGTACACTCTATATATCTATGTCAGCCGAATATAATAAAATCTAAACAAACAAATTTATTACAAGTTTGTAAATTTGATTTGAATCAGATACTCAAAATTAAGAAATATTTTAACGGTAAAATTCAGCGATTTTATTTTAAGTGTAGGCGATTTCTAGCGGTTTTTCAAACACAATCTGGTGGGACATGGCTTCAAAGTTTTGGCAACACTGCGAATGTGTTTATTATATTTAGCCAGTGTTACCAAAACGGTGGTTTTCCCATTAGATCTGGTGTGATACTTTCCATAAAAAACCGCTAAGTGGATTTGCAAAATTTTTCTAGCTGGTTTCTAGCGACTTTTCTTTATTGTAGAAACAGAAATATATTTGAAGCAGATATTAAATATATTATTTTACTTCTACAACTAGCTAATTTATCCAAAATAGAAGTTACCAGAAACTGGGAAATTGTATATAAAATATAATGTTTTCCTATAAAAAAGATATTGAAATTAATTTTTTTTTTTCAAAATGTTAAATCTGCACTATATTATAGTATGGAAATAGCTCTCAAACCCTGGAGTATTTTTGGTTAATTCGATTCGAAAGAAACGTTTTCGAAAATCAATGTATTTATAGAATCGAATTGAAATAGAATCGAAATCTAAGTTCCCCGGTTTGATGTTTTGCTGTATGATGATACAAATGAAACATATTTTTTTAAAGAATTATAAACTAATTTAGTTTGCAAATTTTTTATATATCTATGTCAGATGAATATAGTAAAATCTTAGCATAAAATGTATATACAAGTTTTCAAATTTGATTTGATGACTCCGAAATGCATTTAAGTACTCAAAATTAAGTTTTTTAACGATTAGCTATCAATTTTAAACATGTTTGAAGGGAAGAAATATTTTAGCGGCTAAAAATTGGCGATATTATTTTAAGTGTAGGTGGTTTCTAGCGGGTTTTCAAAGACAATCTGGTGGGACATGGCCTCAAAGTTTTGGCAATACTGTATTTAGCATACAAAAAAATAAACATTTATTCTTACGCTCTTTATTAACCCTACGGATCATACCTAAAGTTCTCGCATTTCTTTATTAATAAAGATATAGCCACTAAACTTCAGATCGTCGTGACTAATGTGTCTATACATTATAAAAACTCAAAAAAAAAAAAAAAAAAAATAATAATAATTTGGCCTATATGTAAAATGGCTTCAAAGCTAATACTTACGGGAGTTAATATCCATGGTAAGCGGGTACCACCATATAAATTTTAGAAGTAAGTTCTTTTTTTAATTTATAGTTTATTTAGGAACTTCTAAAAGAGTAATAAAATATAATGTGACGAGTTAAAAACTTTTCCAATTATCACTTTTTGAGCCTGTATTTATGAATATGATAATCATAATCACTTTTTAGCCGTTTTTACATCCTTCACCTGAAATGAATATAAAAAGATTAAAGTAAATGTTTTAATGAATTCCTTTCATTTTATCAATATTATGTAATAATGTCCACCAAATGTCATGCAAGTGCTCAAGATATTGAAGATTATTCATATTATTCGTGCAAGGGAATGTAATTGTTCGATATTGTGACGCTATGCCAACACTGAAAACATTGCTAAGTGTTGTAAAAAAATTTGATTTTTAGACGTGACCTATTTTCCGTGAGAATGTTATATGTATCCTGTACTTAATTGTGGATGAATTCATTGCTAATATTCTTGAGGACTGTAATAACCTAATACTCTGTCTTGATCGATTTTCTCAGAGAATTTATATGGAGCGTGTGATTTGTTATAGACCAAGTCTTGTTTTAAAGTTTAAAATTATACTTTATACTTTTTACAATCTTTTGTTTACAAATAACGTAATATCTACGAATACTAATTTATGCACTTTATGATGATTTTCGGAAATGGGCCATATATGGAGGCTATGGATTTTTTTTAGGGCTAATTTTGTTACTTAGTAGCTGTGTCGAAGACCTGACTTTTAAATAATTCAAATATGTCTGGATAAAATAAAAAATTGCGGAAAGGGTTCGCCAAATGAGTTACCGTAGTACCCCTACCATAAAATATGAGAAGATATTGGGGTTAGTAAAAAATTTTATTGCATACTAAAAAATATCTTGCACTACCCCTAATGTTTTGTGTACTATTTTCTTTCTAATACATCAAATTCAAAAAGCCCTTCAAATGTCAATCTCGACCTAGTGTAGTGCACCACTTATTAACATTGTATAAGTCTAAGTCTGAATATATACATAGGTACAAACAACAAACAAACTAAATTCTCGCAATGTGCACGTGCGTAAAGAAAATATACTTCTACAATTCATCCATATTCATATTTATTCGCATCTACATACATACGTTACTATACATATCTATAAATATTTATATCCATCTCTTTTATTTGCTGTCGTTTAGGATACATTTTGATTTGTTTTTTTCATACTTTTTAACAGTTCAACACCTTAAAAGGTGTTAAATGTTGCAAATAACTACAACAGCAACAATCAACTAAATAAGTTAAATATGGTCACAAAAAAAGGTGTGCAAAAGAAAAAAAATATATATACAATATTTACTTAAAGGTGTGAAAATTAGAAAAAATAAATATTTTTTTCCATAAAATTATTTTAAAGAAGAAAAAATTCAACAATAAAAACGCTTATTTTTTTATTTTTATAACAAACAAATACAATGTCACAAGCGAATAATATTAAATGTCAATTTTAAGTTTAAGTTCGCATAAAAAAAAAAAACTGAAAAAGAGCTGAAAAAGTCATGAATTTAACATTGTGTTGTTATTAGAAAGAAGTACTTAGTTGTAAAAAAGAGCTGCGGAAGTTATATTTTTAACACGTGGTTGTCATTGGTAAGATGTTCTTCTTTTATACTTATTGGTCACTACTTTTGAAGTTCTTCCCTTAAAATTAAAAAAAAAAAATGTTAACAAAAATTCTATTTTAGCTTTATTAAAATATAATAAAAATGCTTTAAATTTTGTATAATTTTAATTTTCTTAGAAATTATTAACCTTTTTCTCCGCTACAAATTCATTTAATTTCACTTTTTTGGAAGTAATTATTAAGAATTTCCAAAAAGTTTAAAATGTGCACTTTGTTCTACTTTTGAAGTTCTTTTTTGGAAGGTCTTGATCGTTTTTTGCTGGGTTCATAAAATTTTGGATCAAAGTTGCAAACCAGAAAAATAAAATAAGGATAAGAATAAACGCAATATTAGGATTCTAAATTGAAAGTTTTTAATAATCTACATATATCTATCTTACCTATCTTCTATCTATCTTTTTTTTTTTTTTTTTTTTTTTTTTTTTTGTTTTTGCGTTGGAGGTGTGGAATCTTTATAAGATGTATCCAACCCGTATTGGAAAACATGTACGACCTTCCCGTACTAAACCACACCCCCCTATCCCAATCCCCGCGGGACTGCCTTTAGGTATTACTTCGCGGGGCTGGTTAGCGATTTACGCTACTTCTGCATCCAACACGCCAGCTCTTTCTGCTTTGCGTATTTCCTCCTCTATTCGTAGCATCATACTTATCTGCGTTACGAATTTAGAAATCAGGTTCCACTTCTCTTCTGAGGTTAACATAAATCCTACAATATTTTCAGGTGTAATTGTACTTCCTAGTTCAGTTTCCAATGCGCTTCTAATGTCTGCAAATCGAGAACATTTGAATATAACATGCTCTGCATCTTCCGCTTCTATACAAACTGGGCAGTTTGGCGACTCGTCAAGCCCAAATTTGTAAAGGTAGTTTCTGTATCCACCATGTCCCGTCAAGAACTGAGTGAGGTGGTAATTAACCTCACCGTGTTTACGATCCATCCATGGTTTTATCAGAGGTATCAGTCTGAATGTCCATCGTCCTTTTTGCGAAGATTCCCATCTTCTCTGCCAATTGCGGAGAGTTTCATTGCGCTCCAGATGTTTCCTACGGCGATTCTCCTCCCTGTTCGATTCCCTCATTACATACACTTTGCTGGCCTCGTCTGCAGCCATATCTAGGGGAATAATTCCAGCAACTACGCATATTGCCTCTAGTGATATTGTCCTGTAGCCACTACATACTCTAAGACAGCACTGCCGAAATATAGAGAGTACATTCCTGCGAGAAGTGCCTCTAATAGATCTCGCCCAAATTGGTGCGCCGTATAATAAAACAGACATCGTTACTCTAGCAATTAGTATCCTTCGGCTTTGTAGTGGTCCTCCGATATTTGGCATAATTCTGCTGAGGGCACAGTTCACGTTTGACGCCCTCTCGCATGCATATTCCAAATGAGCATTAAAATTAAGTCTATCGTCAATCATAACTCCCAAGTATTTAATGGATTTGATCGATGTTATACACGCTGTTCCTACTTTTATTTTTATTTCTTCCCTTTTTCTTCGACCGCTAACTAATACCGCTTCCGTTTTATGATCTGCAAGTTTCAAGCCTTTTTCTTCTATCTATCTATCTATCTATCTATCTTTTTTTTTTTTTTTTTTTTTTTTTTTGGACGTAGTGGTAGCAAGCTACCATCTAGTGGCCCCACGACTTCTCCAATCCACCCCGGGACTGCGTCAGCATTTCATCAGGATGGGTGGGTTATTTTGCATCTATCACTTTTACAGTTTCGTTCCTACGTCCTCCTATCGTGGGAGGTTCGGAACTACTGAGCATCTGTCCTTCATGACTGTGTTTATATATTCCTCACAGTATTTCCAAGCTTCCTTCGAACTTAACATAGTTTTAATAATGTTTTCCGATGTTACATTCTCATCCAGTTTACTGTTTAGGAGTCTTCTCTGGTTTGCCCACTTTGGACATTCGAAAAGTATATGGTTTGCAGTTTCTTCATTTGATCCACATATGTCGCAAGACGGATGATTCTTCAGCTTAAACCTGTGTAAGTACTGGTTGAAACTTCCGTGATTAGTCAGAAATTGGGTCATGTAATATCCAACGTTGCCATGATTTCTTTCGATCCACATTTGGATGTTTGGAATTAGGTGGTATGTCCATCTGCCTCTTTGATCTTGAGTCCATCTTTCCTGCCATTTATCTATCGTTTTATTTCTGGCGTTCTTTAACATCTCAGTTTCCTGGATTCTTTGGTTCAATTGATCCTCACCACTTGTGCGAATGATTTTTAGCTGCTTATAAATTTCTTCTCTTTCCAAAATTTGAAGATCTATTGGCGGAAGGCCAGCCAGTACTAACGCTGCTGATGTTGGTACTGTGCGGTACGCCGATATAATTCGTAGAGCAGTGATTCTCTGTGGTTTCATCAGTTCTTTTACTCTGCCTGTTTGGTTCATCGCCATGGCAAAAGTGGGAGCAGCATATAGCATTTGCGAATGAACGACGCTATTTATGAGTTTTCTAATGTAGGGCTTTGGTCCCCCTCTGTTTGGCATCATTCTGGCCAGGGACGTTGCCGTTTTTAACGCTTTGTTCCGGATGATAACCGAGTGTTGGCCGAAACTTAATCTGTCGTCCAGTTGAATGCCTAGGTAGCATAAACTACGTTGAAAGGAAACACAATTTCCTTGTAACCTTATGTCCGGTTTAGAAAAGGTTCTTCTTGCTGTTACCAATATGGCCTCTGTTTTGGCCGTTGCCAGTTGTAAGCCATTTTCCATGAGCCATTTGTTACACCTACTCAAACTATCATTTGAGACTATTTGTATAAGTTCGGATGTGGGCTGTGCTACAACGAGTGCGATGTCATCAGCGTATCCAATAATTTTCGCGCCATTCTGAAGTGTCAAATTTAAAAGACCATCATACATAATGTTCCACAGAAACGGACCTAGTACAGACCCCTGTGGAACACCAGCTGTTATTTGGTACTCTTTTATGCCATCATCAGTTTCATATTGTAAGACCCTGTTGTCCAGGTAGTCTGCTATTATGTTGTACAAGTAATCGTATACTCCTTTCTGCCTAAGTGCTTTCAGAATTACACCCCACTTGGCCGTGTTAAAAGCATTTCGTACATCCAGTGTAATTATTGCACAAAAACCTTTCGCGGCTTTTGCTTCCATTGCCATATGTACCACTTCGTTGATGGCGTCAACAGTACTTCTTCCCTTCCGAAACCCGTATTGATTCGGCGACAAACCGCCAGCTTCATCAATACATTTAGTGAGTCTCTTTAGTATCAGACATTCCAAAAGTTTTCCCAATGAGTCCAACATACATAACGGCCTGTATGAACTAGGTTCACTTAGTGGTTTCTCCCCTTTACGTAGGAGTACCAGTTTCTGTGTTTTCCACTTACAGGGGAATTTGCCTTTTTTCAGGCAAAGGTTGAATGTGTGTTTCAACAGTTCGGGCCATGTTTCCCCTACTAGTTGTAAGACTCTGTTTGGTATGCCATCTGGACCAGGGCTCTTACCAGTTTTTAGCCTGCTACATGCCAATTGCAATTCCTCCATAGTCAACGGATAGAAATGGTTTGGAGGTTGCAGTGGTTCTTTAAACCCGACGTGCTTGTCTAGCGGAAATAGCGTTTTAACAATATGTGTGGCCCACTTCGGTTCTTTAATGACTGGTATCGGCTTCATAGCACCTACTTTTTTCATGACGATCTGGTATGGTTTACCCCAGGGGTCAAAATCAACTTCCTTACAAAGTTCTACCCAACACCTCTTTTTGCTGTGCTTTATAGCTGATTTCAAGAGTTTTCGAGCTCTTTTAAATTCTAATTTCAGGGATAGATCATTGTGGTGACGAGTGTGTGCCCTGCGAGCTAATAAGCATTTCCTCCTCAAATCACGAACCTCGTCGTTCCACCAATAAACCGAAGGTTTGTTCCGGTATGGTTTCACTCTAGGCATTCCAACGTTACAGGCCTTTGTTAACACATTGGTTAACGAGGCAACCACTGCATCAACATTTTCCTCTTCCGTTGGTGTACCTCTTTCTTTACATCTGGTGATGTAGTTAATCAGCCTGTCTTTCTTTAGTTTCCTAATGTTCCATTTAGGGAGGGTTTCTTCAGTTTGTGCTCTGGAAGAGTGGACATTGATGTTAAATGTAATATACTGATGGTCACTCAGTGTGAAGTCCTCGAGAACCATCCAGTTCATCTCTTCGCTGCAGAGGTCTGTTGTCCCAAACGTAATATCTATTATACTACCGCCTGTGCCTCTTCTAAACGTTAATTTTTGGCCATTGTTGAAAACAGTCATTCCAAGGCTGCCAATCATTTCACAGACTATTGTACCTCTGTGGTCAAGGGTGTGGGAGTTCCATTCTGGAGATTTACTATTAAAATCGCCTCCTATTATGACTTTGCTCCTTGCCGTACGAATAGAATCCTGCAGATTGTTTATGGCTCTGGTGAAATCTTCATGATTCAAATTTGGTGATAAGTAGCAACTATAGATCCTCACGTTATTTATTGTGGCATATACGAAACCAAAATTATTTTCATTGATTTCGCTTATGTTCGCATTCCTAATTAGTACTAGGATGGCGGCGCGATGGCTTATATCCTCGTACCATGCACTTGTCGGTTGTTTATTATATGGTTCACTAACTAGTATTATGTCTATATTGTCTTCCAATGCTTTCTGGATCATAAGGTCCTGCGCCTCTCTACCTCTACCAAGGTTTATCTGAAGAAATTTAGTCATTTCTAAGATTTTTGCGTCTGTTGTTTATGCATGCCATACTGCCTATATAATGTTCTACATTTTCCAGTCCAGCTTTCTGGCAGATAACACATCTTAATTGACCTTTACAGTCTTTAGATTTGTGACCGATGCTGCAACATTTCCTACATATATCAGATCTGTCTTCACCTTTACAAGAACTTGCTATATGCCCCTGATCCAGACATCTGAAACACTGTATATTTTTGGCTTTTCTGCGAACTCTACATATCACCCAACCAATACGGATTTTTCTGGTTTCAAGGAGGAGTGCTGCAATATTCTCCGGAATTTGTACTAGCGCTTGCTTTGTCCCAGCGAAAGACTCCCTAATATTAAGCACGTTTATCTCTGCGAGTGCCACGTTTGTAGCAGTTGTAATCGCATTTTTAATATCTTCCTCTTCTGTTACTTCGTCCATATCTCTTATATCGATTATACATCTCTTCCTAATGGTTTTAATTGTGACATTATTTCCGAGTGTGTTTTCTATGGCCTGAGTTAGCTTTTCTGCCTGACCCTCCCCCTTGTTGAATTTTACAAGGATATCGCCATATCTTGTTCTTCTCATTGACCTTATCTCAATTCCAATCTCTATGGGATCAATGTTCTTCTTCATTTCCTTGAGCACATCAGCATAGGTAGACTCAGTATTTGTTTTTATTGTCAGTGCTTCTTCTTGGTTTTGTTTCGCTCTTGCTTTAGTTTTAATTTTCTTTCTCTTCTCTTTACGACGCTTCACCTTCTTCCATTCATTTCTATCACTGTTTTCTTTGGTAGAGTCTTTGTTTACCACGGGTGATTGTGCGGTTCTTGGCGTTTCTACCGTTATACGTTTCTTAGGATGTCTTTCGTATTCTGGAGACTTCGACCGAGATTTTCTGCTTCTTTTTCCATCATAGCTGGCTACAGTAGCTTGTATTGTTTTTTCTTCCAGCGGGACAACGGTTTCTCTGACAGCTCGTTTTATGATACCAAGGTCAGCTATATTTTTCCTTGCTGCTTTTAACTGCTCATATAGTGCCATAGCACACGTAACGTCCTCGCGCACGGACTTGTGTATATTTTTAGCACTTTGTACCACTTTAAATGCAGAAGTTATTTTGTTTCCCAGTTTATTGAAGGTTTCAATAAATATTTTCTCTTCCTCCTCTATCTGTTTTTTCAAATCACCATCACCAGTATTGGTGGAACTCCCGGTGTTCCTATCTTCTTTGTTCGACTCGTTTTTGTCTGCCATACGAGCCTCTTCACTCATAATTGTTGTGTTGTTGTTTGTGCTCATTTTCTTTCGATATGGTCCCAACTCAAAGCCGCTATCATCAAATCGATTGTGTAGTCACGTTAAAAGATCCCATGGTTATCTATGCAGAGCAGGGAGGCCATGCACGGGTTGACAAGAGGTCCTTATGAGACGTTTTGCCAGAGCCAGATCCGTGTAAGTCGGGAATATGCATCCGATCCTACACCGCCAACTTAATGGTGACGATTGTTGAGCGCTCTTTGAGACTTGCCAGGTTTGAATGGGACGGAGGCAGAGGTGGCATTAGCCTAGAAGCCATTTCTGTAGAATTTCACTTCCACATACTGAGGTTCTAGAATACCACATCTGTCAGCCCGGGGGTACTGTCAATTCATCCATCTATCTATCTATCTATCTATCTATCTATCTATCTATCTATCTATCTAAGTTTTAACCACCTATGGTGGTGTAGGGTATAAAAATCTTGAACTACAATTTGAGTATAAAAATTATATGGACAGATGGACGGACACTGCAATAATGCTAAATCAAATTGAAGACACGTAATAGTAACATGTTAATAAATGATCTTAAAAATAATTTTAAAATATAAAATTTTTAACAAAAATACAAGTGAAATTACCTTCCCCTCTTTGTTTTCCACCCACTTCATAACACTTAACAATTATCAACTTTAGTAACTTTTTTTTTTTGTAAATCTACACAAAACAATAAAATTGTGTCATATACATATGTATATTTGTATAGTAAATAAATACTCATATATTATTTTTCCTATTATCATTTGGACATATTCATTTAGTGTTTAAAAACACTATTTAGTGGCAAATTTATGAAACATTTTTATGGCACTTTTTTTTACGATGTCAAACATTTGTCAACTTTTTTTTTTGTACTTACGTACTTTATTCGTTAGTTATATTCTACTAAAATCGTAATTTTTATTTTTGGACACAACTAACCACACAGTGGTACCTAATTCTACTTCAAAGGGTGTGAACGTCTATAAATTTGTTTTGAAATTTTATTATGAATGAAACGGGATTTTTGTTATGTTTTTTTTTTTTTTTTCGTTAAATAATGTATGAGAAAAGATTGTGTGTGCGTATCTTTACGATTATAGACATATAGATTTAAAAAGATGATTAAAATTTATGGTCCATTTTAAAATGTAGGTTTATATGTGTTAAACAAAAATATAATTTGTAATAAAGATCTCATATGAAAAAAAGTACGTGTGTAAAATTTTTAGTTGGAGTTCGCCTAGTGAATTTTGATGTTAAAGTGTAGATATTTTATGAAATGATTTTTATATTCTACACCACCATAGGTGGTTGGAGTATTAGGCGTTTATGCTGATGTTTGTAACGCATAAAAAAAGTTGTCCAACACCCACCTTAAAGCATACCAATCGACTCAGAATCATTTTTTAAAACGATCTAACGATGTCCGTCCGTCTGCCTGACTGGTCGGCTGGCTAGCTGTCCATGTCAACCTTGTGCACAAAATATAGCTCGCAATTTTGAGGACTTTAATGATACAAGGACAAAGCCTATTAAAATTGGTTGTGATCGGTCCATTATTTCACCTAGCCACTGTACAAATATCACCCAGGAATAAAGTGTTTTGTAAGTATCAATCTTGCACCAAATTTTATGAAGATTGGTTTACAATTGATCATAGCTCCCATATAAACCCCTCTTTCGAAAATCATTTTAACGTGCATAAATCCCATACAAATGTTAGTAAAAAGTTAATATTCGACATAAATAAGTTATACACAAGTAAAAATCATTGTACAAAATTTTATAAAGAGTGTTCCAAGAAATTTTTGTTTCCTATTTTAAGGTAAGAAGACAACTCAAACAATGCGATTTAATGAGTTTAAAAATATGCCCAGAAGATATGAAAAAAAAAATTAATTTTAAACTAAAAATATGAACAAGAATCAAAGTTTAAATCATATCTTCGTTTAATGTATATGTTTTGCCCAAAATATCTTTATAGTATATGCTGCATTTAAAAATAAGATTTTTTATTTTTTCTAATATTATAATGGCAAACAAAAAATTGTCTAAAACTCCTACATTTATGTTAACAATATATCATCCAGCGACATCAAAGTAAAGGACCAAATTTATTGAAAACTTCTTCATTTGAGATTGTCAACACAATTCTTGTTTCCTTTGTTTTTTTCTGTTATTGGGTATATCTATGGCCCTGAATATGAAAAAAGTACTGGAAGATTGCTCCTGCAGTAGTCTGCCATTGTATGTGAGTCCCACCTTCCTTGATAACGCTCTTTCATTGTGTGAAGATCCTGATGAAATCTTTTGCCCTGCTCTTCACTAAAATCACCCAGATGTTGTGAAAATCGGTCTAAATACGAGTGCCTAAGGTGCTCATGTTGCACCTTAGCTCTTGTAATTTCGATATGATCGTCAGATATCTTTTTACCTGGGAAATTACTCATAACCTAAACAAATGAATTCCAAGCTTTGAATTTAACTTCAATTATTGATTTGACAAAATTAGGAATCTTCACAAATTGCCTAATCTGTGGCTCATAAAAAAAAATCAGCTTTCAAGTTTTCTTTACTTAATCCGTACTTAAATTGTTGAGGTTCTAAAAGGCAAAATATGTAGTCTAGATCAGTAACAGAGATTTGGATTATCAGAAGATTTATATGTGCCGAGTTGTACCTCTGGTGATCTTAATTGAGGTCATTGACGAAGCCATATCGAAAACAACAACAAAATTTATTTTAGTCTCTAATAATAAAAAAAAAAAACGAAAAACTAAGTAAAAATAGTAAATGTAGTTAGCTATAAATCAAAAGCAAAAGTTGTTGAGGAGAAATTATTGCCGTATTTAAAAAATATTGGTCAATTTAAAATAGAAACAAAGTAATTAACCCAGCAAAAACATTATATGGCAACCATATAATGAGTTAAGAAGCTAATATAATGGCTCTCTACTACTTACACATTACTTAGATGTCATTACAATAACTAAGGAGTGCGATCGAAAAAATCTTAATATACGTTTTGCCTCATAACTTTTTTCGGAATCAATATTCAAAATTTCTTTCGATCTAGTTATAATGGAAAAATACGTCAGTTATTATTTTTAATAACAACCATGTTGATTCGTCGTGATTTTGATCAAAATGAGTGACGAAAAAGATGTATGTGCTACAAATTATTAAAAAATTTCCAAAAAAAATCCAAATAGGTCTTACAAATAATTGGCCACAGAATTAAATGTTGTCCGTAAAACTGTTTCTAATGTTATTAAACAGTATCAGGAAAATTTGACCATTGATAGAAAACACGGTTCGGAAAGAAAAAAAGGTCCACATGATATTGGGAAGACCGGCAAACACATCTGATAGAAAGCAGCCCGGTTAGCACAGTGCTTTCACTATTTGGTGCAAAAATTTAAAGCTAATGCAGAGCTCATAACATATAAAGTCCAAAAAGATCCAAACAGGAATGCTGCAAAAAATGTAGAAGCCAAGAATAGGACACGGAAATTAAAATCAAATTTCATACAAAAATATTTATGTTGTGTAATTGACGAAGAAACGTATGTGCTGGCAGAATTGACGCAGCTTCTGCGTCAAATTTTTATGTTGCTAATGCTCGAGGCGATATTGAGGATAGGTTTCCTGGTATAACAAGCTTTTTGCAGTTACGGCAAAACAAAAAAGTCATTTGTTACATTCGGCTATATAAATACCAAAATATACATCAAAGAATGTTTGCAAAAAAGAGTTCTTCCTTTCATAGGAGGGCACAATGGATCTAGACATTTTTTGGCCCGATTTGGCACCATATCACTACGGTAAGAAAGCTCTGGAGTGGTACCAAAACAAACATAGTTTTGTACCAAGAGAGGTCAATTCTCCAAATTGTCCATAGCTTAGACCAGTGGAGAGATATTGAGCTCTTGTGAAAAATTAATTGAGGAGCACAAAAAAGGTGTCCCAAAATACCGAAGATTTCAAAAGAAGATGTGCACACTGTTCCAAAACTATGAAATCTATAACGAAAGGGTTACCAAAAGTGGTCCACAAGTTCATAAGTAGTGGTTAGAACCACAAAAGTTATATTTTTCTGTGATCTGTAATAAATTATCAATTAAATAAAAAAATAATGGAAACTCTAGGATCAACCTTTTCCAAGTTATTGAATATTATATATGTTAAGATTTTTTCGAACGCACTCCTTCATGATTAGTAATAACCAGGGCAAGTTTTTCAAGCTTTTCGCTTGGAAAGTAAGCATTTGCATATTTCAAAAGAATTTCACAAAAAATGCTTATATTTTAAATCTTTGCATAAATTTGCATATAATGGATACAAAAGTTAGTTTTCTTAACAAAAACACAATTTTTTGGTGATTTTTTGGAGTTCAATCAAATGATTTCAAAAATTTTTTTGTGAGTATTTTGAGTACATTGTAAATATTGTAAAGAAAAAAATTCGAAAGCGTCAAATATGATACTTAAAATTAAAATAGTTATATTTTTATAAACATCGAAATTTATTTGAGATTGAAAGTTAAAAAATGCATATTTGGGCATATTTTCTACACATTAATATATAAGAATGCATAAATTCGTTGGTTTTTATATACATATTCATGCTATTTTTGCATATCTCTGTGCATATTATACTATTTTTTCGTGCTTTTTCAAGCGCATATTTCAATTATTTTTGTGCATATAAAAACTTGCCCTGGTAATAACAATAAGAACCAGTTACATTTTAGGTTATTAATAAATAATGAAATGTCAGGATATAAAATATTTTTTTTGTTGTTGTAAACAAATTTTTAAATTTTAATTTAAAAAACAACATAACAACTTAATGTAATAACGAGAAAAAAAGGCTTAGTCGGTCAAGGCCGACCATATGATACCCTACACCATTATGTATGACCATAAAATTTCGGGAAGGGTACTTTTATTAGACTAACACTTTGAGTAAATGTAAAATAAAATATAGAAATACAGAATAATGCGTTGATACTAACATCTACTTGATTTTATGCACTTTAGGGCGATTCTCGGAAGTGGTTTTATATGGGAGCTATGGTAAATTATGGACCGATTCTAATAAAATTTGGCAATGTTGTTTTTACTTATATAAAACTTGTTTTCGTCGAATATTTACTCTATACTAATATTAGTATGGGATTTATGTACGTTAAAGTGATTTTCGGAACAGGGGTTTATATGGGAGCTATTGTTAATCGTGGATCGATCTTCATAAAATTTGATGCAAAGATTGATACTTGTACAAAACTTCTTTGCACCGAATTTCATTAAAATATTATTATTTTTAAGGCATTTTTGAGTGTTGAAATTCAATTCCGGGAGGACATTTGTATGGGGACTAGGTGAAATAATGGACCGATCACAACCAATTTCAATAGGCTTCATAAAAGTATCACGTGCCAAATTTCATTGAATTATCTTCAAAATTGCGACCTGTATTTTGTGCACAAGGTTTACATGGATAGCCAGCCAGCCAGCCAGCCAGCCAGCCAGCCAGCCAGCCAGCCAGCCAACCAGCCAACCAGCCAGACAGACGGACATCTTTACATCGATCTGAGTCGATTGGTATACTTTAAGGTGGGTGATGGATAACTTTTTCTATGCGTTATAAACATCAGCACAAACGTATAATACCCCAACCACCTATGGTGGAGTAGGGTATAAAAATAAATTATTTTAGATTACAAATTAATTCATACGCAAATTTTGCCTTTCTTTTATGTATCCCTTCTTCAAATATATGAATTGGTAACTGCATTATAAAAATCATTAGAAATTAATATTTTCAAAAATCTGACCATCATCAAATAATTATTTATATTCGGGCTATAAATAATTAGTTACTAAACAATTTCTATGTAATGCAGACGGTATGTTGTTGTCATCACAAAGTAACTACATCCGTAACTACATATCATTACCAAGTTTTTGCTGGGATAGGAAACAAACAATTTCTTTTTTGTTTTGTTGACCAGTGTTATTAGAGTCAGATTTCTCACAAACAACAAAACCTATTTCAGCTGCACTTCTAAGTATATTTACTAGAGCGCACGTTGGGGTAAAAGGTATCAAAAGTTGTCCTTAATTGAATTTTAAAATTTTAAATTTTATAATAACATCAATTAAAATCTTTAAGCAAGGTTATGCTGTTTTCTTATAAGAAGCTGTCAAAGTTAAGAATTTTTTTTTAAATTTTTGAAAAATAGTAAAAAAAATTAAATTTTCATCAGCTTTCAGTGTATTGATTTTAAATAAAAAGTCTTTTAAGGTAAAAATTTAAAATGAAACCATCAACTTTTATCTAAGATATTTAAGTGTACTTTTCTTCAAGTATTTGTTAATTATATTTTGTTCTAATAATTTTGTTACTTTTTTGAAAATTGTTCTAAAATAGACTAATTTTCAATTTTCATGGAATGCAACTTAAAATGTTACAGGATGTTTGTTCTGAAAATTTTCTGAAAAATAGTATATACTGTCCACTTTAATATTATGAAAAAAAAAAATAATGCGCATATATAGCCCGATTTGAGAAAATAGTTTTTTTTTTTTTTCAAAAAAACTCTAGTAGATTTCATACAAAGAACAGCTTAAGTACAGCCATTTTCCGTGCTTTATCGAACATTAAACAGTGGGTCAGAATCGAAATATATCTGTAACTTCTAATCGGATGGCTGGATTTATATGAAATTTCACATGGGCGTAGCAGAGGAGAGTAAACAGGATCCTATATACGCTTCAGAAGCGGAGCTATAGGGTTTAAAAATAGGATACTGTCATAATGTCATAGAAAATGTTTAACCACTAGCGAATTTTTGGTCCTTACCTGATTTCCAATATTTTTGGATAACCTTAAAGTTCTTGATAAATCCTTTAGAAAACATGCTTACATGTATTATTATACCCTACACCACCATAAGTGGTTGGAGTATTACGCGTTTGTGCTGATGTTTGTAACGCACAGAAATAATTATCGTACCCCCACCTTAAAGTATACCGTTCGACTCAGAATCACTTTCTGAGTCGATTTAACGATGTCCGTCCGTCCGTCTGGCTGGCTGTTTGTCCATGTAAACCTTGTGAACAAAGTACAGGTCGCAATGTTAAAAATACCTTGATGAAATTTGGAACAAACAGTTATTTTGATACAAGGACGAAGCCTGTTGAAATTGGTTAGGATCTGTCCATTATTTCATCTAGCCCCCATAAAAATGTCATCCCGGAATAGGGGTTTAACGATCATAAATGTCTTAAATATAGCAATATCTAATTTAAACTCTGTATCCATGCATTGTTCTGTATTTGTATAATTTATTTTACATTTAGTAAAAGTGTTGTCTATTGAATAAAGAAAACTTGAAATTGATATCTTTATTGAGTCAAAAAATAAACGATTTCGAATTGGCAATTTTGCAAAAACTAAAAAACAGATGGACGGAAGGACAGACATTAAAATTCTTGAAAAAAAGTCTTAAAATTCCAAAAGTATATTATTTTTTTACTTCTTGAGCAATATAAAAACTAAATCTAAATATTAAAATATTGATATCACCTTTCCCTGAATTAAGTATCATTTTCGACCCTTTTAACCCAAATGTAGAGACGGAAGGACGGACATTGCCATTCTGCCAAAAAATATTTTAGAATTCTAAAAATACTTTTTTTTACTAACTAATAGATAATAAAAAAATATAACATGATTATCAAAATTCGGAATTCACCTTTTCGTAAATTAAGTGCTATTTTCGACCCATTTAACCCCAATGTAGAGAAGGATGGAAATTACCATTCAGCCCAAAAACATATTATAATTCGAAAAATGCAATTTTTGACTTACTTATATATAGAAAAATTAAACGTAATCATTAAAGTGTTAATATCACCTTTCCCTGAATTATGTATAATTTTCGACCCATTTAGCTCTAAAGTATAGACGGACAGACATCACCATTCTGCAAAAAAAAAAAAAAAAAAAATCTTAAAATTCTAAGACTGAATTTTTTATCTAATAATCAATAAAAAATAAAACGTGATTATTAAAATATTGATATCACCTTTCCTTGAATTAATTGCCATTTTCGACCTCTTTTAACCCAATGTGGAGCAGTTGGAGGGATACAAACTTAAGGGTGAAAAGTCTTAAGTTTTTAAAATAAACTTAAATTAAAAATAAAAATATACTTTTTAACTGAATACTAATCACATTGTCAATGGAACTATCAAATACTTATCTTTACATGTATAATAAATTAATAATACAATAAAAACAATACCAGCAATTATATTTATTCTAGTCACTGCAATAAAAATAAGAAAATAAATGTTTTTTTTTTTTTTTTTTATTCGGCTAACCCGATTATTATTAATACTTCTTCAGAAATATTTTAACAAAAAGTAAAAAAAAGTAAAACAAATATATATTATATTTAAAAAACGAGATAGGTGGTTGTAATATTATTAAATATTTTATTTTTATAATCTTGAACAGATCTCATTTAATTCCTCAAGCAATTTATCGAAAGCTCTCAAAGATTTTTTTTTTTTTTTGCTGAAAATTTGATGAACCATCAGAACAAACTACATAAATCTACTACTGATTAATGAAGTGAAGGGTATATGAAAACATATTATGAGTAGTAAATATTAGACAAAAAGTCTACAAAATTCAAACAATTAAATATCTATAATTTTTTAACTAAACAATATGCAATAATATTTAAAAGTAAACGTAGATAGAAATAAAAATTTTTATATAATATTGAGTGACTAATACGGTTTCTTAGATAAAAAATATAAAATTTATTAAGTACAATACATTCATCGCTGATTGACAATAAATATTGTATAAAAAAAAAATTATATACACAAAAAAATCAAATAACTATTGCACAATAAGAATAAGTAAGTATCTATACAATATAAAATATAAATTTTTGCGATACAAATAAAAATTTATAAGCGAACTCTTTATTAAAGGTACATACAAATAAACATACATATGTGCATAAAATAATATATAAAAATGTTTAGTATTTCTATATTCAAATGTTTGTATATTTGTATGTATAGCAAAACACTTAAGATGATTGATTTTTATATGAATAATAAATCACCGACAAAAGGTTTAAGTCAACCAACCAACAACCACTATACAATTATAATCTCAACAATGGCAAAATTATAAAAAAATTATTCTGAATTAAAAAAAAAAAAAAAAATCTATATGATTCTTTTTTAGAAAATAATGGAAATTTTACAATATCAATACAATTTAGAGGAATTTATTGTTATTTTATAAATATAATAATAATAAGACACTACTACACACTCTAATGTATTTATTTTTTTTATTGTAGATTTATAAGATTTAATGTATTGAAATGTATCTCAGATTTTTTTTTTTTTTTGTTATTTTGTTTATTATAAATAAACCTACATGCACTTGCCAAGAAACTTTTGTAGAAACGATTTCAAAATAATAAAAATAATAATAAAAAACGTTTTTATGATAAAAACTTATATGAATAGAAAATGAGATTGAAGGTTAAAATAGGAATATTGGGGATGGTTAAATGTTTCACTTTTAGAAGGTTTTTTAAGGGCAGAAAAAAATTTAAAAAATAATTCCGTTCACGGAAAGATATCTTTATGAAAACAATTTATAAGATAAAATGAATTACTTAACTTTGACCTACAATTTCTAAAACCCAAAGTTTATTTAAAAAAAAAGAATGAAGATTCAGAAACCAGTAAAGTGTTCAAAATCCCATATAAGCGTATTTCACTAGACTAAATTTAAGATTTTCAATGCTAAGGAGTGCGATCGAAAAAATCTTAACATGCAGTGGCTCACAGTTTATTTTATGTAGAACATATTTTCATGTTTGATGTTCCATAGCTATGCAGCAGATAGGAACTTTAAAAAAAAATATGGTATCATTTGAAAGAGAAAAAACTCTAGTTTTATAATACTATTTCATTTAATGCAAAAATTTGCACTTCAATAACTTAAAAGTATAAAGTAAAAATATACTCAACATTTTGCTCACAGCTTATTTTATGCAGCCACTTCTTATTGGAAAAGCACTTCCATGTAGCGTTGTCCAGTGGACTTTATTTTTTGTATCCACTTCTAGAAATGCCCTGCGTAGTATTTATACCCTACACCACCATAGGTATATACCATTCGACTCAGAATCACTTTCTGAGTCGATTTAACGATGTCTGTCCGTCCGTCTTACCGTCTGTCTGACCATGTAAACCTTATAATCAAACTACAGGTCGCAATTTTAAAGATAAGTCAATGAAATTTAGCACATGATCTTCTTTTAGGTCTGAGACAAACCCTATTGAAACTGATTATGATCGGTCCATTATTTCACCTAGCCCCATACAAATGTTCTCCCGGAAAAGGGTTTAACGATTATAATTCCTTTAAATTTAGCAATATTTTAACGAAATACGGCACATATAAGTTCTATAAAAGTGTGCCGAATTTCAGGAAGATCGGTCCAGAATTGACCATAGCTCCCATATAAACCCCTCTTCCGAAAATCACTTTAAAGGGCATAAATCCCATTAAAATGTTAGTATCAAGTTAATATTCGACACAAATAAGTTTTATAAAAATATAAATGATAGTGCCAAATTTTACGAAGATCTTACCATAGCTCCCATGTAAGGCCTTTTTTCGGGAGTCATCCAAAAATTAATAAATTCATATAAATGTTAGTATCGACGTTATATTCTGTATTCGAATGTTTTATTTTACACTTAATAAAAATATCGGTCCAAAATTGGCCTCAAGTCTAATAAAAGACCCCTGCCCGAATTTTGATGTACACAATGGTGTAGGGTATCATATGGTCGGGCATGACCGACTATATCTTCTTCTCTCGTTTTGAATTGATTTTGTTAGTTAGTTAGTATCAATTACAATGTAAATGTGAAATTGGTCCACACACAGTGTTATAGAAAGAAGTATTGGTTATATACCATTTTAAAACGGTCACTCACAGCGAAAAATAACTCAAATGGTTAAAATATATGCTTCTATGGTACAAGAAATCATTATGAGTTTTTTTCATGACAATCGGTTGAACAATGAAAGGTAGTGAATTACCGAATAAACATTTTTACAATCGTGACTGCGATATATTTTAAGGAAAACAAACGCCAACCTACGAATCTCAGCACCAAAACCGACACGCGGAGTTCAAGTTGACTTGGGAAAACAATGTTGCGCCAAAACTTTTTGCCTTACATTGCATCAGCACTATTTTGAAGGTCGAGTTTCAGGCAAGAAGACTTTTAAATATTTAAACAAAACTTTACCAAGGAATTTGTTTCCAAAGATTCGATTATTTTTTGTTAATTAGTTATAATTATATATATTAGGCTCAGATACTATGTCCTTTTTGGAGCGAGAACCCAGAAAACTTAAAAATAAAAGTGAAGCATGTTGGTGGCAGTTTCATGGTTTGGG
The DNA here is from genome assembly GCA_951394005.1 of Protophormia terraenovae. Classification (NCBI taxonomy): domain Eukaryota; kingdom Metazoa; phylum Arthropoda; class Insecta; order Diptera; family Calliphoridae; genus Protophormia; species Protophormia terraenovae. The sequence goes on from OX596075.1 coordinate 89,091,520, forward strand.
CCTGTATGTCGGTTAATGGTGGTGGGAATATAAAGGCCCAAATTTAACCACGCTCTCTAAACAGTTGCCAGACCTCAATATTATTGAAAATTTGTGGTCCATATTGGAAATTTACATAACAAAATAGGAATTAGGCCCTAAAAATGCAGTAGGAACACATTTCGCCTAATATTACACAAAAGCTGGATGCACCGGTAACAAACCGCCTCTAATCTGTTGCATACAAATAAGACTACCATTCCAGATAATAAATATTGTAATTATCGGTCGTAATTTTAAATATTTTGATGTCATAAGTGGCTGCATAAAATAAGCTATGTGATAAAAATATTGGATTTTTTTGTTTTCATATCTTTAAGTTACTTAAAGGTAAACTTTAACAATAAATAATGGTTCTATGTTAAACTAGAAATCTTTCTTTTTCTAATGAAACCACATTTTATTTTAAATTCCAGTCTGTTACTTTGTTATGGAGCTTTAAAAATAAAATTGTATACTGCATAATTTAAGCTGTGAGCCACTGTATATAAAATTCAAAAATTTGGAAACGATTGATCTTGGAGTTTTGATTGCTTTTTTTATTTAATTTATATTATACTTACTACAGATTACAGAAAAATATAACTTTTATACTTTTTTATACTGGAACAGTCTGCCCATCTCCTTTTAAAATCTAAGATATTTTGAGACACCTCTTTTGTCCTCCTCGATGCTCTTTTCACAAAAGCCCAATATCTCTTCACTGATCTTAGCTCTGGACAATTTAGAGGATTTACCTCTCTTGGTACCACTCCAGAGCTTTTTTACGTAGTGACATGATGCCAAATCAGGCCAAAAATATGTGGTCACATTGTGCTCTCCTATGAAAGGAAGAAGATTTTTTTGCAAACATTCTTTGATGTATTTTTCGGTATTTATAGAGCTCACTGTAACAAATGATTTGCTTTTTTTGCCGGAACTTCATAATTCTTGCCAAACCAGGAATTCTTTAGGAAATTTTGTCTGATTTTCGGACCTAAACTTATCTTCAACATATACTCGAGCATCAGCAACATAAAACTTTTGAACCGGAAGCTGCGAAAATCTATATACAACATGAGTATTTTTGTATGAAATTTGATTTTAATTTCCATGTCCTATTCTTGGCTTCTAAATTTTTTGCAGCTTTTTGGACTTTATATGTTTTCAACTCCGCATTAGCTTTAACTTTTCGTCTGAGCACGGAGCTACCAAATGTGTTAGGAGTTCTTTTCATTATGCTTTCAACTTGTTTAGCCTTCCCAATATTATGTGGAGCTTTTTTCTTCCCGAACCATGTTTCCTATCAATAGCCTGATACTGATTAATAACCTTGAAAACAGTTTGACAGCAGCCACTTAATTCTTTGGCCAATTATTTGTGCGATAATTTGGATTTTTTTAAAATTTTTTAATAACTTATAGCACGTACATCTTTTCGTCACTCATTTTCATCAAACTTACAACAAATCAACATGGTTGTCATTAAAAATAATAACTGACATATTTTTCGAAAATACTTAGATCAAAAAAATTTTTAAATATTGCTTCGGAAAAAAGTTATGAGGCAAAACGTGTGTTAAGATTTTTCTTGCAAACGTTCTAAAACATTAAATTATTACTTAAATTTTTATAAAATTCCATGTCAGAGGTGTTTTACTTTAACTACTTACACATTAGTTGAATAAACCATTATTTCTGTATTATACATGTATCGACTGCTTTTGCACCAATGTGAGCCGGTTGGAAATAAACATATCATCCAAGAAATGTCCAATCAGCCATTAGATACTTGATGTGGATTTTACTGTACATTAAAGAGTTTCGTTGCAAAAAAATTAGCTGAAAGAACTCTCAAACAAGCATTTGTACCTATATACCCCATGTATATGTACTAAATTTTACTTACTATTTCGGAAGGACATTTGTATGGGGGTTTGTCCTTGGAACATAAAAGAACTGTTGACTGAATTTTATTCAATTATTTTCAAAATTGCGATCTATAGTTTGATTAAAATTCTTAAATTAACGGACGGACATAGTTAAAACGACACAGAAAGAGGTTCTTAGCCGATAGCTCACCATAATGCACTAAAATTCTTCAAGATACAAAGCCTCATAAAATATGTTTCCCATAACAAGATAAATCTTGCTAAACCTATTAAAAGAAATAATTAAGTTGTTTTAGATCAAAATGCTCTAGAGCCCTGTTTGTTTTTTACACGCAAAGAAAAAACATAGTTGGTCAAATCATAATCGGTAACTATCATTAATGTTTAGGTTTATGATTCCCTCAATCATATCAGTTATTATACCCTTTTGTGAACATAATATTGTCCTATCCAATATTAATATAATATGAACCTCACAATCATAACATTTATATGTGATAGTCCTCACAACCATACTGCATAAATATAACATGATCCCTAGATTAAATATTATAATACCCCCAATCATAATACTATGCATACGGTTAAAATATATTTTTTATTTATTATTATTTTTTTTAATTTAAATTTTGCGAATACACAATAATTAAAAAACAAATACCACAGCCTTCACTGGACGATTTCGTTCAAGAAAATTCATCTTCACATTCACACACCTAAAAGAAAATTTGTAGAAATACATTTTTATACCCTTCACCTAAGGTGTAAAGGCACAGCCGAATCTTTTTTCAATTTCATTTTTATTATTATTTTTATATTTGATATTTATTGTACTTACCGAAAAATATTTAAAATTTGAAATTTGGCCATTGATGATTTGCTCCGTCAGCACTCCGTGGATCTCGTTATTAAAAAATAATAAAGTTTTTTAATAAAAATTTTGTGAACTTTTTTAAACGTTTTTCTTCACTTTACGTCCGTCACATTTAAGATTTCATTACTGAATGAGTAAATTATTTCGAAAGAGAGATAACAATAAAGATTAAAGATTTTCCCAACGCACAAATTTTGCATTTCTATTATTTTATAGAATTTTTAATTTGAATTGAATTATATTATTTTTTTATTTCTTGTCTTTATTTATATCATATACAGACAAATGTACGTATGTGGACTAGAACGGCGATCAACAAAAGTGAGATTAAAAGGACTTAAAGCCATTATATTGAAATATTTATGATAAAACAATTTACGGTTATGAGAAAGGAACACTTTAAAATAAGTGGCTCATGGTCCCCCCTCTTCTATCCTACTTAATATTTAATTATTTTCATCTAAAAATCTATTTTTACTGCTGTAATAATAAGCACCTTGTACGAAAAATGTTTTAACTTTCAAAAAATTATAAGTTTAAATAAAAACAAAAGTCACAAATTAGCAGCCATTAAACTTGTCGTAAATGCAAAGTAGAAAAACAAAAACCATAAACGGCCTCTGAACAAAAAAAAAAAAAAAAAATAAAAAATTAAATGCAATTCTATAAGACTGATTAAATTTTAAAGATGAACGTACGAATGAGTATTTTGTTTTTCGTTTTCTTCTTTTTTTTATTTATTGTTCTGTAAAAACCAGTAGCAGTTTTTTTGTGTTTAATACGTTGCTTTTTCATGTTTTTGTTTATGCATTTATTAACATTTAAAGTGAATCATAATTATGACTTAAATTTATGACCGCATACAATTTATAATTAACAGAAAGTGTACATGTTTTTTTATTTTTTATTATTTCATATTCGTCCGAATTAAACTTGCTCCTATAAAGAGTCCTCAAAAGACAATATTTTGAGTAGGCCAACAGCAGTAGCAGCTCCTTATTTTTAGGCTATAATTACTCATTGATTTGGAGAATCATTATGACCTAAACTTTAACTGTAGATGTTTTATTTGTTGCTGCTGTTATTTAGTGATACTTTACGAACGAACAGCTTTCATTATATATTTATGATGCTGGCCTTGTTGTATCACCTTTTTAATTTTATTTATTTATTTTTTTAAGTTTTTTTGTATCTTTATTTCTCTTTGCCAAGATAAAATCAATTTGCTACTTGTTTAACCATCTATCAGCAACTTCTTTATGATGTTTCCTGTTTTTAATTAAAATGTTTTAAGTTTTTTTTTTTTATTATTTTTCTTTTTGTTTGTTCATCAGGTTGTCTGTCGTTTTGTTATTTTACAAATAAAACAAGAAAATTTTATTCTTTAATAAATCTTTAAAAAAGTAAATAAAAATACAGATTTTTTTTAATGAAATTAAAAAAAAAACTTGATATGATGCTGTAGCATAATTTTTAAAGAATATATTATTTGATATTGACAGAGTACAATGGTACTGAAAGATACAATTTTGTAAATAAATCTATGTATATCCTCCAAACTGCTGAATGGATCGATTTAAGATATATGGTAGAGTTTTAGAGGAGGACCCAAACGTAAAAAAAAACAATCATCTCTTAGCCACCCTGTAATAATACGAGATAAGCTACAGGGTGTCAAATTTGATCATCTTGAGTATGAAAAAGTTAAAAAAAAAGTCCTAATTTCTACAAATCAAACCTCATTTCATTGAATTGAAATGTATAGTAGAGTTGTAGAGGAAGACCTAAGCATTCTAAATGATCTAGTAGTCACCCTGTAGTAATATGAGATAATCTACAGGTTGTAAAAATTGACCACCTCGAGTATAAAAAAAGTTTAAAAAATTCTAACTTCTACAAGCCACATCTAATTTCCAAGATATATATCACTTTAAAGAAAACTACACTGGTCGACAAAAAAAAAACGTAAAAAAGGTACTCCTAAAAAAAAAAAAAAAAAAAAAAGCTGCTAAGACTACGAGGAAAAAAAAAATGTATCTTCAATATTGATGCACAATTAAGTGGAGATACACTGTTTTTTTCGTCTTAAATAAAAAATACATGGATTAGATGGAATTAAAAGCTCGAAACAAGAATCTGTTTTCACTTTTTTAAATCACGTATTGATTTTTTTATAGGCATGGCTGCTATCACCTCGCCTTTAAACAGTCACACTTGTATAACTCGAGAACGGTAAGAAGAGAGTAAATAGATTCCCATTCTCTTACTCCGAAGTACCCAAAATTCCAGTTCGGGGAAGCTTGCTTCAAAAATTGACTTTTTTCAGTAAAATAATCACCCTATCGTTATAAAAGGCGTGGCTTATTAAATATTTTTTGTGTGTAGGTATATAATCAAGGTATTTCTTTTTTTAATTTCAGTTTTGACATTTTTGAGCACCACAAAAAACTAAAAAAATAAAAATTAAAATTACCGAAATCCTGATAGGGCTAGCGGGGAGACTGTTATCCCAACTGCCCTCGGATTTTCTTTACATACATTTATTTTAAGCATTCTTTTAGAAACATGAAAAAAAATTATGGTGCAGAGGAAAATAATGGATTTTAAAGTGAAAAAATTTTACCACCTTTTTAAAAAAAATCAAAATTTTTTTCAAAATTTATATTTCAAAATAATATAACTTTTCATCTAAACAATATCGGCATAAGATTCTGGCACAAAAATTATTTAGAATTTTGTACAGAATCTAGGGAATATTTTAGAAAAATTTTAGGACTCAAATTAAGTCTGCCAAGTTAAAAAAAAAAAAAAAAAACTGAAAAAAACATGTCCAAAAATGGGTCAAAATTTTACTTTGGTCCAAATATCTCTTAAAGTAAGAGATATATCCCACATATACATATAAGCGTATTTTTTGTAGATAATTATAAGGATTATAATTTTGGCGATTCTTAAAAAATTTTCATACCCGAGGTGACCAACTTTGCGTCCCCCAAACCAGCTAAGAACCTGCGCTCATCCAAATCAATTGGAATACATATCAGGATTGTCCGTGCGAAATTTCATTAAAATACATCTAGTAGTTCTAAAGTTACAGAATTATTTCCAAAAAAATCGTTTAGGGATCACTGTGCAATGTAAACTCGGAAATAGGTTTGGTCCGCCCACCTCCCATATAACGTAAAATTTTAAAAAGTTGATGGTGGTGGGTATATTAGAAACTTTCAGAAAATATCAAAATTTTTACTTAAAAATTTTTTTTCTGGTTATAGATTTGAAATAATTAAAATTTATTTTTTTTTAGCATAATTGAAGATATTAAAACAAATGCTTACATATACTTTTTTTAATTTAGAATTTTAATTTTAAAAGTTATAGAGCAAAGACAAAAACACCATCAAAGCCAAAAATTAAAATTTTTAAGACAAATATCTTTTAAACCATAATAGATATTTCTGTACAGTAGGTCATGTTTAGTGAAATTTAAAAATGTAAAAATAGTTTAAATCTATTCATATTTATAAAAGTTACCAGCTCATATATGTTTATAGTTCTCAATGTGATCAACTTTGGCCCACTGCTATGCCGTTCATAATCTACCTACGTACTCTAGCCATCAATATTATAAAAGCGGAACTCCTCCTCTGTTAATGTCCTTAGTTTCATTAAAATCTGTTCAGGGGTTTAAAGAATCAATACTTATTAACATTTATTTTGCAAATGGCCCCACTATGCAGTGCCATGGTAGGTCTTATCAGGACCTTGTTTATGTCAGAGGTATCCTATTTTGAGCCCCCTTAGCTCCTCCCCTGAGGTGTCTGTTGGGTTCCCCTTCCAAACTTAACATTCTGCCCCACTGTAGCTTATCTCGTATTATTAATGTAAGACTAGAAGATGATTTTATTGAAAGCTTAAATAAATTTTTATCAACAATTCTGCAATCGGCCCTACTGTGCAGTGGTGTGAAAGAATTAAAAATACAAAATAATTAAGCTGCTATAAACGAAATATTAATAATTTTAATATTGTGCTAAAATCGCGATCGTTACTTTGAATAAATTCACAATTTATTTGTCGTTTATCGCAGCTTAATTATTTTGAATTTAAATTTGCAAGTGCCCGGCATAAAACCAACAACATTCTGTTTTTGGTTTTAAAAACAACAAAAATGCATCATTGCTATTTTGTTTTGATTTTTGTTTACTCCTTACTAGAGTTTGGGGTCCGGGAATTTCCGGGATTTCCCGCTCGGGAATTCCCGGGAATTTTTTCAAATTTTCCCGGGAAAACGGGAAATTTAAAATTTTGCATTAATATAATTATATTAATACAAAATATAAATAAAATTCGATACAAGTGATATTTTATATTATTGAAAAACATTTCATCGGTGATGAAATGTCCTATTTGACTACTTTTCACTAGGAAAAAATTTTGTCCATTCGCATTGCGAATAAACGAGTTTTTACTAACATATTTCTATAATCTTTTAAACCATTTTAAAACTACATTTAAATCTCATCTTGGCTCTGAAAGGTTTTTTCATATTTTTTTTTGTCAATATCTTCAGATTTTTTTCGACATATTAATGTTGAATTCAGCGTTGTCAACTTTTTTGAATCAAAACGCGCCGGTCATCATTCAAAAACGCGCTAAAAAGCGCTAAATTATATTTGAATAGAATTTGTTTTTATTTTTCAGTTAAATATGATTTTTTTATTAAAAGAAAAATAACTTATTACATATATATTTGTTATTTTAAGTTCATGTGCAAATATTTAGTAGTTTTATGCATTAACGTTTTATAAAAATAATATTTAAAATATAAAGAAAGTTTATTAATTTGATAATAACTTTCAGTTTAAAGCTCTTAAATTAATAAATATGTTAAATATGAAGTTCTTAGGCCCAGCATTAACTGCTCACTTATTAGCCAAATTGTATGTTTTAAAACTTGTTTTTTTTTTTATCCCTAAGTATGAAAATTATCTGACGTCTTAAAAAATATTTATCAAAAATATACAAATACAGGCTTAATATAGAAAAGACGTATCTGCCCTTTTCATAATTTTACAAGAGAAGAAAAAAACTGAATAAAACCTATGAAACTTTAAATACAATGCAGTTTTAATTCAAAACGAGGACCGGAACAAATTCTGATTTTTATTTCTGGACTTTTTTCAAAATTGGAATAAAAAAATGCTGTAGTTGGTGTTTTAAATAAACAAAAATTAATATTTCAATAGATAACAGCAAAAAACTACAAAAATTATATCTAATAAAGTAAATGTTCATAAAAAATATGGCAATCTGGAGGCAAGACTATTTTTAGATATTGGAAATAATTTTTTTTTTTTCTTTTAAAATACAATCAGGGTAGATATATATATAGTATTATATTTGTTTTTAAATAAATTATTCCAAACGACTCATCTTCCAAGGTTACTATGACATCTCCAGTGCCTCTTTCTGATATTTGAGATAATTTTGATGGGCGATGAACATGGATTTCCTAGATGCCTAAAAGGCTTGTTACAAAGACCACTTTAAGAAATACTCACATATTGTTATTTTTTATTTCCATTTTTATTCCATTAAGCTTTGTTTGGAACATTTGAGTCACAATTTTCTTTTGCACAGTTCCTTCTATAAAACAAATTTAAAATAAGAACTTTCCAACAGAAGAACAATGAGTATTTTGATATGTTTCAAAAAATTATTTTCATTAAAAATTCTAGAAAATTTCTTAAAAAACATGAATGTAATAAATCAAACTTCAAGTGACTTACGGCTTTTTCTTTCAAAATATATTTGAAACAAGTTGGGGCTTTTTTCCAAATGTTAATACATCCGTTATTTTGTAGTCACTAAATTTTTTAAGACACATGTATTAGATAGCAATGTACCAGAAAGCATTAAAAAAGCGATTATAAAAAAATAAAATCATGTATAATAAAATTATTTAAACATTTGAAACAAAATTTTAAAAATGCTTAAAATCTGTATATTCCTTGTTTTTTGTATATATTTTGCATACAAAAATTAAGTTTCTACATTTGTCTATAAAATTCAGAAAAATTTAGAAGACATGATTAAAATCTGTAACTAAAACTAACCGAATACAAAACGCGCCAATTTAGCGCCTTTTCAAGAAAAAGCGCTGATGTAAAAAAATGCGACTTTTGGGTTGCTAAAAAGCGCTAAATCTAGCGCGAAAAGCGCTAAATTGGCAACGCTGGTTGAATTTGTATCAAATGATTTTACAGTATCTTAAAGAAATGATTATGGAGCATCTTTAGCAATAATAAACGTAAATAATAAATTTTTTAAAGCTTTGTAAATAATGTTGAAATATGTATAAAAAATAAATATGTAAATATTTTTTATATGAAAAATGAATAAGAACTTTTCTTTTAACATCAGAAATAAATACTAAAACTATTACAATTCTTCTTTCCAAAATGTCAAAAGTATTCGTCTTAATATGATTAACAATGGCTTTAAAATGTATATATCATTGGACCAAAAAGTATAGTTGAGAACCAATTTTAAAAGTTTTTTAGATTTGTGTTTTAAAATGAAATAATACCCCAGCAGAAAATCTATTAAGAGTTTCCAAAAAGGAACATTTTCACCACTTCAAAAGTCGAACACAGTGCACATTTTAGACTTTCTTGGAAGTTCTTAATAATTACTTCCAAAAAAGTGAAAATAAATGAATTTTTAGCGTGAAAAAAGGTTAATAATTTCTAAGAAAATTAAAATTTTAAAAACGTTAAAGCATTTTTATTATATTTTAATAAACAGTTAAATAGATTTTTTTTTTTAATTTAAGAAACATAGTTTTAAGGGAAGTACTTCAAAAGAAATGAACAAGAAGTAAAAAAGAAGAACACCACACCAATGACAACCATGTGTTAAAAAAGAAGTTCTGCATCTCTTTTTCACAACTAAGTAATTTCTGCCAATGACAAAATAATGTCAAATTCATGACTTTCTCAGCCCTTTTTCAGTTTCTTTTTTGCTGGAACGATAACTGAACTATTTAATCTAGAAATCTGAAGTATACAGTTCTTAATTAAATATTAGAAATACTAATTTTTTATTCCATAACACCATTCACAAAAGCATACTTCTACTGAATTAATTTATAAAGAAATCAATGAGTTTTTGTTAATTCAATGTATAAAATGTTTTAAATATTTTACACATATTTTTTTCTTTCATTGAATTCATTATATTTTTTTTTTTTTAATAATTCATTAAAAAATATTTTAATAAAGAAAATAAAAAATATGACATTTAATAACGCTTTAATACATTTTTTGATATGAATTACAGAAAATGAAACTCTGATATTAATACAAAGTATTATAGTGTAAAACCACCTTAACTAATCATAAATTTGATTTATATCGTTGTTTTATAGTATTGAATAGAAAAAATTATATTTTGTATAAGAAATCATTGCTTTTTTCTTAAAATTTAAATTTCCCGGGATTCCCGGGAATTCCCGATCGATTTTTTTATTCCCGTTTCCCGGGAAACAAAATATCACGGGAAATCCCAAACCCTACTCCTTACCCACTACATTTAGCGTCGGCAAAAAACCAACCAATGTAGAAAGTAAGAAAAGATTAAAATCATGGTTTGTTTGTTGGACTTTGTTTGAGCTTTGATATTTTTAGTGTGGAACTTTTAATTCTCATTGAGTTTATAAAGTTTACACACTAATATATCTTTAGTTTTTCTAAAGAAATTGGGAAAGGTTTGCTGATGAGCTGGCTTAAACAACCGGCGTAATGCGCATAGGAACTAGCTTCCCCCCAGGGCTGCCAGATACTGTTTTTGGTCAACCCCAAATTTTAAAAAAAGATTTCTCCAAAAAACCCCAAAAAGAAAAAACACGATTTTCAATTCGAAACAATTCAATTTTATTGTTTTTAGAAAATATTTGTACTTTGTATTAAAAGAAATCATTTTTGGATGAGTATTTATACATAAGTACATTCATATGTACTTCAAAAATACATAATATCATCAAATCGTTCAACTAAGGAAAAAAATTCGATTCAAAATCAACAACGGTTGGGGTCACATTGGTAATTTGCGGTAACAGCTTTCTAATACCTTTCCTTAACAAATTTAATGTAATTTAATAACTTGATACCGAAATGTTTCCAACTTGGTGACAATTAGGTATCGATTTTCGATAAGAATTGAACACGCAGTGTTGAATTTATACACATACCGTTAAGATTCACTCTTTCTTTGGAGATTTGATAGTTGCTTCAGTCACTTTTTTGGAATAGTGTACACATCATCTGTTAAAATCTTCGGTATTTTGGGACACCGTTTTTGTGTTCTTGAATTCACTTTTCACAAGAGCTCAATATCTCCCCACTGGTCTAAGCTATGGACAATTTTGAAAATTGACCTCTCTTGGTACTAAAACTATGTTATTGATTTGGTACCACTCCAGAGCTTTCTTACCGTAGTGACATGATACCAAAGTCTTTTTTGCAAATATTCCTTTATGCATATTTTGGTATTTATAAATCCGAATGTATCAAATGACTTTCCTGTTTTGCCGCAACTGCAAAAAGCTTGTCATACCATGAATTTTGTAAGAAATTTTTGCTGCTTTTGGGTCTTAAACTTATCTCCAATATTTCTTCGAACATTAGCAATAAAAATTTTTGAGACACAAGCTGCGAAGATTCTGCCAGCACCTACGTTTCTTCGTCAATTATACAGCTTGAGTATTTTTGTATGAAATTTGGTTTTAAATTCCGAGTACTACACAGAAAAAAATATTCCAGATAATTTTTTAATCAAATTATTAATTAACTTTATATTGGAATTTAATTATATGATTTATTAATATAATTAATTTTTTAATTGGTTTACAGTTTTGTTTTTTAATAAACTGACAGCTGTTAATAAAGTATAAAGAAAAATTAAATATTTGTCTATAATAGTACAGAAATAAAATAAATTTAAGTAAATTTTCAAAAATTTCCAGCTCATTGCATCTATTTAAGGAAAAGAAGTAATAATAATATTAATTATTCTAGTTATTAATATTATCATTTTGATGATTGGAGCAAAATCAATTAAAAATTAATTAATATTACAAATTTCGTAATTGAAGTCCATTTTTACTTTTTTCTGTGTATTTTTGGCTTGTAATTTTTTTTTTGCAGAATTCCTGTTCGGAATTTTTTGAACTTTATATGTTATCAACTTTCCCATTAGCTTTAAATTTTCGCACCAAATAGTCGAAGCACTGAGAAAACTGAGCTGATTTTCTACCAGATGTGTTTGGAGTTCCTTTCAATATGCCTTCAATTTTGTGGCCTTCCCAATATTATGTGGTCCTTTTTTCTTACCGAACTAGGTTTCACATCAATATTCAAATTCTCCTGATACTGTTTAATAACATTAGAAACGGTTTTACGGACGACATTTAATTCTGTGGCCAATTATTTGTATGATTTTTGGATTTTGGATTTTTTTTTAATTTTTTAATAACCTGTAGGACGTAAATCTTTTTCGTCACTTATTTTGATGAAAATAAGGACAAATTAACATGGTTGTTATTAAAAATAATAACTGAAGTATTTTTCCATGATAACTAGATCAAAAAAAAAAAAAAAAAAAAAAAAATTTGAATTTTGATTCCAAAAAAACTTATGAGGCAAAATGTGTGTTAAAATTTTTTCGATCTCACTCTTTATTATAGTTTAAAGCCATTAATATTTTTATTTAAAATTGTCACTCTTTAAATTTTATGAAGAGTATTCATATTAAACACTTAAAAACAGAGCTAAATTTCCAATAAATTTAATCCAATCCCATTGAGTGTTATTAAGATATTAATAAAAATAAAGAAATAAAAAAAATCTGCCACAATGTCTGATTAATTTTATACTGAAAACTGCTTGACGAAAACAAAGCTCCATTTCAACAAAATGCGGGCAAATTAATAATAAACTAAAAATTCTTAAAAACAACAATACAGTAATGACAACAATTATCAACTCTAAACCATTAAAAAAAATGCGCGCGAAAATTAAGAATGACCTTCAAAAAACCAACAAACATTCATACTCTCATGCACTTATAGCAAATAAGTAAATACATAAATACTTTAACTTATACTCATTATTGTACAATGTACATTCATTTCAACAGTTTCAACCAAAATATCATTTTAAAATGTATAAAAGTATCTAAATACTATACATATTTTAAGCTACAAATGAATATGTATCTTTTAAGAACAAAACAACACAACTATCAATTCAACAACACCACCATCAGCAACAATAACAACAAATATAAAAAAAAGAACTGCAGTAGTAACAACTACAACAACCTCTATAATAATTTTAATACCAATAGCAAAAACTCTTTAGAATTGACTGACGACTGTGACTAGAATAAAATGAAATGAAACAGGTTGCTGTTGCTGTTTATTTTATTTTTTTTTTTTTTTTGTTGCTGACGTTGCTGCCCCTGCTACATTTATTTTGATGGTTGGTTTGGTTGGCTGATTGTTGGCTTTTTGAAATTTTTTATAGAGGATTTAATAAAAAGTAAAAAAAAAAAATAATAACAACAAGACTTATTTATAGATACATACAGTATTTTTTAAATAAATATCTACAAGTATGCACTTATATAAATAAAATACATGCTATTTAAAGTGACTTTTTTAAAGATTGAAGTCAATCCAATTAACTTTTTTTTTTAAATTTTCGCCCTGTTTTATTTTTTTACTTAATACTTCTTAATAAAATAAGATCAATAAAAATTTTGTTTTGATTCCAAAGATACTTACTTTTTCTTGAGGCCCTTATGAGTGGTTCCATATCATAACGGACAGCCATCGGCTTTCACTTCTACCAATTCACCAAAGACTTAGGGTATTGGAAGTGTTTCTCATTTAAACTCATGGCCCTTTATGGTTCAAGAATTTGACGTTTTGAAAAATGAAGAAAAGCGAGAAATTTTACAAAGGTGTACTTGATTAATTGCTGATAACACTGGTCGATAAACAAATTCTCCACCATAGACGAATAGTTGGACTTGATGTATTTTGATGTGCTAAACACGAATCTGCTTTCAGTTTTTTTTTCCATCAGGTCTGAATTTTTTTTTTATGGTCATGTCTAATATTTCGCCCATACTAAGGCCATTACTCTAGTATATTTCCTTATAACTCAAGAAGGGTGTGTACGATTGAGCAAAGTGATACACCAAAAGATGCGGACTAAAAATATGAGGGCGGATTAATATTTCCGTTACTTTTCGAACTTCCCTCGTAGTTATATTAAATGCAACATTGTTCCCATCAAGTACCACATGTTAATAGACTACTGTCAAATTTTGAACAAGTGTCGTCATTTACTTTTGCGTTTAACAGCTGTTCAAAACATACAACCTCGTGTATTTTTCTAAAAATGGAAAAAAGTGAATTTCGAGTGCTCATTAAACATCACTTTTTGCGAAAAAAAACCGTCAATCAAACCAAGGAAATGCTCGATAAATACTATGGGGACTCTGCACCATCGATTTCAATGGTAAAAAAGTGGTTTACTGACTTTCGTTGTGGTCGCACAGTACAGGTAAGTACACCCGAAAAGGTCGAAAAAATCCACGATATGGTGTTTGGCCGACCGAAGAATAAAAGTGCGTGAAATTGTTGATGCCATAGGCATTTCATATGGCAGTGTGGTTTCGATATTAAATGATCAGCTGGATTTAAGAAAGTTGTCTGCAAGATGGGTGCCACGTTTGCTCTCAATTGACCATAAACGTGTGACAACTTCAAAGGATTGTTTGGAGTTGTTTAATCGCAATCCGAATGAGTTTTTGCGGCGTTTTGTAACTGTGGATGAAACATAGATCCATTACTGTACTCCGGAGACCAAGTAGCAGTCTAAACAATGGGTTTCTCCTGGTGAAACCCATTTGTCGGCCAATAAGGTGATGGCAACAGTTTTTTGGAATGCACGGATAATCCACATCGATTACTTTCAAAAGGAAAAAACAATAAATGGCAAATATTATGCCAACTTATTAGACCGATTTAATGAGGATTTAAAAAGAACGACCTTATATGGCCAAGAAAAATCTTTTATCTTTTTCATCAAGATAATGCACGGGTGCACACGTGTGCAGTCTCAATGGCAAAACTCTATGAATTGGGCTACGAATTAGTACCTCATCCGCCATATTCTCCGGATTTAACCCCTAGTTCCTATTTCCAAACCTAAATAAATGGCTCGGTGGAAAGAGATTCAGCTCCAACGATGAAATTATTGACCAAACAAATGCCTATTTTAAGGACCTCGAAAAATCCTATTTTTTTGAAGGGATACAAAAACTGGAGAAACGTTGGACTAAGTGTATTGAGTTGAAAGGAGATTATGTTGAAAAATAAATTTTTCTTTTGGAAAAAACTCTGTGTTTCATTAAAAAAGTCACGGACTTATTGATCCGCCCTCGTATCTTCACATTTCCCAAACTTTATTTGTATATGTGGTCAATAGTTTCGGAGTTATTTTGAAAAGCAAAAATTTTTTTTTTTTTTTTTTGTTACTAAAATTTCTTTTGATAAATGAAAATATCAAAAATGTTTCAATTTATCTTCTTTATCTTAAAGCTGGTAATGCTGCGAATAAAATAAGGCATGTATCTTTAAAATTGATGCATAAATCTTGTTTTTATTCACAGTTAAGTAAAAATACCCATGTTACATACAATTTAGTAAAAATACAGTGGTGGGCAAAAAAAAAAAAAAATATATATATATATTTTTTCTTGTAACAAAAATAGGTGGACTAGGTGGATTTTGACGAGTTAAATAAGAATCTGCATTCACTTTTTTTTCTATCATGTACTGTTTTTTTAAATCATATCTCGAAAATGACTTGCTTCATTTGGTTCAAAACAATATCAGAAAATTCCAATAAATATTGTTTTCAAGTTATTCTTATATTATTTTTTAATTGGCTCAAAGATCAGGTTGAATTCCCACGATGGTATGGGTAATGTTAGACCCCTAATAGAACCCTACAAATAATTTAAATGCGAAATATCTATTTATTAGTTATATGATATCATTGTTTCCGAAGAAGTACGCACTGATGATGTTAATATTTTTGAGCAAATGATGCCTACGAAAAGCTAATTTCTTGTGTGTATTGGTACTTTTCCTTTATCTCATGGTCATCGGAGGAAGCCTTTGAAATGTTGATTTAACTAGACAACAATACACTCAAATTTGCCATTGCTTTGTTTGTAACGATCAATTTTAAAAGACTTACATTCAAAGGGACATCCATCAAAAACTTAAAAATTATAAATCTAAACTTGAAATAAGTATATAAAGAAATTCGATTCACTATAAGCTTAAGACTAATAGTGGAACTTTAACTGGGATTCAAAATACTTTTTTTGAAAAGACAACTAATGCTATTAGCAAATCGTGACTCTTCATTAAGTCAAATTGTGGTTTTTTAAAATAAAGTCTATAAGTAATCTTAATATGTAGTATTCTTTATTCTATTTCATTTGGCTTTTTCTATTAAAATAAATTTAATTTTTTCAATTACCTTTTCTCCGTCTAATTAGTTACAGGTGTATTGCACTAGACCCACCACCAACAATAAGTCATAATTGATTATTTCACAACTTGATAAGAAGTTTCATAAAAAAAAACGTTTTTATAAATAGAAAAAAACTTGTAAAGTAATAATGATGTCAGTGGTCAATGAGATTTAGTAAAAAAGAAAAAAAGCTATATTTTTGCTAAAACAAGTAAAAAAAAAAATAACAGAAATAAAACGATTAAGATTATTCTGTCGGTATTGACAAATATAAAATACTCTATAACTAGAATTATACACAGTGGAAGAAAAATATATATTCTTAATATATGGAACTTTTAACAAAAATCATGTCTTTAAGAAGGGCCAAGTATGAATATTTAAGAAGCACTGGTTTCTTATAGAGTTTATTCGTGCATTATTAAAATCAAATCAAATCGTGTCAAATATAGGCTTTTTTATAAAGTCAAATATGTCTACATATATATATATATTATTTAATATTGTTGTTGAACTTATTTAAAGTTGTAAAAGTACTTTAATAATACCTAACAATATGATTTATAAATTAAGATATATTTGAAAAAATACATGTATACGGGGAAAAAAAGAAAAGACCTCCTGTAATGATTTCTAAAATGTAGGTTGTTATCATTTTATTTATTATCAAGCTTTATTTAATTTCTTAAATCCCACAAAATTTAACCTAATAATCAAGTCACCAAATTTGATGGCGAATGAAAACTATTGCTTTAAAATTCAAATCGTAATAGATTTATTTACAAATACGTCAGATTGCAATATACACACGAAATCACGTAGACCACATTTTTTTTTTTTGTTTCGTTGGTCGGTCGTTAGTCTGCTAAAAGTTTTTAGCAAACAGTTTTAAATAAAAGCTATACCTACAACGACAACAACAAACACATGTGGTACAGATAAGAATTACACTTTCAAATTAACAAGTCAATTGTAAAATTACAAAAAAAAAAAAATAAAAAATCTCTAAAAAATAGCGGCGAATTGAATTTTAAAGCATCTCTAGCATGACTTTAAGGTACTCAGTCGAATTTATGAATGTATCTAAATATTTATGTGTTTATGTATCTGCTTTTCATGTATATATGACACATTCAAGTTCAAAGAACTTTTGGCTACAAAACATTAAAAAAAAAACCAACATCATACATATATTTTCTTTTGCTATTGTTATTTCTATAGACGACTAAAAAAAGAAATTACAGAAAAAAACATTGAAGACAACATAATATTTATGCCAAAAACAAAAAAAAAAAAAAGATTACAAAAAATATGGATTAGTTACTTACATACATATGTACATATGTAGTTACTTTAAATATATTGATTTTAAAATTTGCTGACATTCATAACATATAAACACTTTACTAATAGAAGTAGAACTAAGTATCACAAATTTAAGTTATGGTTAAAAAAAAAAATATGTGATTAAAAGGAATAGAACTTCAAGCTTTAAAACCGAAAAATTGTTATTCTCTTTTAGCTCTATTCATATCAGTGTTATAAGGAGTGCGATCGAACAAATCTAACTTCTGTACTTCTAGCCCACTACACGCAGAGAAAAAACATAGTTACAGCATGATCACCACAACTATTCAATGATTATATAGCCGTTTTTCTTTGATTTAAATATACTGTGTTCATGATAGCAACGTTTCTGATTCTGTTTAATAATTTAATGATTACCCACAATCAAAATTTTAATATGGTTCACTGAATTATAATATGTATTTAAATGTGTTTATATGAAATCATATATATGAAAAATCAAATAATTTAGTCAATTCTACAACAATTTAGTTAATTACATAACCATTAATTTCATTTTACAAATTTGGTTAATTCTACAACCATTAAGCCATTAACTTTTAACAAATTTTTGTGTATCAGTCCAGTAGTTTGTTAGTATATTAATTCTCATTTAGTTTATATATGAACAAATATAAATTGACAAGTTTGGTTTTTATTCAGTATGATGAATGTACCACATACAAATGAATATAAATATGAAAACATGGGATTATATATATGATGGAATTATTTAATAAATTATAAACTGGAATCAAAGTAATGATTACGTACAAATATACTTATTGTAACCTGGAATCATATATTACAATCATAGTATGTTGCTTTTAGTTTATGGTCACTGGAACCATGTTTTTTCTTTGCGTGTACTCAGGAACTTTTTTGGTAACCCTTCCATTAGCGATTTCATAGTTGTTTCAGTCACTTTTTTGGAACAGTCTGCCCATCGCCTTTTAAAATCTTCGATATTTTAGGACACCTCTTTTATCCTCTTCGATTGTCTTTTCACAAAATCCCGATATCTCTTCACTGGTTTTAGCTCCGGAAAATTTAGAAGATTGACCTCTCTTGGTACTAAAACTATGTTATTGTTTTGATACCACTCCAGATCTTTCTTACGTAGTGACATAATGCCAAAAATCGGGCCAAAAATATGTGGATACAATGTGCTCTCTTATCAAAGGAAAAATATTATTTTGCAAACATTCTTTGATGTATTTTTCCGGTATTTATATAGCCATCTGTAACATATGACTTGTTTCTTTTGCCGCTACTGCATAAATCTTGCCAAACCAGAAATTGGGTCCTAAACTTATCTTCAACATATCCTCGAGCATCAGCAACATAAAACTTTTGACCCGGAATCTGCAAAAAATCTGCCATTACATACGTTTCGTCGTTCTTTATACAACATGAGTATTTTTGTATAAAATTTAAATTTTCGTACCCTATTCTTGACTTCTACATTTTCTGCAGCATTCCAGTCTGGAATTTTTGGACTTTATATTTTTTCAACTCCTTATTAGCTTTAATTGTTCGTACGAAATAGTCTGAGCAAATCGGTCCGCTTTTTTACCAGATGTATTTGGAGTTCTTTTCAATATGCTTTAAATTTTTTTAGTCTTCCCAATATAATGTGGAGTTTTTTTTTCTCGAACCATGTTTCCTATCAATGGTCGATTTCTCCTGATACTGTTTAATAACTTTAGAAACAGTTTGACTGCAGACATTTAATTCTTTGGCCAATTTTTCGTAGGACATATATGGATTTTTTTTTTTTTAATTATTTAATAATTTATAACACGTACATCTTTTTCGTCACTCATTTTTATCTAACTAACAAATCGATATGGTTTCCATTAATAATAATAACAAGCGCGAATGTTATATTCGGCTCAGCCGAATCTATATACCCACTATCAACTTTGCCAAATTTTTCGTTTTGTTTCCTAGTTTACATTTTTTGTTTCAGAGTTTACACTGGTCCTAGAATTATTTGTAAAAATTTTGTTGACGTTTCACCTTATATGGGAGGTGGACGGTAAAGTGGGCGGACAACGTCCATTTTTTTTTTACAAGTTTGTATAGACCCCCAAACTATCCGTACAAAATTTCGTTGTCGTATATGCTTTTGTTTAAGAGATATCAGCACAAAAGTATGAAATGAAGCTACAACGGACACCCTGTGTTTCTAGTTTTATTTTGCCCATTTTCAGTACATAAAAAACCTTATTGCCCCGTTCAAACCCTATCCTGCTTTCAACAGACAGACAGACGGACGGACATAGCTAGATTGATTCAGAATCGAACCAGGACCCAGAAAATATATACTTTATGGGGTCTTAAATGATTCTTTCGACATGTTACACACGGAATGACAAAATCAATATAACCCCCATCTTATTGATGGTGGGTATCAAAATAAATATAATATAAATGTTTACAGCTTTCAGGGCAGACATTAAATGTTTTTGGTAAATGTTTTTTATACATTTCTTTTATGATTTACTGTTGGCTTTGTTATTTAAATTTGGAATTTTATTTTTTTTTGCAAACTTCTTTTTTTGAGATCTTCGATCTTGTATTACAAATTTACCCACTGCATCCACTCCTTACCTCTCATTATACCCTACACTCTAATAAATTTTCTTGTAATTTTACTCTATTTATAGTAGGTAACTTGACTCCTACTATAAAGTAAAAATACTCGTTCTAGTATTTAAGCATTTTTTATGTTTAAAAAATAGACACAAAACGTGTATTTGTACATATTTGTGTGTTTAAAAAATGTTTATAAACATACATAATTTACATAATTTGTGTTTAAAAATTATTAATAATTTGTACTCTTACAGTTAAAATATTTGATATTAAACAAACCGTTTTTCTTCTATTAAAGGATTTAGAACAAATGCATTTATTTTTTAAGAACTTTTATTCAAATTTGTAACACTTTGGTACATATATTGAAAGCGCAATACACAAAAAATAAACTTCAACCACTATTTATTTTTTATTAGAAATTAACTTCTTTTTTATCCTTATAGTTTCTTCTGGTTCTTCTATGTTTACTACGAATACAGCATCATGAACTCCTTGTTTTAGTCCTTGAGAATAGATTCGGAGTATGTACTTGAAATTTGGTTGTCAATATTGTGAAATAGATATGTTGTTGTAAGATATACCTTTTTCACATTTTTAATTGACAATTTGCACACATGTTGAGTTGTAGTAATATCGGCACAGTTTGAATCTTTATTTTATACACTTTTTGTTGGTTTTTTATACAGATGTTTTAATAAAAAAAATTCTGATAACGTTTTTACGAATTTTATATTTTTATAAATAAAATTCTGACAATTAGTATATTAATCGTTTTAGGTAGGTAAGATTACACACTTTGTGTAATTATAAATAAAAAATGTTTATTATATTATAAACATGTTTATAAACATTCAAAATACAATATTTTGTGTGTAGTTATGCATTCAAAGTTATGGAACTAGCTTTGATAAAAATTTTTTGCTTAAATTTACATATTTTCTGTACATTTACATGAAAACTTACTAAATTAATAATAGTAACTTTACATGCATTTTTTAGAGTGTACACCACCATAGGTGGTTAGGGTATTATGCGTTTGTGCTGATGTTTGTAACGCACGGAAAAAATCTTCGGACCCCCACCTTAAAGATCGACTCAGAATCACTTTCTGAATCGATTTAACGATGTCTGTTCGGCTGGCTGGTTGTCTGTCCATATAAACATTGTGAACAAAGTACAGGTCGCAATTTTGATATCTTGATGAAATTTGGCACGAATAATTATTTTGGCCTAAGGATGAAGCCTATTAAAATTGGTTATGATCGGTCCATTATTTCACCTAGCCCCCATATAAAATTTGGTACAAAGAAGTCTTATATAAGCATCTACCTTTGTTCCAAGTTTCATCAAGATCGGTCAATAATTGACCATAGCACATAAACCCCTCCTCCGAAAATCACTTTAACGTGCCCAAATCTCATAAAAATGTCAGTATCAAATTAATATAAGTTTTATTTAAGTGTGAGGTTCGGTTCATAATTTATATGAACCCTAAAATCTCCCTAAAAAGCATAAAATCATATAAATGTTAGTATAAACATAATATTCTGTATTTGTGTACATATTTAACACTTAGTAAAAGTATCGATCCACAATTGGCCACAGGTCTAATATATGACCCCTTCCCGAATTTTGATTCACAAATATGATGGTGTAGAGTATCATATGGTCGGGGTTGACCGACTATCTCGTTTTTCCATGGTTTTATGAGATTTAATAGAGAAATTCATGATTTTTACAAGCATCTATGTGTGACAAGTAAGAGACTTGACCGATAGTACTTTTTTGACAATTATTGTCGATATTTGAACCTAAATAAAATTTAAACAAGTAGTGGTACTCCAATGTAATTTTGACACAATATAGATGAAGTTGATTTAAAATCAGAGAATAGAAAAAAATCCACCTTTTCGTACACAAAATAAATTATTACCACATATTTTTCAATTAACACAGTTGTTTAATTTTGCATCAAAATTTAATAAATATATTCAAATAAAACTAAAATATGAATCAAATTTAATGAATTAAATTTTTAATTCATTCAATCATCCCCATAATTGATTTAATTAATTTTTTAATTGGGTTTTTTTTCCTGTTTTGAATTTTTTACAGTTTTTAGTAATTGATATAATCATTTTGGTGAGAAGTGCAAATCTAATAAAGCTGTTAATTGAATGAATTATTTACTAACATATTTGATGATTAAATTTATTTTTTGCTTTTTTCTGTATACAAAAATACCCGAAATCATAGTCCGGCGAAAACTTGTTTAAAAAATTTCCAAAAACAAATCGATTTGGGGCCACTGGGTGAAGCCAAATCAGACCACTAGAACATTTTCTTATAAATTGAAGTAGCCTTCTTTGTAGACACTCTTTCATATAAATAGAAGAGTTGATTGTGCCCGAAGTAAAATACGATTCACTTCTTTCACCACATCTGCATATAGTTTGCCGTACAAGAAACTTTTTAGAAAATTTTGATTGTTTTTTGGTACGTTACTCTTCTGAAATATTTCCTTTAACATCCTACATATTATACATAAAATTCCTGTTCTTTAAATGCACACGCAAAGAAAAAATATGGTGAATAGCAACCATAATCGAGTACTGTCATATTATGGTTAGATTTTATGGTTGTTTGCAAATTATATTATGGTTAGATGTAGCACTATAATATGGTTGAATCACAATAAAAGTATTATTGATCTGCAACAATATTTTTGTTGTATATATAATTGATCTATGTATACAGCAATAATATGGTTAAATTAAAATAAAAATATTGCTGATCTGCAACCATATTTTTGTTGTATATGTACTTGATTCATGTATATAACAATAATATGGTTAAATCACAATAAAAATTTTTATTAATCTACAACCATATTTTTGTTGTATATATACTTGATTCATGTATACAGTAAATAATGTGGTTGAATCACAATAAGAATACTTAGCATATAGAAACAATTATTATGCCTAAAAATAAATAAAAGCCAATTAATTTATCGTATAGAAGTTTTTATTAAAATTAATTATAATTTAGTTAAGTAAAATAAATCACTTTGGTATATAAAGATAGATTCATCACCGGTGAATGATGAAACCTGAGAAATTTCTTGAATACTCGTACATGGTGACAGCTTTTTTTTAGCACTCGGAAGATAACGAATTACTAAACTGAATAAAAATCAACAGGTATACTTATTGTCAAGTACTAATAATGTATAATGTCGCCAATACAAAACAAACATTTTGTTGTCAATTCAAAATTACAAACAAAATAATATATTCAGGTATTGAAAATATTTTTTTACACATGAAATTTTAACAATAATAATGTGGTTCTAATTTAAACATGTTGCTTAATATGTTGTGCCAACAATATAATTGTGAGTTCAGAACAAATTTATAATTGCTACAACAAAATTGTTTTTTTTAAATAAAATATATTCAAGAATTAGAATGTTTGCGACGGAAAAAATTCTTTGCAATGAAAATAATATTTTTGGGGCAACCATATTTTTGGGGCAACCATATCGGCTTTAACTTTGAGCATATAGTCTTCAGCGACTTCCTGAAATATTACTAATATTTCTTAAGAAATGCTTCAACTTCTTGACTTTGTATTCGTGGCGTTTTATTTTTTTAATGCTGTACGTTTCCGAAACTAATTGTCTCTAGAGTCTATGAACCAATTTTCTGTAAATCCAATTGTGATAAATTTTAATAGTTTCTAAATTTTGTATGTGCTTCCCTTTGACAACATTATGAAGCAAGTGCACAAAATATTTTAAAAATTAAACCATTAAAAAATCTGTAGAATTTTTCTTTAATATAAAATAGAATTACAATTGAGAGAAAAAAAATACGCCTACAATTACCAAAACAAGCCAGCCATATTTGTATACATATAGGAAAAATTTACAAAAAGGACACATATATGTGATATTAGGATACATATGTACATACTACTGCAAATATTGTTACACACATGACTAACTAAAAACTACCCTCTCTTCCCCAATAACAAAAAAAATAGACAAAAACTAAATAAAAGTCCACCATATCATACTAACTTTGCTTACAAGTGAGTATAAGTATTTATGTAGTAAAGAGTATGTATGAGTATAGAGAGCACTTAGTAATACATTCATTCACATTTATCCTTGTTAGTGTTACGTTATCCTTGTTTAGCTTATGCCATGTCTAGTTGGGAGACATGCAACATTTATCGAAAAAAAAAAAATAAATAAATAAAAGGAGGAAAAAATAAAAAAAAAAAATGAGACCCAAAAAAATTGGAAAAAATCCATACATGTTGTATGATGTTGCCCTTTTTTTATTTGTTTTTTTTTTTTTTTTTTTTTTTTTTTTTTTTGTCAACGTCGTCATTTTTGTCTATTGTCGAAAATTTTGGATGGAAGAGAAGGAAAAGTGAAAAAACAAAAAATGAATGGGGTTGATATTTATCCAATTTTTTTTTTTTTCTTTAGAAGTTGTTGTTGGTTCTAAGTCATTGTGAGACAACGCAAACAGTGAGGGGCAAAACTTAAGGTAACTTAGGGATTTTTTTTTTTTTTTTTTTTATTTATAAAAATTAAGACAGTAACATATTCTAACCCTAAAGGAAAACTTTTGAGAATTTATTTGCAAATTCAAATAGAAATTAATTTCCTTAATATTTATATATAAACTTCTACTTTTAAGTCTTGAGCTAGGAAAATACTTCACAATTTTAGTTTTGTCTTAACTCTTTTGTTTATCACTGTTTGTACTAAAAATTCCATGCCATATTTTTCCACTCTTCCATGTTTCTTTTTTTTTATATATAATATTTTATTATATCCTCATATTTGGTTACACAATTTCCACTTGAATAAACCTCTAACAGCACTTGTCATATTGTCATATTTCCATCATATTCACATCTACATTTACAACCCCATCCTTGGTCACAATTTCTAACAAAGTATTTGAATTTTTTATACGTTTCAGTTTTCCCTTTTTGAAAAAAACTAAGGAAAAAAAACAAAAATAAAAATAAAACTCTCTATGTTGTTAACTATTTTGCCGGCTTTTATTTCAAAATCCTTTTTACTACAATTTGTGCGTAAATTCTTTTTATTTTCAACGAAATATTGTTTTTCTGTTCTGGTAGATAATTTTTGTTTTATACAGGTTTTTTTGGTTAAATTTTTTCCTTTTCTTTTATTTTACCTCTTTAAAAAGCCTTTAAAACGAAAAAGAATAAAGTTTTGTTTTGTGCGTGTTGCGTGCGTTTTTACCATTAACTTTGTGTTGTTGTCGTTGATTGTACTTTGGCTGCGTTGTGTTTTTTTTGTTGTGTTCTGGGGAAATGTCTAATAAAAATGATTTATGTCTAAAAATTCAGTATACACTCTATTAATAAATAAATATTTATCCAGTAATGTTGGTATTTCCTACTTTTTTTTTCTCTCTTAAATTTCTGTTTAAGTTTATTAAAGGTGTATATAAAAAAAATAGAAATATTTGTATAAAATTTAATAATTTCCTTAACAAGTGTTTATGTTGAATATGAATTGTGTTTAGGATAGAATTTAAACTTAAACTTAAAATGCAGTAATCTGAGTATTTACTGTGTATATTAAGAGTTTTACTCCCAAAAAAAAATTTTTACCAAAAAAGTACGAAAACGGAAAATTTGTACAATCCAGTAAACTTAAAAAAACTCATTACCTTCATATGACGATGTCCAAGAATTCATGGTTCTCTATGGATCTCAATTACAATTAAATAATTAGTTCATCGATTTCTACAAAACTACAAAATTGCTAAAAATAAAAAATAAAATAAAAACAAAATAAAAATTTTGCTCAAATGAGACTTGAACCGAAGCAAAAACTTTCGTTCTTGTTTCAAAGGTTACCCGGCCGACTAATATATTGAAAATGAACGAACGTTCACTAAAACGTAATAATTTCGAAGAAAAATGTTAGAAAAATATTTAATTTCCCAGGAAAAATTGTATTAGTTCTACAACTAATTCCAGAACACATGAGAATGACCTATACTTGTTCTACTTTGCCTTTTAACCAATGATTTTTGTTCGAAATGGTCACCTCCAGAACTAGTTCTGTGGAAGTGTTACCTAGCCAGTACCCATTCTATGGAACTGTTCTAGAACTAGTTCTTTAATCAGTGATTTTTGTTCGAAATTTCACATTCGGAACTAGTTCTATAGAAGCATTAGGTAACGGTTTCAGAAACTGTTTTTTATTTTTAATTCTAAATGGCTATATCTTAAAGGCCACTTTTGAATCAATTTAATTTTGTAAATAGTCTTCTTTTAATTTTTGAAATTTTTTGTACAAGTATTTTAAACCGTTCTAGGAAGTTATTCGAAAACCACTAATTTTGTCTCAGAAGTGATGTCAAAGTCATACGGAATTAGTTCTTAAGCAGTAGTTCTCTAAAACATTCCTTAAAACGAATTTAGAATCAGAATAAGGTTCTATTCCATTAGTGTCAGAATTGGTTGTGATACCACTAGTTCTGAGGATGTTATTAAGGAAACTGAAGTGGTTCTGATTACAGCAGTTCTAGAACTAATGATTTTAGAATGTGTTCTAAAATTTTTCTATTTGTAAAAACTAATAATTTGCCATAATTCCTCGAAACAGAATTATTACAGATATTTACAATCTATATATATAAAAATTAATGTGTGTTTGTTTGTATGTATGTATGTTTGTTTGAAGTCTATAGCCGCCTAAACGGCTAAACCGATTTTCTTGAATTTTTCACAGTGTATTCCTTTATGCCTGGAAGGAAAAATAGGCTACTTTTTATTTTGAAATTCCATGTGTGCGAGGTGCCACGCCCACTTACTAAATAACTATTAAAAGTAGTATATCTCGGAAGTTGGTAATACTAAAGTCCTCAAATTTTGCACGAACAACTTTGACACCTATATGAACATTCTGGAAAAAAACAGGCGAACTAGCAATAGGGGGTGTGGCACATTCCACGCCTAATATTGCTTGCCAATACCAAATGCCGTAAATTTAGGAAACTATAACAGTTACATTTCTCAAATTTTGTACAATAAACTTAAGTGTCAATGTGAACATTTTGTGCAAAAATGGGCAGAAAAGAAATAGTGGGCGTGTCATCTCTCATATAAAGTTAATACCAAAATTTTTATATCTGGGAAACTATAAAAGTTAGAGAGCTCAAATTTTGTACGACTAGTATTAGCTTCAATATGAATATTTTGGACAAAAATTGGTACACTAGCAATAGTGGGCGTGGCACCTCCCATATAAAGAAAATATTAAATTATCACATCTGAGAAAATATAACAGAGTTCTAAAATTTTGTCGAGCCACTTTGGTAACAATATTAATAATTAAGAAAAATATGGGCGGACTAGAAGTAGGGGGTATGGTACCTCCCATATGAATTAAATGCAAAAATTCGTATATCTGGGAAACTATTGGATTGGAATGCTCAAATTTTACACAAAGAATTTTGACATTTGTCTAATAAATTAGCGGATTATGGAGGTTTGGTCCCTCCCATAAAAATTAAATACAAAAATTAGTATATCTGGGAAACTATTAGAGCTTGAATTTTCAAATTTTGCACGGGAAACATCTATCTATCTATCTATCTATCTATCTATCTATCTATCTATATATAAAAAATTTTGTATATCAGAGGTACACTAATTTGAGCCCAAATTTTGAAATTTGGTAAACATTTTTCGAAATTGCATAAAATTATTTCATTTAACGTCATTTTGACTCGGACGTATGATTTATTAATAAATCCGGTTTACGCGATATTTTGGACAATTTCTATAAGAGCGGAACACACCTTTACAATTACTTACGCTAATTATATTAAAGTTTGCTATTCCAAGTCTGGTTTCCTGACATCAACGAGACATACATTAAACTATAGGTAGTCACTGCGTTTTTAAAATTCTGTCCTCCAAATTTAAATTTAATGAATGGCGCAAATTTTCTTTCAAAAAAACTGCAAAACTTCAAAAATCTTAAATTTTGGATTTAGTTTTTTATAACCGCATAATTTTTCAACGTATAGTAAACTGGTTACTTATTATACAGCAAATGAAAATCCTAAGTCTTTTCTTTCGACTTGTTAATGGTTTAAATAAAAAATTTATAAATTGTCAGTTTGAAACTAAAATTAATTAAAAAATCATCGAAAGTTTCAATTCAGTTATTTTTACATTTTTTAGTTTTAAATGTCTGTATTTCCGTGAAATTCTACGCGAATAATATGGAATTAAGGATTTCTTAGTTATTTTGTAAGATCTAAAAAAAGGCATCAGCACTTTTTCTAATATTAAAACAAACTTTGGCAATACAAGACACTCAAAGTAGGTTTCAATCAATTTCGAAATTTTATGATTTTCCTCATACTTATGTATATGGATTGGTAATACTGTAATAAGAAATGTTTTAACCCTGGAAGGGCTTCGATATTTTTACCCTTCTGAGGGCTTCGTTAGTCGAAACGACTAAGACTAAATTTTATTAAAAATATTTCAAAACGTATCATTAAAATGAAAAATAAAACAATTGATTTTTGGTTAATGAATTAATTTTAATAAAATAACAGCAAAAATTCCAAAATACTTTCCGTTGTTCTCAAAATATTCAGCAAAAACTGAAAATACCTCAATATTTGTAGTTTTTCAGAGATGGTGTTACATAAGTACCCTTTGTGTTAGTTGTGTAAACAATTTGGAATAGGCAACATACGTTTTTTTAAATGTGTACATTCTATAATTATTCTAACCAAAAAACGATTTAAAAATAAATGTTTTTGCATACTCTGTGCATACAGTGAACTCTCGATAATGTGAACTAATTAATGTCGGGGTAGTTCATATTTTCGAATTTGTTCACATTTTCGATTGTGATTTTTTTTTATATATATTACTAAGTTATTCTTTCTAAAAATCATTTCTGCAAGGAATGTAAATGCAAAGATTACTAAAAAAACTTTTTGTAATTTATTTGGAACATAAAAAGTTTTTAAAAATCCATTTTATAAAGAGTACATACGTAGTATGTACATAAAAAACAAACAAAATATAACGACAAAAAAATAAATAAAATTTACAATGAAAAAAGATAGGTATATACATACAGTTAGGGACAAAACTATTTGTACACCCATGCATTTCGTATATCTTCAATAATTTATAAAGAATAAACAATTATTATATGTAGTTTTAATTCAGGTCCATTTTTATTGAATTATTTGATAAAAAATAAATTAATATATAACACATTGTTAAAAAAAGTACAATTTAAGTAAAAATCTTTGGGACAAAAGTATTTGTACATCAGTACTTTGTACAATTATTTGTACGTTGGACTCTTGTATGATGATTTTTTTAAATACCGTTATATTTTCTTTGTTAATCGAGTTTTATTTTACAAAATAAGAAGTTGGTTTTAACGTTTTGAATAATAAGCACATCAAAAATGGGAAAGCGAAAAGAGTTGAGTTTGGATATTAAAAATTTAATTATTGATGAACATAAAAAAGGAAAATCTCTCCGGAATATAAGTAATTTAGTAAATTTGAAACATTCCACAGTACAATACATTGTAAACAAGTATACAAACAGCGGATCTGTTGAAAATGTGCGTGAAGGTATACGAAATATATGAGGTGTACAAATAGTTTTGTCCCTAACTGTATATAATTAATTATGGAAATAATCGGTTATTATTTTCTGTTTTTTCTTTTGTTCGACCAGCTTATTTACCGCTAATTCCCTGATTTTTTCAATACTTTAATGTCAGCTTCTTTGGCTTTAATGTTGTTTTCAGACGCTTCAATAAAACAGTCGTCATCATCGTCGGACTCTTCAATTAAATCATTTTCATCAAATGGCGTGACGTCCTCACAAGGATTATTGATCCAATCTCTAATGTTTACAGCAGTAAATACTTCCTGAGGGCACAATGTCTGTAGAAGATCTGCAGCAGTATTTTCTAAAGATCTAACCTCTGATTGCCACTTTTCTTTTAAAACGCTCAAAGGAACATTAAATTCAGAATCGTCTTCATCATTTACCATATTTAAAATATTTTTCCAACAGTTAGATAAAGTTTCTTTACCAACTCGGTTCCAGGATGCCTCTAGAGTAGAAACTCCTTCTTTAAGTGTGATTTTTTTCATCGATTCAAGCAAATCCCCCTCTTTTGCAATAATTGTTGCCAGAAGACTGTTCCTATAATGAAGTTTGGTGATTCTAATTGCATTTTGATCCATTGGCTGGATCAGAGCCGTTACATTTGGAGGCATGAACATAGCTTCTATGGAACCATCCTCGGATTTAAGGTCGGATTCTGGTTTTTACTGGTAATCCTTTCTTCGTTAAAAAATCTGTCACCTTAATGAAAAATAAAACAGTAAGAATCCCAATTGAACTATTTTTACATGTTTACTTACCTCTGGCACAAAACAGTTTTGAAACCATTCTTTAAAAATGGAAGAAGTCATCCAAGCAGGCTTTGAATATCTGTAGTTTACGGGACAGATAAAATTTTTAAAACTGCCAGGATTTTTCGATTTTCCTATTACTAAAAGTTTTATTTTATGAGATCCTGACGCATTTGCACTGCATAAAAATTCAAAATGTCTTTTGTGGGAGAAGTTTCCAATATAGACCAGACTCGATGGCATTATACAACTGATCATTGGATAAACCCAAATCTTCTATCTTTGCTTTCAATTTAATTTTAAAAGGATTTACGAACTGAGATTGCGCAGAAAGTTTTTCACCGCTTATCTGAAGGAGCCGAATTCCGTATCTCTTTTTAAATTTTTGTAGCCACCCATCGCTAGCATTGAAGTCATTTCCGTTTTCACTTATGTTTTTGTGAATTTGTTTGGCTTTCTCTTTCAACATCAACCCACTTACAGGGAGGTTTTTATTCCGCATGCAAATAAACCACTTATAGAGCGATTTTTCAATTTTTGGAAGCTCTGAAGATCGTAATGTTTTGCGTTTTCCGGGTCCATAAAACGTATTGTTCACACATTTTAAAATATTGTCTTTTTTTATTTTTTATTGAACATATCGTTGATTTTGCAACTTTATACTTTTTACACTCGATCCTTTTCTTAAATATTCCAAAATTTCGCATTTTTCATTTAAGGATAAAAACTTTTGACTGTTTTTAGACATTACTAATTTTAAAAATAAATTCACGAACCTACCGCAACAAGTTACATAAAGCGACTAGCATTAAATACCTTTAAAATAATGGCATACTATGGTATTTATTAATTCGGGGATTCCCAACATTAAAAATAAATGCTTCTACAAATTAAAAAATCCCCAAAAATTAAAAAAAAAAAAAATTGTTCACTATTTAGAGCGCCCATATAAAAAAATGAGTGTTCACATTAGTGGATAGTTCATTATATTGGAAGTTTACATTACCGCGAGTTCACTGTATTTCAAATATGTGATACTTTTTTGCATTTTTTTAAGCCGCAGAAGCTGAAAATTTTCTTTTTCTACAATTTACACTATCTATAAGACATTTGTCGCTAAATTAGATCCTTATGCAGTTTTTAAGGAAATTTTATAAAAAATGGTTTTTTAATTGTTTTTAACATATTTTTTGAATAAACTATTAATATAATTAATCTTTAGATTGATGCAGAGAATTTAGAGAAGCACCTATAAGTCTTTATTTAGTGAGATATTTCACTGCATATTTGGTCGAAATTATCAATTGCGTCCTTAGTTTTTATTATAGAACTCATAAGATGAAGTCGATCTGTAATCGTTAGTACTTCATAATATGGCTTTATTCAGTCTTCAGCATACCTTTTCTATTTGATATAGGAAATAGAGCTCCCTAATCATCATTGTGTAATGTGACAAAAAAATGTACTTATGTGTTGTTAAAACTATTTCTAGAAGTCATATTGTATTTATTTCCCCCCAAAAAATATATTTCACACTATACCCAATAAGCACGAACCTTTGAAATTTCATATTTATTCATTTGAAAGCAAGTTTAAATTTCAAACAATAGCTGTGAGAATAGGCTTTAAATTCATATTATTTCAAATACAAAACTATGCCTTTCTCCAACAAAAAGGTTCTAATATATCAATTGTATTTGTCAAACGCTTTCATAACTTAAAACTAAGCTGGAAGTTTCTTTAACAAACAAATGTTTCTCAAATATTTTCAAAACGTTTTTTACAAATTTAAAACTACACTTTAGTTAAACATGAAATAAATTTGTTTCTAAACTAATTTTCATACTAAAATTTTGCATGAATAAATTAAAATTTGATATATTTTTTATATTAGCTGAAAAGGAAATTTTGCATTCATCATTTTGAGCATATTTTTCACTATTTGTAATGGACCTTAGTAGGTAATTTTGTCTATTTTATTGCGGCATAATTGCGTACAAATATTTTTATTTTGTAATGTATGTATAATATTTTATTTTTTGAACAAACATGTCTAAGTTTAAAACTTTTTTATGAAAAAAAAAAAACTGAAAGCTTTTTTAAATATGAAAAACATTTGAATATTTTCTTATAAACAATAGAAAAAATACAAAATAAATCAAATATAAAAAAACTTAACTTTACACTTTACAATCACTTGAAAATTTTATAAAAACCTAACATTATACTTTAACTGGAAATTTTTGAAATTTTCTTGTTTATTTCACACCCATATTTTTAAAATTTGATTTGAATTTGATAATTATGCTATTTATTAAAGGAAATTTACCAAAAAATTATAAGGTTTGAATCGATGTTTATTGGGTAGGAACAAATATTAAATACACTGCATTACTTCATTTACTAAATTACTTTATCTCTAAAAGTTCAAAAAGTCACACTAAGTGCATCGTTAATCGTTACGACTAACATGGTTGCCTAAAATTCTAACTTCCAAACCGCTTACAGCAACATACGTCTGGACACTTCAAGATCTTATACCAAAATTCTCAAAAAAATATGCAACGAATAAAGAAATATCACTAAAAATAGCATTGTTCTTAGTCGAAACGGCTAACGAAGCCCTTCTAGTGTTAATAAAGATTAAACTTTTAATTTTTTGCAGTATAGTCATTTGCCGAAAGTATTAAATTCCTAAGTAAATTTTGTAATATTTGGTTTTCACTTAGCCTACAAAAAAATGTGATATTCAATGATTTATTCAAGATTATAAATAAAAGTTGATTTTTAAATTCTATTTTTTAAACACACTAAACATTTAAGTTTCATATACTTATAATAGCTAATAATATTCAACATGAAAATATTTATAATATTGCAAAAATTTGTCCAATAAACTTCAAAAAATATCCCAAAATACTTTTAACTTAACTAAAAACCATATTTCATTAAAATACCCACAAACCAAAAAAAAAATAAAGTTGTTTACAAATTTATGCTTGAAACTTTATCTTCACAAAAATTTCTTAAAATATATGTATGTATGTATGTATGTATGTATGTATGTATGTATGTATGTATGTATGTATGTATTAAGAAATGAAAGCCAACAAAAAAAAAAAACATCAAATGACTAAAGGGCATTAAAGCTCGGTTTAGAAATACTCAAACTCAAGATTAAATAAATATTTTTGAAAAAATACGAAAAGTTTGTTAGAAAAAATTTATTCCACTAAAAATCAAAAGAGATAAATTAGAGGACACACCCACCTTTTTTGTTATAGTGCTTGTTGTTATTATAATCAAATGGAATATAAATAATTAATTATTTATTTGTTGCATTTAGAAACGTCAAAATAAATTTTGTAAATTTAGTGAAATCATTGTTAGTTTGTTATTGTAATATTGTTGTAGTTGTTGTTTTAACTATTTCATAATTAAATTTATGGGAAATAATTTATGAATATTTTTTTTTTTTTTTTTTTTTTGGGAAATCTTAACTGGTGTCTTTTTTAATATAATAAATCGGAAATAGTTTTTGGTAAAATAAATTTTATATATAGTATAAAAAATATATATTTTAAATAGTTATAAAATTGTTTTTATTTTCTATTTTTTTTTTTTTTTTTAATATAAAATACTCTAAAACCTGTTTATTAAAGTTTTACCTGATTTTGTTTTCTTACATTTAAATACTTGTTGTCTTAGGAATATTTGTAGTAGCATTGAAAAATATTCACTAACATTTTAAATTTAAATTTATGGCTTTAACCACAAAACAAAATCAAAATAAATAAAACTGTTTTTATGGTTTATTAGTATTAGAGATACTCATCCAAGAAATAACAATCTGATCCTTTTTAGCAATAGAAATTAAATCCAGTAAGAAAAACAGATTAAGTGTGGTATTCTGTCTGTCCGTCCGATTATCTGTTGTTAATATCTTTCTCAGCGTCAAAGATATTTAACAGACATGTATGAGACAAATATTACACAGAAAAAAGTAAAAATGGACTTCAATTACGAAATTTGTAATATTAACTAATTTTTAATTGATTTTGCTTCAATCATCAAAATGATAATATTAATAACTAGAATAATTGATATTATTATTACTTCTTTTCCTTAAATAGATGCAATGAGCTGAAAATTTTTGTAAATTTACTTAAATTTATTTTATTTCTGTACTTTTATAGACAAATATTTAATTTTTCTTTATATTTTACTAACAGCTGCTGTCAATTTATTAAAAAACAAAACTGTAAACCAATTAGAAAATTAATTATATTAATAAATCATATAATTAAATTCCAATATAAAGTTAATTAATAATTTTATAAAAAAATTATTTGAAATATTTTTTTCTGTGTATATCAAAAATAAAATATATTAATTAAATATTATGGTTAATATGTATATACAAACATAATTTTCTAAACGAACGGCACACAATGGTCCCAAACGATTTTTTTTTCTTTTTTGAAAATAATTTTGTAACTTGTATTGTTTGTAATTTTTTAAGTAAAGGAAATATAACCATATACGGACACCACTACTTGATAAAAGACCAAAAAAAAAAAGACCCGTTTCTCCCAGTTTTGCCCAAAGTCAAGCACTTTTTATTGGCCCCCAAAGATTTGGGGTCCCGGTGTCATTTCTGCAAAAAAGTGATAATTTTCTCAGGCTCATATCTTGCAAACCGTTCGGAATTTTTGGTTTGTTTTACCCTCTGAGGCAAAGTTGTAGCTCTTGTCATAAAGAACAAAAGCTGTGAACATATAAAATCAAAAAAACTTCATCTTAATGATTAAAATCGCAAAAAAAAAAAAATAGATTTATTTACCTTTTTTTCCCTTGTTTAGGTCCATAGGTAGCAAACCGTTCAAAATTCAAGGAAACAATCAACTACAAAAATATACCTAAGATCTCAATAAATAACTTTCTAGAACATATGAACTTCCTAGGAATGATTCTTAACACCGTTTAGGTAGCGCTAAGGTAGCCGCAAAAGTGAAAAATTTTCCGAAAATTTGACTGTGTGTAATTTTTTAAGTCATGAAAATATATCCATATACGGACACCACTACGTATATGGTTATATTTTTTTGTGTTTTACTGTGTTGTGAACCGTTGGAGATATTTTACATGGTCAAAACTAAGGTGTTTTAGAGTTTATTTAGTTCTTACAGTACAGACCTCTAGCGGTTCACGCGGATAGAGGGTAGACCTCCAAAATTTGGTCACCTCGGATATAAAATTGTTTAATTAAAATTAATTTTTTACTTATTTCAAAAAATACATATACAAAAACATGCTTGCATGTATAGTAGTGTCCTGAGAAAGAGCTTTTTTGAGATTTCGATGTAGGAAGACACCTCAAACCATGCGTAAAAATGAGTAGAATATAAAAAAATATGTAAAAAATTTTAAAAATTGGTCTTCAGTTCGCTACCAGCGATAAAATTATCACAGGTCTCATACATTTTGGTAAAAAAATTCCTTCACCTCACATTGAAAAAATGTTCATACAAATTTTTCAAAAACAAAAACAATTTACATGAAACATTTTTCAAAGTGAGGGGAAGTGTTTTACAAAATTAGGCCCTTAGACTTTTTAATCGAAATGGGTGTCAAAACATTCGTAATTTTAAGCTGGTTATGGTACAAATATTTTAAAAATTTGTCCCAAGGGATTTTGTAATTACTAAATGCAAATTTTTAATACTTTGGCCACAAAAGGAACAGAATAAAAAATTTTTTCAATTTTGCATGAAAAATGTCGAACTTCTTTTTCGCATGATGTAATAAAATGAGCGTTTGTGTACCACAATCTTTGCAAAATTTTTTTTAAGTATTTTTCTCATAACTGGCTTTAAAATATGATTTGTTTAAGACAAAACTTAGTACTTTTTTTTTTTGACAAAATGTTCTAGACCCGTGACTTTCAATCGCTGGTAGGGAACTGAAGATCAGTTTTAACTTTTTTTTTTTTTTTTTTTTTGTTTTTAATTTTCCCATATTAAGTTCATTTTACGCATCGTTTGAGGGGTCTTCCTACAAATTTTTGTCTACGGAACACTGTAAAGTATATCGCTTTAAATTTAAGCGACATTTAGGACTAAGAAAATTTTACCATAATTTCTTGGTAACATATTTATAAAGTTTTTTTTAATTTGATAGCCTTAATTTGGGACTTAAAATTTTTTGACACTATCCACTAATATCTTACAAAATTCTAAATAATTTTGCTGCAAGAATCATACAAGTATATCTATTCGATAAAAGGTTATATTAATCTGCAGTTTAAGCTTTAAAAAAAATTCACATTTTTGGGTTTTTTCTAAAAAAGGTGGTAATGTTCCTTCACTTCTAAAATATTTTGTTGGTCCCCACTTTCTAAATACATAAAAAATATTTACTGAGCCCAGCGTTACCGTTGAGAATTTTTAAAAAGTGTCCAAAAAACGGAATTTCAAAATAAAAAGTCGCCAAAAAGGGGATTTTTTAAAAAAAAGGGGCAAACTACTTTAAAACCTAAAAAACTCTTTAAAATTTGTTTATTTGATAACAACAAATTATTGTATTTTAAGAAAAACTACAAAATTCAGTTCTATTAATAACAAAATAATTTATTATTATTTTAGAACAATTTTTATTATTGCAAAAATAAAGATTTATTCACAAAAATATTTAACACACAATCCTCTTTTAATTAGTTAAACTCCTGTACTTTTGTAGGAGTTCTTACTCGTGCTCTAGACTTTAAAATTTAGGATGGAACGCATGAATTCAAAAGTATTGTCATAATTCTGTTAGATAAACTATTTCTTGTTTTTGATAATTTAGTAAAAACACGT
This sequence comes from Protophormia terraenovae, assembly GCA_951394005.1. Lineage (NCBI taxonomy): Eukaryota > Metazoa > Arthropoda > Insecta > Diptera > Calliphoridae > Protophormia > Protophormia terraenovae. The sequence goes on from OX596075.1 coordinate 89,129,211, forward strand.
TCCCCCGAGGGATTGCTCTTAGAAATGTAAAAATTTAAATTAGGATATAAGTATTCATCGAATCTTCTTTTATTTTTTCAATCCAGTCCAAAAAATTTGGCATATGATGATATAAATAGCTGTTCATAAACTTTATTATAATTTTTAATTACTAACAGTTTCAGTTCATTTATAAATACTACGCGGTTTATTATATCATTATACTGTAAAACAGTCCCAAAATTATTAATTTATTTGTTGAAATTAATATATATTGGGTCGATATATTTCAAACAACTTACTATATTGTAATTTAGAACATAGTCTTAAAAAGTCACCATTTAGTCGCCATTTAAAAAAGGGGCCAAAAAAGTGGCCAGGTGGTTGAAAAAGGGGCAAATGGCGACTAAAGTCGCCAAACGGTAACGCTGACTGAGCCATACCTTTCACAACGGCTGGGTGATAATTTTAATGAAAAAAATTTAAATTTTTGAAACAAGTTTTCCTCGGACTCTTATTTCGGATACTTTAATACCCTAATTTTAAAACAAGTTTATCTATGTTGTGCATAAATTTTATTGGAATTTCTATAATTCTATCATATTAACATTATTTCTCAAAAATATGCTTAAAAATATCTCAAAAAAAATCATAGTTCCCATATATTTAGCTCAAGAAAACCGTTTAGATTTTTTCCCAAAACTGGTTTAAAGATTTCATAATTTTGAGCTTCTTATGAATTTTTTTTTTTTTTTGTCTCTCGACGGGAGCCATAGTTTCTTGGGGTTTTCTTAGAATTCTCCGAATATAACGTTTGCTATACCCCATACGCCTTTTGACAAATATATGTAATTGGCTCACCCTTTACTCGTATACATTTTTAAATTTTTTCGTATTCTAAGTATTTAAAAGCTAAGTTCATTATATCTTGCTTCAACCACCTGAAATTTAAAATTGTACACTACTCTGTTACGCCTACAGAAAATGTTTAATAATAAAGTATCGTTCAAGTTGGACGTGGAATTGGAGATTTAAAGACTGACATTATACCTGTATCAGGTTCTTAAAAAGACATAATCCAAAGTAAAAAAGGATTCTTTTCCACTGATATCACTGGTCAACAAAAAAATCCTCCCCCATAGACGAATAGTTGGATTTGATGTATTTTGATGTACTAAACAAGAATCTGCTTTCAGTTTTTTTCCATCAGGTCTGGATTTTTTTTATGGGCGTTCTAATATTTTGCCCATAGTAAGGCCATTACTTTAGCATATTTCCTCATAACTCAAGAACGGTGTGTACGGTTGACATAAGTGATATACCAAAAGATGCATACTAAAAATATCTTCAAATCACTTAAACCTAATTTTTTATGTTTTCAATAGTTTCGAAGTTATTTTGAAATAAGTGCCCAAAAAAATTATTTTTACGCAAAATTTTAGATTTTTTTGTTACTAAAATTTCTTTAAATAAATGAAAACATCAAAAATGTTACAGTTTATCATCTTTGTTTTAAAGCTGGTAATGCTGCGAACAAAATAAGGTATTGATGCTCAAATCGTGATTTTATTCACAGTTAAGTAAAAATACCCATGTATACTCGTACATACAATTGCGTAGAACTACAGTAGTGGGCAAAAAAAAAAAAGTAAAAAATTTTATTTTTTCCTGAAACAAAAATAGGTGGACTAGGTGGATATTGACGAGTTAAACAAGAATCTGCATTCAGTTTTTTTCTATCACGTACTGATTTTTTAGGTGCATGACTAATATCATCACCTAATTCAGCGGTCACACTATAATATTCGAGAATGGTTTGTCCAATTTAGACTATAACTCAAGAACCGTTTACACGATTTTGATAAATAATACATCAAAAGATGCATACAAAAATTGTCTTAAAGGTATGTCAACAATATTCTTTATTCGCTCAAGAATTTCTGAGTTATGAATCAAAATTTGCAAGATTTAAAAAAAAAAATAATTTTTCGCTACTAATTACCGAATAACTACGGAAATATTAACTGGATAAAAAAAATTATGTAAATTCAGCTCAAAGACAATTTAGATCACTATTTTTCGAGTTATACAAGTGTGACTGCCTAAAGGCGGGGTCATAGTAGTCATGCCCATAAAAAAATCAATACGTGATAGAAAAAAAGTAAAAGCTGGTTCATATTTAGCACATTAAATTCCATCTAATCCACCTATTTTTTTTTTTTTTTCTTTTTTTTTAGGACGAAAAAAAATTTTTTTTGCCGACTAAGCCATTTCCACTTAACTGTAGGTATGCATGGGTATCCCTACTTAACTGTGAATCCAATTAGGATTTGTGCATCAATTTTTATGATACGTAGCTTTATTTACTCGCAGTTTTGCCAGCTTTGGGATAAAGATGGTAAACCGAAATATTTTTAATGTTATCACTTTCAAAAAGAAGTTTCAGTAAAAAAAAGAAATCTTGAATTTAGCAAAAACAAATTTTTTTTCGGACACTTATTTCGAAATATCTCAAAAACTATTGAGCGGATAAAAATTTGTTGGTAGAACGATTTAAAGCCAATTTTATTCCACATATTTTGGTGTAGTACTTACATAAATCGTGCATACCGTTCTCGAGTTATAGTGAAATATATTCCAGTAATCGCCTTATTTAAGGTGCAATATTAGACACGCCCATAAAAAAAATCTCGACCTGATGGGAGAAAACTGAAAGCAGATTCGAGTTTAGTATGCGGAATTCCATCTAGTCCACATATTTCTTTTTTTGAAGGAGCACGAAAAAACATTTTTTTGTTGACCAGTGTTATCTAGGGTGATCGACGCGGTTTTCTAACCGGTTTTAAAACCGGTTTTTTCAGTCAATGTGCTGTTGGTTTTTTCAAAATGTTCATTTTTCGAATGTCGAATAGACCGGTTTTTTTAAACACAAAAACCGGTTTCAAAAATAGCATTTTATTTCAGAAAACATGTAATAAATAGTGATAGTGAGATTTGAAAATTTAGGAATAATTTTTTAAATATTTTGAAATTTTTATCAGGGAGCAGAGATAAGTGGATTTATGTGTCTTTTTCTAAGAATTTTTTCTCTTTCCAGAGCTTTCTAAAGCTCCCAGAAGATATAGAAAATTTAAATTCAGCTTAATTATAACCCTATTCGTCCTACAAATCCTAACGGACCCAAAATTTTGAAATCTCTATCAGGGAGCGAAAATACGTGGATAAGCAATGTTTCCTTTCCAGAGCTTTCTGAAGCTCCCAGACGATGTAAGAAACTAAAAATCGGCATACTTATAAAACTATTCGTTCAACAAATTCTAACAGTGCCAGATGTTTCTATCAGAGACCAAAAAGTCTATTTTGGTATTAAGAACTTTTGAGTTGCTAGACTTATACTTGTTTGCTCTCCAAATCTTATAAAAACTGATTCTGTGTTTCGGCCAGGGAGCGCATTTACGACGATTTTTTTATTTTGAAAGGTTTACGAATTTAAAACTTTAATCAATATTATTCCAATAAATTTGAACGGCTTCAAATAATTGACTTCGATTAGGGAGAGGAAGGTGTCTAAATGTTGTTCATATTTTTTTATTTTAATTTTCGGATTTGTTTGTGCATATTTTCATTATTATATTATTTTTCCTGACATTGTTAGGCTTTTACGCTTGTATTTAATAAATTTTAACTTAATTATAAGAACTGATTTTTATAAAGAAATGTAGTCTGGTATAAATATTAACTTCTGCAAAAAACCGGTTAACCGGTTTTTTCTGAATTTCAAAAAGTGCAACCGTTTTTTTTTTAAATACCAACTATTCGAACTATTCGAAAACCGATTTCTCAAAAAAGTCGAATAATCGATCACTCTAGTGTTATCGCTTTTAATTTAAGAGACATTTAGGACTAAGCAAGTTTTACCCTAATATTTTGGGATCGTATTTTTCAAAAATTAGGGGCCTTAATTTGGGACATAATTTAATATCTTACAAAATTCTAAATAATTTTGCTGCAAGAATCATATAAGTATATCTATCCGATAAGAGATTATATTAATCTGAAGTTGAAGCTTTTAAAGTTTTTTCCTATTCTAAGTATAATAATTTTATTAACAGAGTAAAATTTTACAAAAATAATCATTAGAGTACACCGGTACTTTTTATGATTGTACTGAATTCACATATCTGTTCCGAAAAGAATTGAATCGTATCCTAACTAATTTTTCTTAAAAATTGTCGATTTTTTTTTTTTCAAAAAACATTTAAACGTCAAAAATGGTCAAAAATTAATTTTGAATTAATTGTTTAATTCTTTTAAAAATGTTTTAAATTCAAACAACCTCGCTAAATAGGTATGTATATGTATGTAAATGTGTTAACTTTAATAGATAGATGAAGGTTTTTCATAAAAATCTTAACTTACACACCTTTATTTCTGGCTACCCAAGTCTTCTTTTTAAACTAAAGCAAGAAAACCTTAAAGAAGTACAACTTCGTTTTTGGAAACAAGACATCATTTTGGCTGACTTTTAAACTATTCAACAACATTAACTACAACAAGTATGTTGATGTTCAAAAAAGGGAACAAATTGTTTGACAGCTTTAAGATTTATGGTGGTGGTTGGTGGCTCTTGAAAAAAAAAATATTTCTAAGTTCAAACTGAAAAAAAAAAATCCACAACAAAAAAAAAAAAAAAAACAATGAATAACCAAAAACTTTTGAAAACAATTTTTTAAACAAAATTTGTAGACAAAGCTAAATATAACAAACAGCCTAAAACCTTAACTTTTTCAACACCTTTTGAACATTAAACAAACTATTGTTTCAATATTTTTAAAGAGTTTTAAGAAAGCGTACAAGTTTGTTATCAAAATCATTAACAAACCTTCTCAGGTATCTTTTCCAAGTATTTTAATATTTAAACTAAATAATATTTAAACAATATTTTTCTTGCTTTAAATTCTGTAGAAAATTTATAAAAAAAATAGATTTCTTTTATTAAATTGTTTCTCCAAAAGCCTACTTAATAATGCCACATCTTCATCTATATTTTTACTAATTTATTATTTTGTTATTTCCTCCCGTATATTTATTGAAAATTAATCGCTAATAAATCTTAATCAATTGATGTTGTTTTGTGTAGGAGATCGTAAAATCTTTAAATGATTTCAACAGAAAAAACGTAGAAAATGTAACCTCTATCAATAAATTAATAACAATTTATTGTATATATTTTCTCCTACGATATTAAATTAAATAAAAAAAAAAATTGGTTACTAATTCGAATTAAATAATGTAATTTTTATTAAATAAAAATATCATTTGAAAAAACACAGGGTTATGAAGAAAAGAGTGCATTTTGAATTTTTTCAAAGCTGCGAAAAATGCTAAATACACTGGTCGACAAAAAAATCCTCCATCGAAGACGAATAGTAGAACTTGATGCATTTTGATGTGCTAAACACGAATCTGCTTTCAGTTTTTTTCCATCAGGTCTGGATTTTTTTTTATAGGCGTGTCTAATATTTCGCCCATAGTAAGGTATATTTCCTCATAACTTAAGAACGTTGTGTACAATTGACATAAGTGATACACCAAAAGATGCATACTAAAAATATCTTCAAATCATCCATTTTTTATGTGCTCAATAGTTTCGAAATTAATTTGAAATAAGTGTCCAAAAAAAAAAAAAAATATTTTCATGCAAAATTTTAGATTTTTTGTTACTAAAATTTCTTTTAATAAATGAAAATATCAAAAATGTTTCAGTTTATCACCTTTATTTTAAATCTGTTAATAATACTACGAACAAAATAAGGTACGTATCTTCACAATTGATGCACAAATCTTGATTTTATTCACAGTTAAGTAAAAATACCCATGTTACATACAATTGAGTAGAAATACAGTGGTGAGCAAAAAAAAAAAAAAATTCATTTCATGAAACAAAAATAGGTGGACTGGGTGGATATTGACGAGTTAAACAATGATCTGCATCAACTTTTTTTTATCACGTACTGATTTTTTTTATGGGCATCATCACTAACATCATCACCTTATTCAGCGGTCACACTATAAAATTCGAGAATGGTTTGTCAAGCTCAAGAATCGTTTAAACGATTTTGATAATAATACATCAAAAGTTACATACGAAAATTGTTTTCAACTATGTCAACAATATTTTTTATTCGCTCAAGAATTTCAAAGTTATGGATCAAAATTTTAACCATTTTTTCAAAAAATAAAAAATAATTTGTTCGCTACTAATTACCGAATAACTACGGAAATATTAACTGGACAAAAAATTATGTAAATTCAGCTAAATGTAAAATTTCAAAGTTGAAATTTTAAAATAAAATAAATTTTTATTGTGTTGACCTTTAACTGCTTCCTGACCAATGATACTAACATCTACTTGATTTTATGCACTTTAGGGCGATTCTCGGAAGTGGGTTTATATGGGAGCTATGGTAAATTATGGACTGATTCTGTTTGTACTTATATAAAACTTATTTGTGTCGAATATTAACTTGATACTAACATTAGTATGGGGTTTATGCACGTTAAGGTGCTACCATATAAACAGGCGTTTATATGGGAGCTATGGTTAATCGTGGACCGATCTTTTTTTGGTACAAAGATTGATACTTGTATAAAAGTTCTTTGAACCGAATTTCATTAAAATATACTTATTTTTAAGGCATTTTTATACCCACCATCAAAAAGTTGGGGGGTATATTGATTTTGTCATTCCGTGTGTAACATATCAAAGGAATTATCTAAGACCCCACAAAGTATATATTTTCTGGGTCCTGGTTAGATTCTGAGTCGATCTAGTCCGTCTGTCCGTCTGTTGAAAGCATGATAGGGCTCGAACGGGACAACGTATAAGACAAATATTTGTCTTATGTAAGGTTTGTCTGGGATTGAAAATGGGCAAAATCGGATAATAAATAAACAAGTTATGGGCTAAAAACTAGAAACACAGGGTGTCCGTTTCATACTTTTTCTTCAACAAAAGCATGTACGACCACGAAATTTTGTACGCATAGTTCGAGGATCGATATAAACTCGGAAACAAAAAATGGGCGTGTTCCGCCCACTTTACCGCCCACCTTCCATATAAGGTGAAAATCAACGAAATTGTGTTCAATTAGTTCAAGGACCAATGTAAACTCGGAAACAAAAAATGGGCGTGGTCCGCCCACTTTACTGCCTCCTCCCATATAACGTAAAATTTTAAAAAGTTGATGGTGGGTATATAGATTCGGCCGGGCCGAATATAACATTCGCGCTTGTTTAGTATTGAAACTCAATTCCGGGAGAGCATTTGTATGGGGGCTGTGTGAAACAATTGACCGATCACAACCAATTTCAATGGGCTTCGACCCTGTATCATAGAATTCAAATTTCATTGAATTATCTTCAAAATTGCGACTTTGTGCATAAGGTTTACAAGGACAGCCAGCCAGCCGTCCAGCTAGACAGACGGACGGACAACGTTTGATCGATTTAAAAAGTGATTCTGAGTCGATTGGTATACTTTAAGGTGGGTGTTGGATAACGTTTTCTATGCGTTATGAAAGTTGAAGAAAATTTTGTTTAATAATTATAAACTTGCTGCTAAATATGATATTCTCATTCATTTGTTATCATATAATTAATACTTTTAACCAAAAAAACTGCATTAAAAAAGAAAACTTTCTAAAACAATTATTATCATAAATACATAATACTTAAATGCAAAGAAAATAATTACATATTTATATTTTTGGTGAATATATATTTTTTTAGATTTTTTTTTTTTTTAATTTGCGGAATGTGCAGACACTACCGCACCCATTAACTTTGCAAAAAAAAAAAATATATATAAATGTCAAACGGCAGCCAGCTCATAAAAATACATACAATCACAAAAATAATAATAAAAAAAAAAATCAAAAACAAATACAAAAAAAAAAAAAAAAACAACATTAGCAATCATTAAACTAATGAAAATTAAACTGTTTATTTATTCTGTCACTTTTGGCATCATCATAAAAATGAACTCTTTTTTTTTTATTTTTGCTGTCGAACAACAAAAACAAAAAATTATAAATAAATAAAATTTTATTTTAAATAAATTAATATTGCTTTAAATTTACATTTAAGTAAATGTCATTCACTTAAAATGTACTAACACATACGTTTATCTACATTAATTTATATGGATGTATATATGTAAGTATGTGTATGAGTTTTTAATGGGTGAGTCAGTAAATGAATTTTAAATTTTTTTTAGATGGATGATGATGTATTCAGTTCGGTACGGACCCACCACTGTGATTTAGATGAGTGTTAGAAATTTTAATTTTTTTAATATAAATATGTAAATTTGCTTCATAGAGAAAATATGGTCTATTAAACAAACGATTTATCAAAGATAAAAACTATTCGAATTACTTTTATAATTGTATTAATTATTCAATTGATTAAAATTAAAATTTTCTAATCACAGAAAAAACTTCAATTAAATTGCATAGGGAAGTCCTAAATATTAAGCCTCTAATCCACTTTTCTTGAATTGATTCTAGTTTTTGTGATTTGTTAAATTAAGCAGGCCGCACTATGTATTGAAGCATATCTCGAAAACGACTTGTCTAATTTTATTCATATCAAAAAGTTCTAGTCAAAATTGTCTTCAAATCATTCCTACACTACTTTTTAATACGGTCAACATTTGTGGAGATATTAAGCCTATTTTCTGAACAAAATAAAAATAAATGAAGGCAAATTTGTTGCAAATGAAACAAGACATATTTCTATCAAATCAATGCATAAATAAAAAATATTATCTTTATATATAAAAGAGTAACGTGACTGACTGAATAACTGACTGACTGACTGATTCATCATCCCACAGCCCAAACGTCTGAAGCTAGAGAGACGAAATTTGGAACGTAGGTAGGTCTCCCACCATATAGATCCACTAAGACGGGATTTTTGGAAATTCGAATGTTTAGGTGGTAAAACGGGTAAAATCGGTAACTTTATATCTCCCAAACTAATAAAGATACAAAAAAAGTTGAATAATTATCGTTATTCATTTAAAAAATAATTGGACAGGTGTCTGGTACTTTTTTGAAAATCGGCCGTTTTAGGGAGAAAACGGGTAAAAACTGTATTTTGGTACTTTTTTGGCACCATATGTATCTTTGAAACCAATCAACATACAGATACAATTTATATCGTATTCATAACTTATCAAAAAATGAGAAATACAAATTTGGTACTTTTTAGAAATTCAACCGCTTAAAGGGTAAAAATCGTACCTATTTTTGGTACTTTTTTCATAAAACCTTTTTTTATATTTATTGAAATATTCATATGAGTATTTTAATATGGGATACCACTACAATTTAGAAATTTATTGGGATACAATTTTTGATACTTCGATGGGTGAAAAAAAAGTACCAAAAAAGGGGTAAAGGCGGGAAATTACATTTTATTCAAACTTAATAATGAATTTTCAAAGTACCAAAAAAGGGTTAAAGGCGGGAAATTACATTTTATTCAAACTTAATAATGAATTTTCAATTACATTAAACATAGAAACATGAAATTAAGAAAATGTAGGTAGGAATTCACAAGAGTGGAATTTATGGTACTTAAAGATACGTGGTCCTGTGGGTAAAAATTCAAGCGTATGGACTTTGTGATACTTTTTTCTTCTTCTATTGGTACTTTTTTTAATTTTCTGTAATATTTAACATAGAAACATGAAAATAAATACGCATGGTCCGATGTTGTAAAGAATTCACAAGGGGGTACTTTGTGGTACTTTTTCGTTCTTCTAATGGTACTTTTTAAATTTACTATAATATTTAACCCAGAAACATGAAATTAAAGATATGTGGTCTTAAATGAATAAGAATTCATAAGAGAGGTTTTTGTGGTACTTTTTTGTTCTTCTAATGGTACTTTTTGAATTTTCTATAACTATGAACTTAGAAACATGAAATTAAGGATATGTGGTCCTAAATGAATGAGAATTCATTAGAGGGGACTTTGTGGTACTTTTTTTGTTCTTCTAATAGTACTTCTTGAATGTTCTGCAATTTTCATCCTTAGAAACATAAAATTGAAAATGTAAGGTCCTAAGTGAATCAGAAACCTATAAATGGATTTTGTGGTCCTTTTTCTTTATTCTAATATACTTTTTCGTAATTCTGATATTTATTTTTCATTATTCTAAGATTATAAACCTGAAATTAAAGAGATATTGTTAATTATGGATGACATAACACCATTATTAAAAATGTTCCCAAGGGAGTTATGAATCTTAGTTTAAATTTATTATATAGTCTAATTTTTATAAAAAATGTCCGCTGACGAAGTAGCGGTTTGCAGCTCGTAAAATATAAAATTTGATACATTGAATAATGAATACAATTAAAAAAGAATAATTGGAATAGTTTATATTTTTGATATATCGTTTAATATACCATATTTTTTTGTGAATATAGGGAATATATATAGGAAAAATTCCGATCGGAATGGATGCAATCATCATTATAAAATAACCAAGAAGGAGGTAAAAAGAATGGCAATTCGAAATATTCAATAACATACATAATTTTGGAACGTATGTATATCGAACTCTTCAAGCTAGGTTATGTTGTTTTCTTCCTATAATAAAAAAAATTTTAATTTTAATGGAATGCATGATGTTTGTTCTGAAAATGTCCTGAAAAATAGTTCATATTAAGCACTTAAATCGTGAGCATGTGTGGGTCGCGACCGGTCTGATTTTTTTTTTTTTTTTTAACTCTAGTAGATTTCATACAAAAAACAGCTTAAGTGCAAACATTATATTTGCTTTATCAAACATTAAACAATGGGGCAGGATCGAAATACTTAAATCTGTAACTTATAATAAAACATGCTTACATGTACCATTTCTCTTATATATTCTTCGAGATATATTCATTTGAAATTTCAACGATCTCAACTTTGCAAGATTTTGGTTAAATCTTTTCAATATATATCATTTTCAACCGATTTTATCACGTTTTTGTAATTTATTAGAGAACAAAATTATCTATCGAACTAAGAAAATTTGAAATCGATATCTTTATTGAGTCAAATGATAAACGACTTTGAATTGGTGAGTTTGCAAAAATTAACGGACGGAAGGACGGACATTAGAATTATCTAAAAGAAATCTTAGAATTCCAAAAATTTATTATTATTATTTTTACTTCTTGACCAATATAAAAACTAAATCTGAATATTACACAGAAAAAAGTAAAAATGGACTTCAATTACGAAATTTGTAATATTAATTAATTTTTAATTGATTTTGCTCCAATCATCAAAATGATAATATTAATAACTAGAATAATTGATATTATTATTACATCTTTTCCTTAAATAGATGCAATGAGCTGGAAATTTTTGAAAATTTACTTAAATTTATTTTATTTCTGTACTTTTTTAGACAAATATTTAATTTTTCTTTATATTTTATTAGCAGCTGTCAATTTATTAAAAAACAAAACTGTAAACCAATTAAAAAATTAATTATATTAATAAATCATATAATTAAATTCCAATATAAAGTTAATTAATAATTTTATTAAAAAATTATTCAGAATATTTTTTTCTGTGTAAAGTATTGATATTATATTTCCTTGAATTAAACGCCATTTTCGACCCATTCGACATTTCCATTTTGCCAAAAAATATTTTTAAGAATTTATGTTTTTTCTAACTATTAAATAGAAAAAATAGAGCGTGATCATCAAAGTTCGGATATCACCTTTTTCTTTCCCTGAGTTAAGCGCTATTTTCGAGCCTTTAACCCAAATGTATAGACGGACATTACCATTCTACCGAAAAACATCTTATAATTCTAAAAATTTATCATTTCCTTAATAGTAAATAGAAAAATTAAACGTGATCATTAAATTTCCCTGAATTATACAGTATTTTCGGCCCATTTAACTCTAATGTATTGATGGACGGACAATGGTAATTCTAAAATGCATGCTAATAATCAGGGAAACCACAATATGCTCTAAAAAAAAAATGGGTTTTATGCGCATTAAATATGCCATAAAAAACGAAAAATATGCTCTAAAAAACGGGAAAAAATGCACTTAAAAAACAAAGATTTTGTATTATACAATTTTTGTATTTTGTATTAACAAAATTATGTTTTTCATGAAATGTTTGTTTTCTACACTTACGACATTTTAAGGCTCAATATGCTTTTTTTTTTTTTTTGTAAAAATGCAAAAATATGCCGTTAATAGTAAAATATGCAAAAATATGCACTGACAAATCGATGCCAAAATCATATGTGGATGAAATAAGTATAGTTCCTATCCTCATAGAACAGGCGACAGAGTATAACACGGCAATGTATTTAAGATTTGTTGACTATGAGAAAGCTTTTAATGCTTTGAGAAGAGAATACATATGGCTGCCGCTTGATGCAAGGTAGCTATGATATTTCATCCTGCAGAGTCTTACATGATGGCGCACTTAGTGATAGCTTTCGGATGCACAGTATCACATTTATCCAAATTAGAAAAACATAAATACGAAAATAACAGCTTATTAATTGAAGTAATTCTTTTCGCATTAAAACTTAAAAAATATTACACCAAGATTGGCGTGATTAGATCCTGCCACGCCTACTTTTAAAATATCCCTTATTTGAATAAAATGACATAACTGTGTTCGACATTCATACAAATAATTTTTTTTTTTCAATATGGGAGTGGCAGTGATTCTATTCGCCCATTTTTAGTGGGAATGTTTACGGCCTTTTCTGCTAATAGAATATAAAATTTCAGACCAATATTACCAAAACTGGATTTTTGTCGTTCTAAAACTGCCAAATATGACACTGTAAGACGGTTAGTGTTGTGATACAAGGATGAACACTTTCTTCACTTCTATTTATCAGCGCAATGGATATCATATTTGTTGCTGAAGATTAAGTGAATGTTGGACTACAGTGTAGAATGAACCAGAAACAAAACCATCTTGAATATGCAGATGACGTTGTTCTTCTATGTAACACCAAATCTGAGTTGCAGAAACTCTTAACTGGAGAATCGAGTAAAGTTGAATTAAGAGCTAACATAATAAAGACTAATGTAATGAGACTGAATTCCCGAAATACATCCAAATTTATGATACATGGGTTGGATGTAGAGGATGTAACAACTTTTGAATGCCTTGAAGTGTTATCAATGCTGAAAAAGTAACGTTTGACTGTCCAACTCATTAATACTACAGCAAATATTTGGATTTTTTAAACATATGTTAAATTTACTATTTTGTACGGTTGCCAAACCTGGTTTGTAACCAATTAAGGAGTGATATCGAAAAAATCTTAACACACATTTTGCCTCATAACTCTTTTCGGAATCAATACTCAAAATTTTTTTTGATCTAGTTATCATGGAAAAATACTTCAGTTATTATTTTTAATAACAACCATGTTAATTTGTTCTTATTTTCATAAAAATAAGTGACGAAAAAGATTTACGTCCTACAAGTTATTAAAAAATTTAAAAAAATCCAAATAGGTCTTACAAATAATTGGCCACAGAATTAAATGTCGTCCGTAAAACCGTTTCTAATGTTATTAAACAGTATCAGGAGAATTTGACTATTGATATGAAACCTATTTCGGTAAGAAAAAAGGACCACATGATATTGGGAAGGCCAGAAAATTGAAGGCATATTGAAAGGAACTCCAAACACATCTGGTAGAAAATCAGCTCAGTTTTCTCAGTGCTTCGACTATTTGGTGCGAAATTTTAAAGCTAATGGGAAGTTGATAACATATAAAGTTCAAAAAATTCCAAATTGGAATTCTGCAAAAAAAAAAAATACAAGCCAAAAATAGGACTCGGAATTTAAAACCAAATTTCATACAAAAATACTCAAGCTGTATAATTGACAAAGAAACGTAGGTGCTGGCAGAATCTTCGCAGCTTGTGTCTCAAAAATTTTTATTGCTAATGCTCGAAGCAATGTTGGAGATAAGTTTAAGACCCAAAATCAGCAAAATTTTCTTACAAAATTCATGGTATGACAAGCTTTTTGCAGTTGCGGCAAAACAGGAAAGTCATTTGATACATTCGGATCTATAAATACCAAAATATGCATAAAGGAATATTTGCAGAAATACTTCTTCTTTTCTTAAGAAAGCACAACGTGTCCACATATTTTTGGACCCATTTGGTATCATGTCACTACGGTAAGAAAGCTCTGGAGTGGTACCAAATCAATAACATAGTTTTAGTACCAAGAGAGATCAATTTTCAAAATTGTCCCTAACTTAGACCAGTGGAGAGATATTGAGCTCTTGTGAAAAGTGAATTCAAGAGCACAAAAAAGGTGTCCCAAAATACCGAAGATTTTAACAGTAGATGTGCACACTGTTCCAAAAAAGTGACTGAAGCAACTATCAAATCTCCAAAGAAAGAGTTATCAAAAATGGTCCACAATTTTATAATTAGTGGTTAGAACCATATATTTCTGTGATCTGTGCTAAATTATCAATTGATTAAAAAAAATAATGAAAACTCTAAGATCAACCGTTTCCAAGTTATTGAATATTATGTATGTTAAGAATTTTTCGATCTCACTGCTTACATAACTCAAAAATTACATACTTTTATGAACAGATGCCTTCAGTACATTTTAAGAATATGGTGGCCAGACTATTAGCGACGTAGATCTGCTAAAAAGAACTGAACAAATCCCTATTGGTGAGGCAATAAAGGGAAGAAAATATAGCTGGATAGGACATACTTTGAGGAAGGATACTGATGATATTCTACATGCAGCATAGCTAGCTAGAGATTTTAATAAAGAACATGTCACAATAATAATAATAATAATAATAATAATAATAATAATATTTGTTTACTAAAAATAAAACAATTTAACAATTTTTCAATTAGTTTTCTTGTTGTATCAATTAATAATTTAATCAAATATAAACTAAATTAGTAATAATTGAATATTAAATTTTTTAATAGGTTAAATTTTAATTTAACTAAAATTGAATTTAAAATTTGAATTTAATTTGTTAGAATACTTCGATTTTGTGTTTTTTGTTAACAATAAAAATATTTGAAATCATTTTAAAACTTTGATTAATATTTTAATTGAAATTTTTTCTAAAATATTTTTTTTGTGTTTTAATATATTTGAATAAAGAAATAAAATTGATTTTAAAATTATAATATTTTTTATACTTTTGATCCAAAAATTTTATTTGACACTTTTTAAGGCTCACAATATAAAAATTCTAAAATATTTCCTTCACTCCTAAACTACTGTGCCCCATACCACAATTAATCAAAATTAGTCAAAATGACTAATAAAACAAAAATCAAAATTAAAAAAAAAATTGTTTCACTACAATTATTTAACTAGATTTTAATTAAAAATAAACACAATTTGAAACTGAAACAAAGAAAAAAAAAAACAACTTCACTTTGATGACATTTTTAACAAATTATTTTGCAATTTTTTTTTTCTCCTTCTTTTCAGTTGTTGAATTTCCAAAAAGGTTTTGATATTTTATCATAAATCTCTTTTATATTTTAAGAAAAAAAAAACTGAAATAATTACAACAAAAAAAAAAAAAAAAAAAACACAGTTTTCCCTAAAGGCTGATAAAACTGAAATAAATACTACAAATGAAAAATGCCTCCTTTTTTGTGTTTTTGTATTGCCCGTCGTCATAGTGTGCGTGCGCTATTTTCGTTACATGTCACTTAACTGACAGCTGTCATAAGTTGAATATTGCATTTTATTTATAAATTTTTGTACTTTTATTGTTGACTTTTTCCTTGCATTTAATACCAAAATATAAAACTTTTATATTAAATGGCCTATGGCCATTATTTCTTTTTTTATTCATTTATTTTGTATATAAATATAATTTGTAAATTTATATTATTATAACATATATTTTATGTTTTTAATAAAAATCTGTAAAAGTGTTGGTGCGTTAAATGAAATTTTATTTAATAAACTGTAAAAATACAATATGAATGTATGTATTTGATTAAAATTTTATGATAAATTTTATAAACAGTGAGTGAAGTAAGTACTGCCTTTAAAATACATATATTTTTTAGTATTGCTATACAGTTTCTTTTTTTCTTTACATTTGTTTGCGACAAAGAAATATTGTTAACATTTTCTATAAACAAAAGACACAAGGAAATTTTAATTGTAAAATTATTATTTTTATTTTAATTAAATAATATAAAAGGCTTGACTGTTGTCGTCTGATTGAAAACATATCAGCTGGGGGCCAAAATATTGCAAGATTCATATCTCATAGTGCAACAATCGCAATTGAAATACAATTTTTTTAATTAATATATATATATATATATATATATTTTTTTAAATTTAATAGTCAAATATTTGATCAAAATGTCGTACTTATGACATAAACTATTTTATCACTAGCGAATTTTTATCTTAACCGATTTCATAGATTTTTATATCAACTTAAATCTTTTATAAATCCTTTGAAAAACATGTTTGCACTTACTTTTTATCTCATTGATTTTTCGCGTTATATGCATTTGAAATGTCAAAAATCTCAATTTTGCAAGATCTTGGTCAAGTTTTTTCATATTTTTTGTGTTAGTTAAAGAACAAAATTATTTAACGAATAAAGGAAAATTGAAGTCGATATTTTTATTGAGTCCAAAACTAAACGATTTTGAATTGGAAAGGTTACAAAAGGACAGACATCAGACGGAAGGACAGACATCAGAATTCTCTGAAGGAAAAAATTTTAAAATTCAAAAAACCCAGGAAAAATTGTATTAGTTTTACAACTAGTTCCAGAACACATGAAAATAGCCTGTACTTGTTCTACTTTGGAGTTGCGACCAAAGATTTTTGTTTCAAATTGTCACCTCCAAAACTAGTTCTATGGAAGTGTTAGCTAGCCAGTAACCATTCTATGTTCTTTAATCAATGATTTTTGTTCGAAATTGTCACATTCAGAACTAGTTCTACAGAAGCGTAAGAGAACGGTTTCAGAACTTGTTTTTTTTTTATTCTAATTTGCTTTTCGTAAAGGCAACTTTTAAAATCAATTTAATATTCTTTTTTAATTTTTGGAATTGTTTATACAAGTTTTCTAAACAGTTTTAGGAAGTCATTCGAGAACCAGTAACTTGTTCTCAGAAGTGATGTATTAGTCATACAGAATTAGTTCTTAAGCACTCGTTCTCTAAAGCATTCCTTAAAATGAATTTAGAATCATAATAAAATTCAACTCCATTAGTGTCAGAATTGGTTGTGATACCACTAGTTCTGATGATGTTATTAAAGAAACTGAAGTAGTTCTGATTACAATATTTCTAGAACTAATAATTTTAGAACATGTTCTAAAATTTTTCCTGCACACAGAGAAAATATTAGTTAGAAATCGATTCTAATTGTAGATATTTAATAAAGTGATCCAAATTTCCATTACTTTTACTAAAATAATATAGACCCAAACTATTTTCCATATGTTGAATAGTTGTATCATAGTTATAATAAAATTTTTTATGATAAAAAATTAGATAATAGAACTGATTTATTCGTTTAATAATTTTGTATAAATAATTCGGTAAAAGAAGCCAAGATATATCGTTTTCCGTATTGAAAATAGTGGATGTTGCTATTGATAATTATTTAAAACTTATTTTATAATAAACAATAACTATTCAGTCACTGCAATCAATATTTTTATTTCTGAATAAAGAAAAATTTAACTAGGATGTAAAAAATTGGTGTTCACAACTGATGGAAAGTAAAAATTAAATTCCATTTTTTCTTGACATTTTATTTTTTAATAAAATTTATTTCCTCAAAATAATTTGTAAATATTTAAAAACTTCATGCCAATACAGAACATTTAATTTATATTATACAGATTAACAGTTAGTTAAATATCAATCAATAAATAGGTAAGATAACAAATATAATGCTTTGAAAAAGTTCATGTCTAATATTGCCTCTTCAATACATTTGGCTGCTATGTTAGAACATTGATTAGTAGGGCAAGTTTTTCAAGCATTTCGCTTGGAAAGTAAGCATTTGCATATTTTAAATGAATTTCACAAAAAATGCTTGTTTTTAAAATTTTGCATATATTTGCATATAATGGAAATAAAAATTAGTTTTCTTAACAAAAATGCAATTTTTTAGTGATTTTTTTGAGTTCAATCAAATGATTTCTAGAATTTTTTTGTGACTATTTTGAGTACGTTGAAAAAATTGTAAAGAAAAAAATTCAGACATGTCAAATATAACTTTAAAAATTAATATATTTTTATTTTTATAAAAATCGAAATCTATCAGAGATTGAAAGTTAAAAAATGCATATTTATGCATGTTTTTTACATATCAATATATAAAAATGCATAAATACGTCAGTTTTTCTATACATATTCATGCTATTTTTGCATATTTCTGTGCATATTATCCCATTTTTTCGTGCTTTTTCAAGCGCATATTTTAGTTGTTTTCATGCATATATAAACTTGCCCTGTTGATTAGTACAAGTTATAGCGTATTGGATCTTTCTAGCTTGATCGCTGTCATCAAAATGAAATCCAGGAATCGTTATCTGTGACGTATTTACCTTAAAACTGTTGTCAGTTTGTATGCAAATCCAGCGGTATCTATATATATATATATATATATATAAAAATTAATGTGTGTTTGTTTGTATGTATATATGTATGTATGTTTGTTTGAAGTCTATAGCCGCCTAAACGGCTAAACCGATTTTCTTGAATTTTTCACAGTGTATTCCTATATGCTTGGAAGGAAAAATAGGCTACTTTTTATTTTGAAATTCCATGTGGGCGAGATGCCTCGCCCACTTACTAAATAACTATTAAAAGTAGTATATCTCGGAAGTTGGTAATACTAGAGTCCTCAAATTTTGCACGAACAACTTTGACACCTATATGAACATTCTGGAAAAAAATAGGCGAACTAGCAATAGGGGGTGAGGCACATCCCACGCCTAATATTGCTTGCCAATACCAAATGCCGTAAATTTAAATTTTGTACAATAAACTTAAGTGTCAATGTGAACATTTTGTGCAAAAAATGGGCGGAAAAGAAATAGTGGGAAACTATAGCAATAGTGGGCGTGGCACCTCCCATATAAAGAAAATATTAAATTATCATATCTGAGCAAATATAACAGTTAGATTTCTAAAATTTTGTCGGAGCCACTTTGGTATCAATATTAATATTTAAGAAAAATATGGGCGGACTAGAAGTAGGGGGCATAGTACCTCCCATATGAATTAAATGGAAAAATTCGTATATCTGGGAAACTATTGGAGTTGGAATGCTCAAATTTTGCACAAAGAATTTTGACATCCATGAAAACATTTGTCTAATAAATTAGCGGATTATGGGGGTATGGTCCCTCCCATAAAAATTAAATACAAAAATTAGTATATCTGGGAAACTATTAGAGCTTGATTTTTCAAATTTCTATCTATCTATCTATCTATCTATCTATCTATCTAATTTTTAAGTAAAATGTTATATTTTACTTACTAAATAAATATATTTTTTTAATCCTTTAATTACTACGTATTTCATTTCGGGGGTTGGCGAAGCACACCGGGTATTAGATTGTCTATTATAAATCAAGAATTAACAATAATTTTGCCATGGAATTCAAGACAATGGAACTATTTTTTAACTTATTAAGGTAAAAAATATCCGTGGTATAACCAAATTCGAACTGCAAATTAGCTTTATGTTCAGATTTTTGTATATTGTTTTTTTTTTTTTTTTTTTTTTTTTGTATTTAAATAAAATAAAAGAACAATGTGAAAGAGTTTTGTTTATACTAATTCACAATAGAAACTAAAACTTTCAACCGAATTATTCATAAAACGGTTATATGTACCATATAAATTCAGTTATTGCAATCGAATTAACAGATAGTAAGTAGAACCGACCAAAATCGATTGGCAAAAAATTAGGTTGCCACAACGAATGTGTTTTCTCTGTGTAGGAATAATTATTTTTTTTTTTTTTTCGATCAATATAAAAGCAAAATTTAACTAGTAAAATATTGACATCACCTTAGACTGAATTAAATATTTTCGAACCATTTAACCCTAATGTAGAGACGGACGCCCATTACTAATCTATCAGAAAAAATTTTTAAAATTCTAAAAATATATTTTTTACTTACTAATAAATATAAAAATAAAATGTGATATTTAAGAAAAATCTTAAAATTCTAAAAAAAAATCATTTTTTAAAATATTTACATTAAATTAAGCGCCATTTTGGACCCCTTTAACACCATAGGCCTATCCCTGCATATGCTTTATATGAAAATCTTATAAATTTAATACTAATATATACCCAGCAACTCGATCACTTAAATTTATTTAAATTAAACTAAAAGTTTATTATTATATTTGTTGTGTTAATAACAATTTTAATTAATTTTACTTACTACTTTTAGGGCAGACAAAGGTTAATAAAATTAATATTGACGCCACTTATAAATAAAAACAGAAGGAAAAAATTTTAATAAGAAATTAAATATAAAGAAAAATTTTCAAATGATCAGAAGAAACACAATTTATAATAAACACACACATACATATGGTTATTTGAATAAATGGATGGCCAACCCCCGAATAAGTAAAATGAGTGGATAAATAGTTGATTGAAAGTACGAATGGGTATATGTATGTATGTAAATACTATATGAATGGATGTGTGTTGGTTATAAATTTATAAATTATTAAAATGATTTAAAATAATAAAAATTATTACTTAAGGCTTGAGAAAAATTTATATTTATTTAATTAAACAAATTTAGTTAGGCATACTAATCAGAAATCAATTTTTATTTTTAAAATTAAAATAATAAACAATAACCAATTATTAAACATATGCATTTTTTTAATACCTTTATATAATTTATGTTCCAGGTTTTTAATGTCTTGGCTTAAGCATTAATTTGTAAAAGCAAAACATTTGGTTTCAATATAAGAATATAGAATTTTATAAAAATATTTTTTGAAAAATTTCTTTCAAATCAAGTCCACTCATTCATTAATTTATTATTTTCTTTGTTAAGACTTTAATTATTTAACAACTTGCTTTAAATTTTCCTTTCTCTTAACAAAATTGTTTTAAAAGTTTTATACTCTTAACATAATCTAATAAAAACTTAACATTTTTATCGCTATTGTTCCATTTTCTAGTAAAACCATCATTAATTAATTATAATATAAAGTGTTTTCGTATTTTGTTCTTTTTTTATTTTTCTTTTTCATAGTCATTATTCGTATTATTACAATTAATTAACAATCAGGCCAACAAGTGCTTGATTATATATTTTTTTTAAAGCTATTAAGACTATTTGTACAAACTTATTATAACAATCATTTTATGTTTTTTTTATAGACAATTTATGTTTTACATGAGCACCCTACTTTATTTTATGGTGATTTATAGGCATTAAAGTAGCTGCACATGTTGAACATGAATTCTATGAAAAAAATACCATAACTAAAACAAAATTTCGAAAGCCAGAATATATATAAGTCGATATTGTGACTGTTGCATAATTCTATTGTTTTTCGAAATTAATTTTTAAACTTTTAAATTTGAAAGTTTAATTACAAAAGTATAGTAGTGTAATTAAACTTTTAAGCACCTTGAAATATAGATAATATAAAAATAATACAAGTATGAAAGATACAGTTGGTCAAGCGCAACCATATGATACCCTACAGAATTGTGTATATGTTCCAAAATTTGGGAGGGGATCTTTTGTTAGACCTATGGCCAATTGTACTTTTGGAGGACTCTCGAAAGTGGGCCTTATATGGGAGCTATATTTAAATTATGAAACGATCTGTATATCCTAATCTACTGATTGAATTGAAATAGAAGAGTTGCAGAGAGGACCTCCTCTTTCAGCTTTCAGAAATATCTTCCTGTGGTCATCCTGTGATAACATGAGATAAGCTACAAGATGGTAAAGTTAACTATCTCGACTACGTAAAAGTTTAAAAAAAATCATAACTTCTACAAATTAAGTCCGATTTCAAAGATTTTTATTTTTCTGTAAAGTGTTTGACAAGATAAAGAAAAAAAAAAACAAATTGTCTTTTATAGCTAAAAATGTATTTTCGCTTGAATTTTTTATTGTTAAGTATGAAAACTTCTTTCAAAGTTTCATAAATGGAAATTAAATGATTTAGGTTTGTGCCCTACATCCAGCAGTGTTCAAAATTGGTGAATTTTTAAAGATTATTAGAAAAAATTGTCACGCGAGTTTTTTTAATTTATTAAGGATATTTAGTCGGAAAGTGATTCTAAGCAACTTTGTATAAATCAATATTTTTTGGTATTTCAAACATCAGCACATACTCATAATATAATAAGGATAATAGGAATCATCATACAAAAAGTTTAGCTCCACAAGGAAATTTGATTAACCTTGCCATGACATATCGCTCTTATACTTCCCTAATTTACTCGTAAGAGACTATACTCATTTTTGACAGTATTATACTTGCGCTCTAACATTGCTACAGTTAAATCTTACGAAATGAACTTGAATAAAAGAGTTAACATAACTCTTTTCCAAAAAATATTCCTTATTTTCGTGACCGGAATCACCGAAGATCGCCGTGGGCTAGATTGCCGTGGGCATTAATGGGTTAATGCCACATGTTGGGGTAAAATGTGTCAAAAGTGACGATTAATTGAATTTTGAAATTAAAATTTTTGTTATAAAGTTGGGTACCGAATAAAAATAAACAAAATTATTTATCAATTCAATTAAAATCTTTAAGCTAGGTTGTTTGTTTTTTTATAAGAAGCTGTCAAAGTGAATTTTTTTTTTTTACATTTTTTGAAAAAGAGTAAGAAATTAAATTTTCGTAAATTTTCAGTGTATTTATTTTAACTAAAATGTCTTTTAAAGTAAAATTTAAAATTTATGTTTATTTTTCTTCAAGTACCCAGCAAAAACTTTGCTTGCCATGTAATGAGATAAGAAGCTAATAAGGAGTGAGATCGAAAAATTCTTAACACGCATTTTGCCTCATAACTTTTTTCGGAATCAATATTCAAAAATTTTTTGATGGAAAAATACTTCAGTTATTATTTTTAATAACAACCATGTTAATTTGTTCTTG
This sequence comes from Protophormia terraenovae, assembly GCA_951394005.1. Lineage (NCBI taxonomy): Eukaryota > Metazoa > Arthropoda > Insecta > Diptera > Calliphoridae > Protophormia > Protophormia terraenovae. The sequence continues at coordinate 89,152,427 of OX596075.1, forward strand.
TTTTCATCAAAAAAAGTGACAAAAAAGATTTACGTTCTATAAGTTATTAAAAAATTTCAAAAAGTCCAAATAGGTCTTACAAATAATTGGCCACAGAATTAAATGTCATCCGTAAAACCGTTTCTAATGTTATTAAACAGTATCAGGAGAATTGGACTATTGATGTGAAACCTAGTTCGGTGAGAAAAAAGGACCACATGATATTATGAAGGCCAGAAAATTTAAGGCATATTGAAAGGAACTCCAAACACATCTGGTAGAAAATCAGCTCAGTTTTCTCAATGCTTCGACTATTTGGTGCGAAAATTTAAAGCTAATGGGAAAGTTGATAACATATAAAGTTCAAACAAAATTACAAGCCAAAAATAGGACTCGGAATTTAAAACCAAATTTCATACAAAAATACTCAAGCTGTATAATTGACGAAGAAACGTAGGTGCTGACAGAATCTTCGCAGCTTGTGTCTCAAAAATGTTTATTGCTAATGCTCGAAGCAATGTTGGAGATAAGTTTAAGAGATTTAACAAATTGTCTCAAGATAGCCAAAAAATGTTTCTTACCTTTGTACGATTATGTGCGATATTCTTCGTGACTTTAACAAGTAATTAATGTATTTTCATATTTTATCCACTCTTAAAACACATATATAATTTTTATAAATAAATAAAAATATAACAAGCACGAATGTTATATTCGGCCCGGCCGAATCTATATACCCACCATCAACTTTTTTAAATTTTACGTTATATGGGAGGGGGCGGTAAAGTGGGCAGTAAAGTGGGTGGACCACGCCCATTTTTTGTTTCCGAGTTTACATTGGTCCTTGAACTATTTGAACACAATTTCGTCGATTTTCACCTTATATGGGAGGTGGGCGGTAAAGGGAGCGGACCACGCCCATTTTTGGTTTCCGAGTTTATATCGATCCCTGAACTATACGTACAAAATTTCATTGTCGTACATGTTGTTGTTGAAGAAATATCAGCAGAAAAGTATAAAACGGACACCCTGTGTTTCTAGTTTTTAGCCCATAACCCATGTTTATAAACCGATTTTGCCCATTTTCAATCCCAAACAAACCTTATATAAGACAAACATTTGTGCCAAATTTCGTCCTCCTACGTTTTTCCGTTCGAGCTCTATCCTGCTTTCAACAGACGGACAGACGGACGAACATAGCTAGATCGACTCAGAATCTAACCAGGACCCAGAAAATATATACTTTGTGGGGTCTTACATGATTCCTTCGACATGTTACATACGGAATGACAAAATCAATATACCCCCATCTTTTTGATGGTGGGTATAAAAAGTAACATTTCCAAAAATCTGATCTTAAGTAATTTATTATATATCAAGTTAAAAGTAAGTAGTTACTAATCTACTTTCATGTAATGCAGAGAGTATGTTATTATCATTGAAAAGTGACTACATCCGTAACTACGTACCATTACCAAGTTTTTGCTGGGTAGTTGTAAATTATATCTTGTCCTAATATTTTAATTTTAAAATTTCATGGAATGCAACTTAAAATGTTACAAGATGTTTGTTCTGAAAATTTTCTGAAAAATAGTACATATTGTCCACTTTAATATTACGAAAAAAAATTAAATAAAATTGTACGCATATATAGCCCGATTTGAGAAATTAATTTTTTTTTTCGCAAAAAACTCCAGTAGATTTCATACAAAAAACACCTTAAGTGCAAATAAATTCTTTGCTTTATCAAACATTGAACAGTGGGGCAGAATCGAAATAAATCTGTAAATTCTAAGCAGCTGGTTGGATTTACATGAAATTTCACATAGTCGTGAGGATAGCAAAATTTTGAGTTTAGAAGCAGGATCCCAAATACGTTACAGGAGTGGAGCTATGAGGGTTCAAAATTGGTTACTAATGTCATAGATAACGTTTAACCACTAGCGAATATTTGTTCCTTACCCGATCTCCAAGATTTTTATATCACCTTAAAGAGCTCTTTGAAAACATGATTGCGTGTACTCATATATATTCTTCGAGATATATTCATTTGAAATTTCAACAATCTCAACTTTGCAAGATGTTGGTCAAGTCTTTTCTATATATATCTCAACATTTTCAATCTTTATTGAGTC
>OX596075.1:89157040-89162040 GCA_951394005.1 Protophormia terraenovae
TTCTGGGACTCGCAATATTTTACGAATTATAACAACAAATGTTATAATAAATACGAAATATTTATTTCAATTTATATTGTTTTAAGTTTTATTACCGCGATATTTCGCGATTTATTACATCTCAAAAATGATAAAAATAGGGTTTTAAAAATACGAATATCTTCCAAAATATTTACGTTACAACGTTTATTGAGGCGAATATTTAAAAGTAATTCCATTACCTTTTTTTATGAAATATTATATACCTAAAACACGTTCTTATGTTAAATTTTATTGGTGGATAATTCGCGAATTAAATTTTGCGGTCGTGTATCTCCAAAAATGCCATTTTAAAATTCTTGAAAAATATATTTGTAGAGGATGGAGACATTTTGAATGTTCTCTGTAAGTATCGTGATGAGACTCTTAATAGTTTATGAGTTATTGAAAAATTCATGCTTGAAATTTCTTTCAAAATAATTATTTTTTTGTTTTACACTGCGTTATAGTTTTTGTAATAACTCAGAAGCCAGTGAGAATCCCATCACGATACTTATAGAGAACATTCAAAATGGCGATAAGATAGGAATATCTTTTAAAGATGTTGAAAGTTGTTTAGTTCTGAGCCCTATACAACTCATATGAGATGTTAACATCTTGTAAAATAGATGATAGATATTAGATGAAAGCAAGTTTGAATACCACATTATTGTTTTGACAGAGTTCGCCAATTCCTCAAGTGAAATTAAAAAAAAAAAAATCATCTCATTTTTGCATCCAATGATCTCGAATCCTTATTAAGTGCGATTTTGTTAATAATCGCCATAGACTCTACTACAAAAGCAGGCATCTTTAACCATAACTTATAGCTTAAGTACTTATGTGAAGCTTGTTCTTTCACATGCATCTTACTTTGTCTTTACAGTTTAATACTAAATATGCATGCAGCTACAGATTGGTATATATATTTTTACCGATTTCAATTAGCGTCTCGGGTGTGCCTCTACGTTTTATGAAATATTATAGACACCGCCATATCAGGTCATGAATACCTTTTATGAATTTTTTTTTTTATTAAAACCCGATTTTTGGCTTAATTAAAACCATTTTCATAAAGGTAAACCTTAAAAGAGAATTGCCCATATACCTATATAAAAATATTATAATATACTGTTTTTTAATTGACTCAAGTTTTTGCGATTTGTAACATTAGGGATGTTTCGAGTTTTATTTTTATTTTTATTTTTTTTTTTTTTTTAATTTTGTACAAAATAGTCTTCATATCCAATATCGGTTGACCGTATTAAAAAGTAATGTACGAATAACTTGAAGAAAATTTATTATAATTTCTTGATAATTTTTTTTTATAAAATCAGATAGTTGTTTTCGAGATATGCTTCAATATATAGTGTAACCTGCTTAATTTAACAAATCGCATTTTATCGCGAGAACACTAGAGTCAATTCCAAAAAAGTGGATATATGTAGCTCTGTCACAATACGGTCACTATAACTACTCTAAAGATAGAAACAAGTTGATCTGATGTGTTCGTCGCCGAATGTATCTCCTAAGCTACTAGTCGAATCGAACTAAAATGTGTGGCAGAAGTTGTAGAGGAGGACCTAACATTTCTTAAATTTCATCTTGTAGTTACCCTGTGCTGATATGAGGTAAGCTACAGGCCATCAAAGTTGACTACCTCAAAATCGAGTCCGATTTCAAAAATTATTTCTTTAAAGTGCCTGGCAAGACAAAGAAAAAATTAAATATGTACATATTTTTACGCTTAAATTTTTATTTTTTTTCCTTAACTTTATTTCGTATTTTTAAAAAAAATGACAAAAATTGTTTTGTAAAGCTTCTTAAATGATTTTTGCCGGAATGATAGATTGATATATATTTTATTCATAACATAAGAAATAATAGTGAAAATCAAGGTTGGAAACCGAAACGAATAACGGTATCGATAACGGCATCGGTATTCAATTTATATTTATTTCGGTAACGGTATCGGTAACGGTATTTTAAATTATATCGGTATCGGTATACCGGTACCGAAACTAAAATACCGGTAAATACCGTTATTATTAAAAAACTAGTAAAAACTTAAAAAAGTTAAATTTTTAAATAATTTTTACTTGAATTTCGCAAAAAATATTAAATTACATATTTGTATATGAATATTTTTCGTTAGAGAACTTCATACGATTTTTACAAATGCTTATTTTATGCAACATTTAGGAATATTTGAAGAAAAATTGGTATCATTTTTTGCAGTACAGTAAAGCAAAAAAATTTGGACAAAATTTGTATGTACCAGTTTATTAATACAGACAAAAATTGTTCAATTAATTTTGGAAACATTTAAAAAAAAAAAAAAGCTAATTTTATTCTACAAAGTGCAAAATGTAAAATTGCATAATGGCAAAAAATTCGTGAAGTAGCAGAAAAAACAGAAAAGCATAAAAAACATTTTTTTTATTTCATCACAAGTTAGCGCTACAAAAATATGAAAAATGCATTTCAGATATCATAGGAATACTCGTTCCAATCACCATAAAAATTAGTAAAGAAAATATGATTCTCCAAAGGTTATATAACTGTTTAGATAAGAGTAAGAGCTAATGTGTCAATTACAGCCGAGAAACTTTGTAGAGAAGAAATAGTGCTACAACAAGAAAGTACTAATCATAGAAAACAACTGGAAGTCCAACTCTTTTCATTCGCTCAGCAACAAAAAATTACTCTCTTCACACGTATACATTTGTTCTGTAGAAAATTCTACAAACACATACAAAGAGTTAGGTTTTTTTGACAGTTGAGTTAAGTTTTTTTGTGAGCAAGTTGGAGTTCTAGTTGTTTTAAATGGTACTAATTATGTCCATAACTCCCCATTATCCTATTTACTCACTAGAAATTTTAAAAGTTCCGGGATCAAAACGACGCGCCATAATCACGGTTAAATGAGAGTGAGAAATTTAAATGTAATTCAAACTTTGAAGTCGCTCAGAAGACTTTTCGATTTCCCGAGATTTCACTTAAGAATGTGAGTTCAAATAGTATAAAATTGTTTGTAGCTTCAATAGAGTGGCCTATAAACGTTATTGAAAATAAAGTGTATCGCATATTTAGATGTACCTAAATTATGAAATAATGTCTTCGAAAAATTTCAACTTCCTGCTATATGGTCTGACGTGACTAACTTAATTTTTTTTTTTTTCCGAATTTCTAGAGATTAATTCCGGATGTTGTCCATACCAATGACATATTTAAATCGTATTTAGATGCTTACAAGATCCTTTCAATGAGTTTAATTTTTTTTACTTGCTGCTTATTAGTGATGACATGATGAATTCATACCTTAGATTCATCGTATACAAGTAATTTAAAGAATAATGAAATTATATAAATAGTTCCCAAAATAGTTCCCAGCTGGATTTAGAATATATAATCGTTTGTTAAAATTCATTCAGTTTTCTTTCGTTTAAGTGCTTTTAAAATTGTGTTCGCACTAAGACTTTTTATCAAATTGAAGTCGCACTAGGTTTAAGGGATTTAAACATCTTTAAAAACATATCTATTGCAAACGATATAAAAAAGAAACAAACAATAAAAGTCCTTCTTAAAATAAAATTCTATAATTATTACATGAAATAAACTCTTATTATTAAAAATAATTTTATCTTTCTTATTTTTTCAAGTAAATTATATGAGAAATTATTCATATGTTGAAAAAAATATATTTTTAAAATACCGAAACTATATTACCGGTACAGAGGGAAACGGTATTTGAATACCGGTATTTTTAACAAAATAATAATTTCGGTATCGGTATCAGTTACGGTAACTAACTTTAAACGGTATTTGATCGGTATCGGTTTCCAACCTTGGTGAAAATATTATGCTAATATGCACTCCTACATTCGTTTATGGCCGGGTGGAAAACAATTTAATGTAAAATCGATCTAAATCTATTTCTTGATTAAATTTCGTCAATATATTTAAAAAAATTTAAGCCACATTATTTTATTAATCGATAAAAATAAAACAAAAGCGTCATTAAAACTTAGATCGTTTATATCCATTAGAATCCATAAACTTTTAACATGACAAGTATTAGTAAAGTCTTCAGGCATTCGCCTTGGGCCAACATAAAAAATTTCTTGAAATGCAATTTTTATACATTTTGTTTTTTTGCCCTTTTTATTCTTATTTTTTATTTTTTTGCCTGATATGCATTGCATGTATATAGTTTGTGTGTATATAGAAGTTTGCTGGAATATTTGTATATTTATTTAGATTAAAACTACTTTATTGCGTTAATATTTTTTTTTTTTTTTTCTGTAGTAGTAGTTGTTTTTTTTTTTCAATTATCATAAAAAACAATTATAATTTAAATGCTGTTTATTTTTACAGCATATGGAGTTCATTAGCTTACTGATATAAATTCATTTATATATTAATTTTTATTATTCTCGTTTTTTTTTTTTTTTTGATACGGTACGCAAGCTTAATGGGACCAACTAAGTGTTAAAAGGGAAACTTTTGTTTAAGAGTAGAGTGTTAAAAGAACATAAAGCAACTAAAAATTATACAATTACTTAGATACAAAAAAAGTGGAAGATTAATTTAAAAAGGGTAAAGTTTAACCCTGTTTGTGGCTAATTTCAACTAAAACTTCTGCTAAGAAACTAACACTACATTTCATTTTCATAAGATCCATTGCAGTAAGAAAAACAAATTGTTCTTTATAAATTTCCCAGCCTTAAAGTCTCACCTTAAAAAAAAATTTCATCTTTGTTTTTAACAGTTCCCTGTTAATTTTTGAAGTCTTTAAAAAAATCCTATATACCCCGCCTTTAAAAAATAAAATTCCCACATTTAAATTTTTAAGTGGTTGTATACGTTTTCATTTATAAGTTTTTTTTTTTTTTTTATTTTGTGTTCAGTTTTATTAGTTTTTTTAATTTATTTGTTTTTTAAATATTTTCAGTTTATTTTTATTTCTTTTTGCAGTTTTA